>CM041003.1:4741301-4790805 GCA_022985145.1 Pangasius djambal
AACCTGGTGCAAACAGTGCAAAACAAAACAGTGCAGAACAGACAACACGAGACAGTGCAGGACAAGTACTGTACAGGACAAGAACACAAAATAGCAGCAACCCGTAACCTACTGTATATATATCTATATACAGTGCAATGTGCAAATTTACAAGTATTAAAGTGGCAGTGCCAAGTGATGTGCAAAAAGAACCGAGCAGGGCAGCAGTAGCAGTGGTGGAATGTACCATGTAAACAATAGAACAGGCCAACTTGTTTGTATTAACTTAGTGAGTTAAGTTGAATGAGTGTGTGTGTGTGTGTGTGTGTGTGAGTTTAGTTCCAGTTCAGTTGTGTGTTGAGAAGCCTGATGGCTTGAGGGTTTAAACTGTTTAAATTTAAATTAAGACATTTTTTTCAGACTGGGTCATTAGCCATGCAGTTTGTATGTGCTTGTGTTTGTATTTGCAGTATGGTTATGATCTGGCTTCTTACTCACGCTCTTGTATACTCGTAATTATCCACAAGGGGGCGCTATCATAACATGTGAAAGACATTCTCTCATTTCTATTGTAAATTCTCTTCTTGGTATCCTGTAGGGGAGTACTGGAGCTCCAGGACCGCAGGGACTGATTGGATTTCCTGGAGTTGGGATTCAGGGAGAAAAGGCAATCTCTAATCTCTCTCTTTTTTTTTTAATCCAGTCCCTTTTCTGAACTACATGAATGTGTCTTCAGCTTATGAGGAGCAATAGTGGTCATGTATTACAAATATCTGTAACCCTTTTAGTTTCTTAAAAGAGAAACTTTTCTTTAAATACAGGGTGAACAAGGACCAGTTGGGCCGCTGGGCCTTAGAGGAGCTCCTGGTGTGGGCATTGTAGGCCCAAAGGCGAGTGGTGCAAACATGACAAACATATGACTGATTTTTTAGAAATGCTTTTGAGTTCTCTTTGAGGAAGCATGAAACGTAAGGTGTAAATAAGGGCGTGTATCACAAAGAGCTTTAGGCGAGCTTTATTTATTTATTTTTTAAGGTTTTTTCCCCAATGCTATCCATAGCAGAGATCAAAATACCAGCTTAATAAGTCAAAAATCAACAAAAAAAGGGAAAAAAGGTTACCACAGGCAATACACTGATCAGCCATAAGATTAAATCCACTGACAGGTGAAGTGAATAACATGGTTGATCTCGTTACATTGGCACCTGTCAAAGGGCGGGATATATTATATATATTATATAATATAGGCAGCAAGTGAACAGTCAGTTCTCGAAGCATCGAGCATCTGTGGGATGTGCTGAACAAACAAATCTGATCCACGGAGGCCCCATATCGCAACTTACAGGACTTAAAGGATCTGTTGCTAATGTTTTGGTGCCAGATACCACAGCACACCTTCAGAGGTCTTGTGGAGTCCATGGCTTGACTGGTCAGAGCTGTCTGGCAGCACAAAGGGACCTACACAATATTACTTTTAATGTTATGGCTGATTGGTGTATATGTTAATATATAGACACTTGCATGGCTTTGGATTGGAAATTATAAATAGCTTATATAGAAAATCATAATTAGAAGGTGAAAAAAATGAACAAATGCAAATACTGAAGAGTAAATAAGGATTAATGATCGTGGAAATTGGAATAGATAGATAGATAGATAGATCACTTTATTATTCCCAGAGAGAAATTCAAAGATTAAAGCAGCAATCCAAAAAGTACATTTTCTTTGAAAATGTCAGGTTGTGATATACATAAATCATTCACTTTGGGATGTACCACATTATACTATAAATATATTGTTCTGTTCCACTGATAAATGGATATAATTTAAATGTTAATTGCTTTACAGGGGGATCAGGGCTTCCCTGGTGAACATGGACCTCAAGGAGAACGAGGCATCGGAGAACCTGGACCAAAAGTAAAGTGCACTCACCCCTCTTTGACTTTAACAAGAATGTATAATAAATATTAATAATAATATACGTGAACTACTTCTAAACCATAATCTATAATAAATGATAGAGCACAGCACAGTCATGTTAAGTATTTAAAAGACAGGACATAAGGAAAATAAAACAAATGCTTAAAAGGACAATAAACAATCAAAAAGTAGACTTTATATTGATGTATTAACAGCTGACAATCATTCAACCATTAAAGAATTTTCCGTATATAGAAATATTTTAACTATGCTGTATTCATTATTGCTAACAATCCATTACTTGAGCCAGAAGAGAACTTACTACAGTTTAGTTTATGATATGATGTTAATCACCTTCTCAGGCAAATCCATGGCCACCTCCATGGTCCATTATAGCGCCTCATCCCTGTAACAGTATGTCTGTACCAGAACATGAGCAAGCGAATCTGGAGCAGATAGGGCAGATTGTGGCTGGCCAAGCCACAGCGCTGGGGAAAAAAGAGCAGGCTCAGGCTACCCTATTCACTGAGGTCCAGGGAATCGCATGGGTAGGGCAGATCCAGGCCGAGCTGCAGCCACAGGCCTTTTCCTCTATAGGCACTGTCCTGGTGGAAAGCCCCCGATCCGGCCTTCTGGAGCCAGCTTCCCCTACAGTCACTGAGACACGGTTACCCTCTCCACAGCCTTATGCTGGGCAACCGGGAGGGTGCAACCCATTTATTATACAATGCTCTCTTGTTTTTGAGATACAGCCCTCTCGAGGCTCTGTATAGCCTCGCTGTCTGCCTGGACAACCGTCTACAGGAGCGACGGTTGGAGTGCTGGTCAAATACGGCAATCCAGCCTGAGTGTGTTTTCAAGAGGGCCCTTCTAGCTCCCCAACTTGAGACCCTACTAGAACCCATGCAGTTGGGTGCTACTGCTTTACCGCAGCAAGAAGGGCTTACTCGTTGTAACCTGCAATTGTCTCAGGGCTATGGGCAGTCAGGCCAGTGTCAGGCAGGTGCAGGCTTCTTCTTTATTAAGAAACGGAATGGGAGCCTGCACTCCTGCATAGATTACCATGGATAAAACATGGTGACCCAAAAGGACCGACACCCCGTGACCTTGATGAACTCGGCCTTTGACTGGCTACAACGGGCCAAGGTCTTCTCTAAACTAGACCTATGCAGCACATATAACTTGGTTTGCTTCAGCGGGTGAATGGAAGACAGGGTTTATCATGCCCCCGAGGCATTACGAGAACCTCACAAACCCAACGTACCTAAGGAATGCCCCCGTGGTCTTCCAGCACTTCATAAATGAGGCCCTCCATGAGATGTTGAACCACTATGCGTTTGTCTACCTTGATGACATCTTAATCTTTAGCAACTTGCTAAAGGAGCATGTGGTACATGTCTGCCGGATCCTTCAGCAACTTCTTCAAAACCGCCTGTATATCACGCTCAAGAAGTCGCAGTTTCACGTCACCACGATCTCCTTCTTGGGCTTTGTCGTATCTCATGAGGGGTTGAGTATGGACCTGGTTAAGACTAAAGCAGTCAAGGAGTGGCCTCAGCCCACCTCGGTCCAGTGGTTCTTGGGCTTTACAAATTTCTTCTGAAGAATTTCAGTACCCTGGCTGCCCCACTCTGGGCCCTGACCAAGAAAACCCAGGGTTGGCAGGAGGCATTCGAGGCCCTAATGGGGAGACTGACTTCAGTTCCTGTGCTTCGGATGCCCGACGCCCAGTTCATAGTGGAGGTCGATGCTTCCAACATCAGGGTGGGCACTGTCCTATCCCAACGTTCAGCGCCTAGAAAGGAGTTGCACCCCTGTGCATATTTTTCACCAGCTAACTGCACCAGAGAGAAACTATGACATAGGGGACCGTGAGCTCCTGGCTGTTAAGTTGGCCTTGGAAGAATGGAGGCATTGGCTAGAGGGGGCCAAGCAGGCATTCTTCATTCCTACAAACCACAAGAACCTGATGTATATCCAGCAGGCTAAGCGGCTGAACCCGCGACAGGCCAGGTGGTCCCTGTTCTTCGATCAGTTTGACTTTATCCTTCCTTTAATCTCGGGAAGAAGAACATCAAGCCAGACACGCTTTCATGCCAGTGGGATCCCCCGTCACAGGACCCACACCCCAGCCCATACTTCCATCTCCCAAAATAGTCACCCCTCTGTGCTGGGATTTAGAAGAGGTGGTCTGCCGGGCGCTTTGGAAGGAACTGGATCCAGGTGGTGGCCCACCAGTGCTCCTCCTTGCCCGTTCTGGATTCGTAATCTTTATTAATTCTTTCCATCTTTTATCCATTTGGATAGCGGGCCCTGCTCGGTACTGTTTGCCACCTCATACCTAGCCCATCCCCGAAACAGCAGTATAATCTAATAGGTGTAGTCATGTGACAGCTTCACTGTAGATGCCTATAAATATTATGCATGTTCCAGGGGGAGCCAGGATCAGATGGTGCTCCAGGAATTCCTGGCATCCCAGGAGAAGATGGAGCTGTGGGACCCAAGGTAGGGCCAGGTTTCATTTTTGGGGACAATTTTAACCTTATTTTAACAGTCAGCTGATAAGTAAAAATGTGGGTGTAAAGGAACAGATTGGATACTATTTCACAAGAGGCCATACTCTAAATTGGTGACTTAAGTCTGAAAGTCACTCATATTTAGAGTTGCGTTACGTACATGCTTAAGTTGAGTTTCTGGGCTCCCCTTTCAGTTTACTAAATAACCTGCTTGTTGTGTATGCCTCTGGGGTTGCCAGATTTTTCTTGAATAGAAACGGAGATGGGGCATTTGCCTTTAAACTAGAAAAAAATGGGGGATAGAAAATATGGACTTAAAAAAGTGGTAACACTTTTTCTGTAGTGCAGTGTAATAATATGCAATATAAAAGCAAGTGAATTTTTGGATAAAAGTGTCCACAAAATAATTGTAAACAAACATTGTAAGCTTTTTGGTAAATTTTCTTCCAACAGACAGGCAAGAAACTTTGCAGCAAGTGCAATTTGTGTATTAATCTTTGTAATTGTTTTTTTTGTTATGTTCCTCTTGTTTTTTCGGCACATATGGAATGTTAGGGTGAGATGGGTTTACCGGGTCTGCAAGGTCCTGACGGTGCACCGGGAAGAGGGATTCCAGGAGAAAAGGTACATCGTCATTTACTCTGTAGGGTGGGTGGGGTTTGATATTTATGTCTCAAATGATTAATATATTATGAGATTGCATTGATTTATTATCACTTACTGATTTGCATTCTCATGTGGTGCATTACATGAAGATGAAGAATTTCTGCTGCTTCAGAGACACTTTGGTTTGGTTTTACAGTAAAGTTAATGATACAGTCTCATTGTACAGATATCATTGGAACTTGGGGATATGAACTGTGGTATGAATTATGAATGATGTGGTGATGTGTGATGTCACTGAAGGGCGATCAAGGTGACAGAGGGGTTCGTGGTCTTCCAGGATCTCCAGGACCCGCAGGACCACCGGGAGCGAAGGTAAATATTGAGTCACCCTTTAATAAATAATAAATTGTAATCCCTGGCAAATTGCCATGCTATAACACTTAGGGATGTGTGGTTATTGGAAAATAATAAACTTCATGGTGATAACCCCGCTTCATACTGGGTCACATCACAAGACTCCATCATTGATTATTTTCCTATAACAGCACACCCCCAAGGGTTTAATTCCTTTTAAACAGTTAAACAATAGGATGAATGTGGTACAACTTAATGACTGAATGCTGGTTGAATATGTACTAAATATATTGTTTCAAAACTTATTTATATGTTATATAGATATACAATATATTTCAAAAGTTTTTTTTAATCAGTGTTCTCATTGATATAAAACCTGAAAACTCAGTTATAGCTTTACCTCGGACTGTTAGAGTGCTGACACTGGAGACTCCTTCCAAAAATGCTAAATATCTCTTCACAGAAACTAAACTGATGATTACACTTTTTAAAAAAAAAATTGGTTTATGTGCAGCATCTGCTATACAAATTATTTTGAATTAACTGTTACTATAGAGATGACAATGTATTAGATTAATACACACTTAATATAAACTTGGGATTTGACTTGCAGCCAGAACTACTGTCAGAACTGCTGTTATAGAAAATAAATCAACACCTTCTGACCAATCAAAAGTTAGTGCTGTGGTATAAGCAGGTTTAATGCACATGTGGCTTTCTGCTTCCACGTTACTGGTTTGAGATTAACATGGTAAGCAGTGGGATGTTTACAGATAGGGATGGGGATGTGATAATAGATGTCTGTGGATGAATATTGGTTTATTATTTTAGGGAGAACCTGGTAGTCCTGGGATGTTGGGGATGCCTGGGCCCCCGGGGTTTGGATATCCTGGTTCAAAGGTAAATAAATATTAATGCTTTGTCAGTAATGATCCTCACAAATTTTGTTTTTAGTTTTCAGCTTGTTTTTATGAATAATGAATGAGGGAAATTATATCAATAATGCATATACTGGGCAAACGACAAACATCCTTTGGTAACAACTTGATATGGACTTTACAGCAATTCCAGAGAACTGTGTTGCTGTCAGACTGTACATAATGTGACAAATTAAATTGAATTTCAGTGCGTTGTATTTCTTATCAGGGTGAGCCTGGGCCTCTGGGTCCTCAGGGTGTGGTCGGAGAGCCAGGAATCGGACTTGCAGGGCCAAAGGTGATAAATTTGTTGGGCACAAATTAAGTTTAAAAAATGTAGCCTTATTAGGTTTAATTTTGAGGCACAGATGTTCTTGCTCTATTTTTAGGGTGATAGAGGACCACCTGGACCGGTGGGACCACAAGGGTTACTGGGAGAAGGTTACCTTGGGCCTCAGGTGTGTATGTATATATATATATATATATATATATACATTAACTGCACATTGGAAAAAAAGGAACTGGCCCAGACAGGAGCCAGTGGTACTTGGAGTTCTACTTCTAAGTCATTTCCATCTGCTAGCTTAGAGGTTCATTTAAACATGTCTAGTAGAAAAGTTACTCAACTAGCTCAAGGGTTAATTTTAAAACCATAGAAGCAATAGCCTTTGTAGTGACTTGTCAGAGGTTCATTTAAACATAGTAGAATGTGTCATTATTCTAATCTTTAGGCATTCTTTTAACTATTTTTGGAAGAATGAATGAGTACATATAATGTATTACACTATTTCTTTTTTCAGTCTGCAGTTTCTATCCCTAAATATTTTCAGACTTAAAGACAAACGCTTGTGTTTAAAGTTGGTGGTCTATTTTTGAACCAGACTATTCTGTTTTTTAAATGGTCTTACACACTGTAACCTTGTATGCTTAATCAGTTGGTAATGATCAGGGCTAGCCCCACCTCAAAGTACCATTCGTTCCATTAGTTGTAACTACAAGAAATATTCATTCTTGAAGGTTCAAAACTGTATACAACTGGATACATTTGGAACTGGACCAGTGACAATGGCAAAAGCACAGTTCCAGTTTTATGGTGCCAAAAGTTCTGGTACTTTGCATAGTGGAAATAGGCATTGTATGGTGATAGACAAGAAAGTCCCTCATCTGGGTTTATGCCCTTAAATTAGGGACTTCCTGGATTGCCTGGAGTACCAGGAGAAATGGGACCAGAAGGAAAAGGACTACCAGGATCTAAGGTAATGATCATGTTATTTTTATTAGAAAAATTCGCTCATGTCTTTTGTCTATGTTTAGCTAATGGAAGCTCTGCATTGATAGGGGGACAGAGGTTCACCTGGGGCTCCTGGGCCACCTGGGCCACCAGGGATAGGACAATTAGGACCAAAGGTAACCTGTTTAGATCCATTTAAGTAGACTAATATCGGAACAAAAAGATTTGTCCGTTCATGCTTTGTCTTCGGTTTACTTCCAGGGTGCGACTGGTCAGCCAGGTCCTCCTGGTCCTCCAGGTCCACCTGGTGAGGGCATTCAGGGCCCAAAAGGAGAGCCTGGCTTCCAGGGACCACCAGGCCCCAGAGGTCTCACAGGAGATGGCCTTCCAGGACAGAAGGTGCTGGAAACTCAGGATTTATTATAATAGAGTAACAAAGCAGGTTAATCATGACTGAAATATGATTTATATACGCTGCAGGTAAACAAAAACATGCCCAGTTATCTTATCAATCTCAGTGGTAATTTTCCTATGGAAGTAGTTGGATCAAGAAGTAATCGAAAGATGACATGACGTAATTTTGTATACAGTAAGTCACAGCACCAGATAAGTTAGGGAAAAAAGAAAAACAAAACCATATAGAGTATGTACTGGTAATATTTATCGAATGTGCTCTGGTTTCAGGGGGACAGGGGTTTGCCTGGTGAGCGTGGGAGAAAAGGAGACAGCGGAGATTTCGGAACACCTGGGCAAACAGGAGCAGCGGTATTATCACAACTGCTGTATATTTTAATATAGTAATTAATTGTAAATAATTACCTAATAATAAAAGCCATTATGGAGATAATAATGAAACACCTGTCACTCAACAATATCACACACATTTTATCTATCTATCTAGAGATAGAGAAATAAATGAGTAATGAAATATTTTTATTGTAGGGACAACCTGGTGAGAAAGGAGATCCTGGCCTCTCGGTAAGTGCAAAGCCTACAGTTAATTATATGTACTTAATTACATTAATTACACACACTGTATGTATATATATATATATATATATATATATATATATATATATATATATATATATATATATATATATATATATATAAATAATTTAATGTACTAATTATTCCTTAGACAATTTGATTTGGCTGCAAATTAGTACAGAGACTGATGCCTTTCATTTCTTCAACAGAGAGAAGAAGTGATCAAAATAATCAGGGAAATCTGTGGTAATACAGCACGCCCACTTGAAAAAAACATTAAAATATCATGATAGTATCTAATGTTTAATAATTACATAATTTGTATTTAAACTTTTTATTCTTTAATTGTTATTTTAAAAAAGCTGTTTACTAGTAACTGGCGTTCTTCTGTAGTAACGATCTTTTTTAGTTAGTCTTAATATAATAATAACATACTGTAACAGGTTCCTCAAGGGTTATAGTTAATAAGATACTTTAGACTTTTTTTTTTTTCAGTTGTAGTTTTTTTAAGAGTTTATGCAAAGGTACAAACTGGAAGAAAAATTCTTCTGAGTGCATGTACTCACTCCAAAAAAAAAGTGCTAAACTGTACCCTTCCTTTAGGAACTTAAGGACTGCTCTTTGTACCTTTTAATTAGCGTCTTAACACTACATGCACTACATGTAAAAAGTACACACTAAAAATACAAAAGGATGTACCATTGACGGTAGTGACAATGAAAAGTACAGTTTAGTACCCTTCTTTTTTGAAAGTGTATGTGATTTGTTGTATGTCGTGTATTATGATTTGAAAAAGATGCGCTCTATATTTTGCATGTTCCTCCAGGTTGTGGTCTGAGGTGCAGTGAGAGTCCCCTGGAGCTTGTGTTCATAATCGACAGCTCTGAGAGCGTCGGCCCTGAGAACTTTGAGCTTATGAAGGACTTTGTGAACGCTCTGATAGACCGCGTGGCTGTGAGCCGTGAGGCTACACGTGTGGGAGTTGTGTTGTACAGTCATTCTGACGTGGTGGTGGTCAGCCTTCAGCAGCTGATCGACCGCACCAGCATTAAAGCCGCTGTACGCAAGATGCCCTATCTGGGTGAAGGCACTTTTACAGGAAGTGCTATCAGCAGTGCCACGCGGTTGTTCCAGGCCTCGCGGCATGGTGTGAGGAAGGTGGCTTTGTTGCTGACAGATGGCCAAGCGGACAGACGGGATGCGGTGCAGCTGGAGGTCGCCGCAGAAGAAGCACACGCTGCTGGAATAGAGATGTTCGTAATCGGCATAGTGAATCGCAGCGATTCAGATTACAGCCAGTTTCAGAGAGAGATGAGATCCATTGCTTCAGACCCAGATGAGGAGCATGTCTACCTCATCCATGACTTCATGAACTTGCCCAGTATGTAGCATTTTATTAAATGATGTAAATCATTGATGTTTCTTTAGCAGGCTTGGGATTAGAAATCACAACCTACTGTTCACTAGAGCACTATTGACTATTTATTAGCATTCGTACAGCAAACAATGCAGGAAATAATTTTAGTAAAACGCACAATATACTTAAATCTATATGTTTTTTTAATATTTTCACAGACTTGGAGACTGAGATACTGAGTCGGATCTGTGAGCTGGAAGATGGCTTGGTGCTCAGCTCAAACAGGATCATCAGTTTCCCAGCTGGCAAAGAGGTGCAGGGGCATTTTTTCATAATTCACTGCATTTCATATTAGTTACGGTAACTTTCACAAAGATTCCTTTATTATCACAAGTACAAGAATGATCAAATAGCGTATGTTAGATATTATTAGGAAATAATCAAATTCTATTTCTGAATGTGTTATGTGCCTGTGCTGATTCTATTCCTCAGTAGAGGTTTTCACTCTTGTTAATAATTTCCCTAATATATTCCCTCTTCCTCTCCAGCCTGAACCTCCAGTGGGGTTTAAGACTCCCTCTCCAAAAACGTATGAAATCGGCAACGGGAGGACGTCCGTGTTCGAAAAGGATGTGAATGATTTTACAGCAAGGAACAGAGAGAGTCTCCAACCTCCTGTCGCGACTGTGACAAGACCTCGGCCTCCCACAAATGTCCTGTTTGACCCTGAGATCAGCTCTCCTTCACAGATTCAACCTCCACCATTCCAGTCTGGAGCAGGTACACACGTACACTGTAAAAGTTAAAGTTGCCAGGAGAAATCAGGAGAGATAATGAAAGCCTGTGTTTGTGTAAATGCATTTGCAGTGAATATCCATACATTAACAACAACCATTTAAATTCTTCCAAGCACAGCAATTTACCATTTTAATATCATTTAACAGTGTTTCATCAAACATGTCTAACATTGAATAACAGATATATGTAGTGAAAAATAGATAAATTCGGAAGTATCTGGGCTTGAAGGCATAAAGATTACTTAATCTTAGGATTTTCTTTTCTTTGCAATTACATTTACTAAATACAGTCTTATGACATATACTGATATATACTTTCATTAGCCTTCTTCTAATGCCTTTAGTCTAGGCTAAAATATTCATCAACACTGGAGACTCCTTCCAAAATTGTTTAATAAACATCTCCTTACAGAAAACTTCCCCACATCAACATTTATACATTTTTCTTGGTTGAATAATAACTCTGTTTTTAATCCAATTATTAGTATTATTAGATTAGATTGTAATAAATCTTCAACATGGATATAACAATGACATAGATATATAGTGACTGTAACAGTATGAGGAAGAGTGATATGTTCTTTATGTTAGAAAACATGGGAAAAAAAAGTTTCTTGCCATGATCTAAACCCAAAAATGTGCAGTGGTATGATTGTCAGCGTTGAGAGAAAGTCCTGTGTGAGGTCCGTAATCTATACTGAGAAGCACAGTTATATCACATGACTCATTATTTGCTGCTAAATGTGATAGAAAGCTGAAATATGTCCATGTGTTTGTATGTACGTGTTTGTTTCCAGCTATAGGCTGTACAGAGAGTCTTGACCCTGGGCCGTGCAGGAGCTATGAGGTGAAGTGGTACTACGATCCTTTGGCTAACGCCTGTGCCCAGTTCTGGTATGGAGGTTGCCAAGGCAACAGCAACCGCTTCGACACACACCGGAGCTGCATGGACACTTGTAAGAAAACATGACATGGTTCAGAAACTTCACCCAGTTCATCGCTTTTAATGCAGTAAATGGGAAAAGATGAAACGTTTTATCTGGTTGAACTGTAAAAGAAACATTTATGCTTAAGTAGTGTAAATACAAATGAACAAATTGTTACTGCTTTTTATTAGGAAATGTGAATAGTACAGTGTGTGTGTACTGAAAGTGTAAGTGGTAAAAAAGGTATTGATTTTCGTTTGGATGTGATTTGCAGTTTATACATAAGGAATAAAACACTTAGGGGTGTGCTTTTATAGGAAAATAACTAACAGTGTGGTAGTGTGATGTGGCTCGACGCGAAATGGAGTTGCTTTTACTTTTTTTTAAAAAATGATTTTACCATAACAGCACATTCTAAAGTGTTTTATTCCTCTTACTTGACTTTGCCAAAGTAACATTTTTTTTATTTATTAAAGAGCAACACAGCAAACTTTTTTTTTCATTTACAGTTTATACTAAGTTGTAGAACATCCATTAAAAAAAGTTAGTTCCTGTTACCACTTATGTTAGTACAGCTATAAACAGTTGCTCCCTCAACTGGCCTCGTTTTTTCTTTCTCTTGAAGTTAATAAGACAAAAAAAAAAAAAAAAAAATGCAGTTTGTCATATTACCAAGAATCCACAGACTCAAAACTTAGTTACAGCTTTACCTCTGACTGTTAGAAAGTGCTGACACTGGAGACTCCTTCCACAAATACAAACAGGAAAGCTTCAGCATATCAGCACATTATCACCATAACAACATACACATTTTAATGCTTCTGTGTGGAGTGTCCACAGTACGAGTCCCTGTGTAAGCTATTACTATAGAAACCACAACATATTAGAATGAGTACATTAATATAGCATAAACCTGTGATTGTTTTTTTTCCCCTAGGATTGTCATTTTTGTCATTTTGTCAGGATTGTCATTTAGGATTGTCTTTTTTCCATCAAAAATAATTTGACTGGAATTGGGTTTGGAAAAAGATTTTTAAATGTTTACATATAACGAGTCTTGATTTTATATATTTTTTTTTTGTTAGAATTGATTTTTATTATATTTATATTTTTGTATGAAAATATAAATTCATACAATGCTTGTTCTCTTGTATTTTTTAGTGCTTTAGCTAAGGTTTCTCAAGGTTTCAGTACCAGCATTGGTATTAGAAATAAAAAAGTGGCATTGTGCTGTAATTAATTATAATTATAGTTTCTAATGATCTAATTATAACTAGTACTATTTCTTTTTTTATCCCTTTTTCTTAAGAAAAAAAAATCAGACAAAAATCATGCTATCACGAACACACGCCATTTTGTTCAGACAGCAGGTGGTAATTCGTGTCGCGGCCAGCAGAGGGCAGTAAACAACCTGAAACTGCGCTGTGATGAAACACCAACGTAGAACCAAGAGCTACTTCCGGGTTTACAAGGACGCTGTGGGCTGAACTACAAACATCCCTTTACTTCCCTTATAGGTGAACTTTGTAGGGTGTTAAATAACGGCTTTTATATTATATCGAGTGCACTATATATCATACAGTGCGCTATTTGGGTTTGAGACACTGTGTGTGTGTGTGTGTGTCGTGCTCTTTCGGTAGTTTATTGGAAAACAGTGGATGTTTTAAAATGGCTGGAATTATAAGATTTGTATAAATGAATGTAGAGTTAAAACAATGCTGTAGAGTGTCCGTTAGTGTCTAAACTATAGCGTGTCATTACAGGTTAAGTCATTGTGCACATTTGTGGAGTATTGTAAAATCTTGGAATATATAGGACACACACACACACACACACACACACACAGAGGACATTAATTTGTGCCCTTGCTATGGCCAGTCCAGCCCACGTGTCCAGGGTCCGAGCCCTGTATAAGAGGATCCTCGTGCTGCACAGATTCATGCCCATTGATCTGAGGTCTCTCGGTGATCAGTATGTGAAGGATGAATTCAGAAGACACAAATCTGCATCTCCAGAACAAGTCCAGGTCTTCATGAAAGAATGGGAGGTAAAGGGGTTGGGGGTTCGATTCCTGCCTCTGCTCTTTGTGTATGTTCTCCCCGTGCTTCAGGGGTTTCCTCTGGGTACTCCGGTTTCCTCCCCCATTCGAAAGACATGCGTTGTAGGCTGACTGGCATCTCTAAATTATCCGTAGTTTGTGTGTATGTGATTGTGCCCTGCAGTTGGTTGGCATCCCATCTGGGGTGTCCCCCACCTTGTGCCCCGAGTCCCCTGGGATATGCTCCAGGCTCCCTGTGAACCTGTGTTGGATAGGTGCTACAGAAAATGGATGGATGGATGGACGGACATCTCAACTCATGAACATCATTATCGGTATAGCCACATGGTGGTGCTATGCACCATATAATGCAACATGCTTAACCAGATGTCTTCATGTTTTTATCCATTTCTGATCATTCATCTTAAGTAAGAGCTTTATCCTGGTCCGGGTCACGGGAACGCTGGGCGAGAAGCGGCAACAAATCCTGGATGGGACGCCAGTTTGTCACAGGCACACAGACGTTCAACACCTAGCTGAGATTTAGAGTCACTAATCAACCTACAAACATGTTTTTGGGAGGAAACCCATGCAAACACACGGAGAACACGCACAACTCCATCCAGACAGTAACCCGTAACGTTATTTCTGATCAGTTTGGTGTTTTTACTGCTCACACACACACACACACACACACACACACACACACACACACACACACACACTTACTTACCCAGTCCTGTACAGGTGTGTTATGAGCAGAGAAAAATCCCCAAACAGTCCTGGATGCCTGGTTATTATGGGCTGTTTAAGATAAGACCCTACAGGTGATTAGGCTCATTAAAATATTTAGATGTTAATAAACAATGTTCGCTTCCAAATTTGACATTTATTCATGCAGATTTTTGAAGAGGCTTCACTTAATGAAATATGCATACCTGTGCATACATTGCATAAACTGTGAACATGAGTATACAGAAAAGTTTGCTGGAAAATCATTTCTTTATTGTTTAACCAAGAAAAAAAAACAAACACACAGGCTGTTATGAAAAATGTTTTCGGTCATTTTTTTTATAATGACCAAAATAAAACCTGACTTAAAATGAATGTAAAACTCCTGAATGCAGATCATCTAGAAACTAAAAGAGATTTTTGGTTCTGTAGAAAAGAGACAAAGGTTTAATGTGTCTTCACTCTAGTTATTTCATGCTGTATGGTATGTAACGGAAATTGACATGTCTATCATAATGACACGTAATCTGACGTATATCAGGGAACGAGCTTTTCAGGGATATATGACATGACGTGATTGTGAAGTGGGCAGAGCTTAAAGCCTTGTTCAGTTGCTAAGTTTCAGATAAAGCAGTGGACAAAAGCAAAATAATCGACTTTCTGTTGAGTCTGAATATTTTTTATTACTACTTTAGTGATGAGATGACATAGATGCAATTTATAGATCCAGATCTGAATCTTAATTTGAACAGATCTATCCTATTGCCCTTGCATGCTCATGCTCATGCTCATCTAGCGTGCTGTACGTTTGCCTTGGTATGCAATATGATCATTGTGAGCTGAGAATATGACTGAATCATGTGGATTAGTATATAAGGAATACTTCTTGTATCCAATTTCCAGAATTCTTAGAGATGAATCTCACTCACCTGCTTTTAGTGACTCTGATGGTGTTCGATTGCTGTCGGTCACTGGAAACGGGAAAGAGGCAACAACACGAGAAGCTCTGTCTAGTTTTCCACGTCGTTCCATCCATCAGTTTCCACCGTTAGGCCGATTGACACAAGCAGTTATTTATGTACCTGAGAGTCATTATTCACCAGCACAGACGATTCCTCTCTCATTCAAGCTTACTCACGGATTCACGTGTAACATCCTCCACAATATTACTTTCTTATATAATACTCTTACAGGTATGTTCTATATTGGAGCTTTTTTTTTCTTTAATGTGCATTTATTTATGCAAATGAAGATTCGTCTTAATGTGTAATCTTTGGCTTATGTCAGAATTCAAATATTTATTCACTGTGAGGACGCTCTCAGGAGAAAGATGTACAGAAAAGCTTGTCGGCTGCTTTTTTTTGGTCATTTTTCAGGATAAAATCAACATAAATCCCACAATTATGTCCATTTTTAGGAAATTCCTCTGCAATAAGCTTTTACTTAGGGATATTAACGAGCATGTGAAATTTCCTGAATGCCATTTTTGGTTCTCTATGTAGAAAAAACTGATTTGGGGGGGAAACTGTTTTGAAAATACAATTGTGGTTAATGTGTTTACATTCCACCCAGTGTGGTTTATAAAATTTATAAAGGAAAAGTGACATATTGTACAGTATGTCATCATGACACATAACCTGACATATACATCAGGAACCAAGCTTTTCAGGGACACACGTCCTGATGTGATATTGCCGAGTGGGCGGAGCCTGAAGAGAATGCGGTGGCCAAAAACAGTGAAATAAACATTTTTTTTTAGATAGTTTTATTACTACAGAGATACAAAGATGCAAATGATCCAAAATCTGAACAAAAATGATTGACCAATATTTTCGTTTCTACCTGCGGGGTCTTAAGCTGCTGTGATTATTTTTACAGACAAGAACATATTTCCCTCTAATGAGGAAAAAACACAATGTCAGTAGACCAGCTGATGCCCCAGTGGCTGCCCTTAGACTTTTTTTTTTTTAGTTTATGTGGCTACTCTGGTCCAACTTATAGTCTGTAAACTATAGTATTGTAGCTAAAGCTGTTCATTATACATTTTAGAACAAACACATGGCATGCAGTCCGTAATATCCAGAGGTTGTCAGTGGAAGAGAATGTGTGCCGTGCATAATTGTAGTAAGAGCGTGCTGGAGTGGCCACTCCTCTCCGTTCATGAAGAAGTGGGCGATTTGGCACTCCATCTCGCCTTCCAAAGCACACCATGAGAGAGAAAAAAGGGGGGGGGGGTCCGGAAGGGCGGTGGTGGGACCAGGAACAGACGCTGAGCGAGTCTCCAAATGCGATTAGGAGCACTGAGTGTTCGCTCTAATCCAATTAGTGCAGAAGGCCCGGGGAGTTCTCCCCACCTAATAAATCGGCCACATTGCAACAGACAAGCTTTCCCTCGAGAGGAAAAAAGAGAAAGGGAAAGTGAGTGAGAGAGAGATGGTCGCAGAAGTAGAGTGAGGAGGAAGAGGAAGGAAAAATGAGAGAAATGGACTTCTTTCTCACTAATGCATAGGTTCACATGAAATGGAACGGGGTGATGTTACTGCTTCAGATAACTGACCAACATTAGCTGATCTGTTGCTATAAATGGGCTCAGTGTGGCTTTCGGAGAGGTGTGGAGCTTAAAATATCCTTTCTAAAAATTCTAACTGATGAAAATGTGTGTAGCCATATATTTAGAGTGATGAAACACCAGGAGGTGTGTTTAATTTAAGATGAACAAAGCATTAGCTGATCGACTCGAAATGACTCTAAGGAGGTCTGGAGCTCAAACTATTCGGTCAGAAAATACAAATAGATGCCCGCTGATGAATATATATATTTAATAGTCTATATAGCGACACATCTTCATGCATGTAATAGCAAACGGTGGATTTAATTTGAAAGACACATGAGCTGATTGTTTGCTCTAATTCATGTGTATCAGGCTGAGGTCATGAAAATGCCACAGCCAAACACCGATTCGTGTTCTCATTCTTCTACAAAACCAAATTCACTCCATTTAGACTTTGTTAATTAGTTGCTGAGCTCAATCAAGTGTGCTAAATGAAGCATAAACTCCTTTGCTCTACATGAACTCAAAGAGACAGTCGACAAGGCCCGGATCTCAAAATACCGTTTCAAGAACATGACACTGATGAAGATTTACGTCATGTGTTACATAGTCATACGTTTAAATGTGTGAGATACTAAACAGTGTAGTTGATTTGAAAGAAGTAGGAGTTGTATGGATGGCAGAAATCTTAGTGGAGGAAAATAATCAACGTGTTTCATTCCTTTTACACCACAGTAATTTAGCGACAATGACATTTTTATTTATTTATTAAGGAACGACACCGAACTTTATATCCGTTTATAGTCATATAGTGGAAAGTCGGCAAAACTTCACTCACGTTATAGCAGCTATGAACAGTCGTTTCCTCACCAGCCTCTTTGTCTCTCACAGCTGAAGTTACTAAGACACTTCAAACTCTTCAAACTCTGTCCTTAAGACTTTCCCACGGCAGAACACTTAGACCGTTAAAAGGCGCTGACACTAGAGACTCCTTCCATGAATGTTGCATAAACGTCTATTTAGAGCAGAGGTATTCAAACGAGGAATTGCGCCAGGGGCACATTTGCGGGGTTGGATGGAAAAATACCAAAACCTTAATGCTTTTTAAGTGGCAACATACTGCAAAATACATCAGAATAACTGTTTTTTTAAATAAAAACATCTGATAAGCCAGTTTGTGCAAGAACTCTCCAATATTAACTAACACCTTCTGGAAGCCCCGCCCCCTTCCCCCAGCTCACACTGGTAATATTTGTTCTCAAAAAAAAAAATAATCTGCAATTAAATTACTGATTTTTATTATTAGGCTTAGATTGTGTGTTGTCTGCCGTACACCTCCCGGTGAATTAGCTGTACACTATACTACTATAGTACAGAAACGATAGCATATTAGTAATTTGCCTCGGAGCCAGATTTGCTGTTATTCATTAACACCTTCTGACCAATCAGAATTGAGAATTCAGCTGCGCTATGATTATATAGAGCTTATCGTATGGCAGTCCTGGGATGTAAACTGAAAGTTCTTACACTGCTAAAGTCACTCATGAACTCAGAAACCACTGCTGTTATGTGGGCCTACATTTTCATGGATGTAATACTAAACAGTATATTTGAGCGGTGGTGGCGTCTGAGGAAAATATACACACAGACCGATTGCCAATCGATAATCATTATGCAGACTGGTACCACCAGTCACTTCAGTAGACGGCACTTTTTTTTCTTTTCTTTTTTTTTTTTTTTAAAGCAGAGCTGTTTAAGTGCTTTGCCCTTGGGAAAGCCAGTTTACTCCAGACTGATGACATCACTGCCCACTCTAGACCTTGATGTTCAGTGCGTGAACGCCGCCAAAAAGCCCGCCGTTGAACAATCCTCGTGATTCTTAAAATATAGCTGCTTGGCAAACATTCAGTGCAATTACATTATGTAGGGAAGGAAGCCTCTCAGACAAATGGCTCCTTGCTCCCGAAATTGAATTGCATCCAAATCTCCACGACATTTCATGAATGAGTGGATGGATGACTCCAAGGTTTCCTTTTTATGAATGAGCTCATCGTACGCTGGCATAGTTCGTGGTGAAGAATCCACAATTACATTTTTTTCTACACAAAGAAGAACTTTCTCTGCTGTGAAAAGAAGTGTGTGGTTGTATGAGTCAGTAATTGCTGCATTGCAAGAGCAATTTTCGGTACGCAGTATAAAGGAGACGGGTCACACTTGGGCTCTGACCTCCATTATAGCTTTGACTCCAGAACCTTACACACTTTCTAGATGTCCTCCAGATCCTGGATTCTGTGGCATCAGTTCATGGGTGTCATAAGCTTTCTTGCCATTAAAACGAACAAAGAAATAAATATAGAATACCAGAATCTTTTATATTAAATCAATACCACTCTGTCCTTGTGTGTGTGTGTGTGTGTGTGTGTGTGTGTGTGTGTGTGTGTGAATGTAGTTAGCATGCATAACCCTTATCCTACACATAATACGGAGTGACAAAGCAAAAAGCTGACTGATGTGAAAAAATAATTGGAGAACACGACATACTTTGTGGTTAAGTGCAAGAAAGTCAAAGTCACTCATGTCTCTATTTCAGCAACTTTTTGCTCGGCTGATCCTCAGAATTGCTGCCATTAGTCTGTCCTGTAGAGACAAAAATGTGTTTGCCCTGATGGGGAACACGTAAGGACTTATGTGGTCAGTGCTTTATACACTTTTAGAAAAACAGTTCCTCCGATTCCCGAGGGGTTCTGTGTGGACCCCTTTCTAATAGGCGAACCCTCTGTTGTAGGGTTCTATCTAGACCCCGTAGTGCTTTCCCCGTAAGGACAACCTAAAGGTTCTTGATTAAACCTTGTTTCTAAACCCTGTTAAGAATATTTCACTGACTCCATATTCCTAAAATAATGTATAAGTAAGGAATAAAACACTTGGAGGCATACTATTATAGGGAAATAATCAATGACAGGGCGGTGGGATGAAGTAG
The DNA here is from genome assembly GCA_022985145.1 of Pangasius djambal. Lineage (NCBI taxonomy): Eukaryota > Metazoa > Chordata > Actinopteri > Siluriformes > Pangasiidae > Pangasius > Pangasius djambal. Next base: position 4,761,196 of record CM041003.1, read on the forward strand.
AGTTACTCTTACCACCTGATATTGATTTTTTTTTTTTTCTTATAACAGCACCAAAGTGTTTTATTCCTCATATTTATTCCTCCTATACCACAACGATATTCCAATGTTAATTCTTTTATTAATAAAAAAAAAAAGATGCTATGTCGTGGAATGTCTGTGAAACAAATTAGTTCCTGTTGTCACTTTCTGTTATTACGCTCCATCCTGAAGACCTTCCCACCTCTGACTGTTACAAAGCGTTGACACTGGAGACTCCTTCCGGAAGAATGCTAAATAAACGTCTCCTTACAGGAAACTTCACCATATCGATGATTAAGTTTTTTTAAAATCAGTTTATATGGAACATCTGCGATAGTCCCTGTGAATGACTCCTACTGACCAATCAGATTTGAGAATCCAAAGACGCTGTGGTATAAATAATGACGGACAACAACGTTAGTAAATATGCTAAGTCGATTTCTTTTTGAAGCTAGGAAAAAGGTGCAAAAAAAAAGGCTTCACCCACATTTTTGTACAAGAGTAGGTTAGCATATATTTTTTTTCCATCATAAATTCATCAGTATCTCTGTGACGTGTATTGTGTGTTGTCTTCCTCTGATCTGATCTCCGTGTCTTCTTGGGGCTGTAGGACTACAGAGACACCCTACAGACGCAGGTGCTCGAGGTGGCAGGAAGCGAAAAGATGGCGTTCGGTGCTGACCTGTCCGAGCGACAGCTCAGAGACTTTCAGGAGGAACAGATCGGGCAGATTTATGAGCTGATGCTGGAGTCCACCAAACCCAACAAGCAGTTCCACATTCAGGAGGATGGCTCACCAAAATGAGAGGCTGTGAATGAAGAAGAACAGAACCGACTCATATGATTTACATAACTGTCTGTGGACATTAAGTATGTGTAATTATATATTATATTGATTGCTCTGAACGCGTTGTCTTTCTTGATTGGGGTTTGTTCTTTTTTTTTCTCCCCCCAATCTAGGAGAGCGAGACACAAAAAAGCAAGGGTTCCTTCATGAGCATAATTATCTTCCAGGAAGTTAAATCTGTTCTCAGGAGGCACTTACCATTCTCCAAGCATGCAAATCTAAAGTGCAAATCAATAATGCCTTCTTTCTTTTAACTCAATTATATAAGTTCCTGAAGGAGAAAACCTAGTTAGCCAGCAAGAGACTTTGTTGATATAGTTGACAGAGCTTCAAAGTTTAATGTGCTTTAGATGAGCTCTTATAACATTAAACATAGGAATCAGTGTGTTACGATAACAAGGTTGCGTTCGGTTCAGTGTCTCCATGTAATGCAAAAGGGAGATACCTGACGTTACCATCATGATACTCTTTTACCACATGTCCACAGTCTGCGCTTTTCCTCTTTATTTTATGGATTAAACGTTTTAAATGTTCTACAGTTCCTGACCATGCAAGCCTGTAGGGATTGGAACGGACTGCAGTGACGATCTCGGTGTTGATGCGAACGAGTTTCACTGAAACCCGCTGTAGCTTCAGATTCCTGTTCTTTGCTGACAGGAGCGGAACCCGACATGGTCTTCTGCCGTTGTAGCCCATCCGCCTCAAGGTTTGTGTGTGTTTTGTGTCCTGAGATGCTTTACTGCTTGTAAAGAGTGCGCATTCGAGTTACAATAACCTTCCTGTCGACTCGAACCAGTCTGCCCAATCATGTCAGACTTCTCACATGAACAATGCATTTTCACCTGCAGAATTGCCTCTCAAATCAAGTGGGTTTTTTTTATTGTCGTTCCTCTGTATAGGTTGTATACATTGGAACGATATGTCGTTTCTCCAGAAACATGGTGCAAATAAACAGTGCGCAAGACTACATAAAGTGCAAATACACAACAGTGTGAGACGAGTGCAGGACAATAAATACACAGAACATGGGCTGTAACTGTAATCCACTGAGTAGTGGAGCAGCAATAATATAAAGTGACTGATGTAGCTTTGTAAAGCGCAGCTGCTCAATGTTTTTGAATCATACTGGGTAAGGTCTCATCTCATCAGATGTTTTTTTTTATTTTCGCACTATTCTGTGTAAACTCTAGAGACTTATGTGGGAAAATCTGAGGGAATCCGTTTTTTTTTTTTTTTTTGCACCACCAACAACCATGCCACGGTCACTGAAAGCACATTACTGTCTGTCTATCTTAGACCCTCATATTGAAAATGAAGGACATGGGCCATAACTCGAAACGTTTGTGAAATATCAGAAAAGTAATAAACTGTCAGTAGGAGAGAAAACCAAAACCAATATTCGGTCTCAAGCATACACAACTGACAAATCAATTCCCCACATTGTCACAATACGTTACAAAGCACACATGACTTGACTAATTTAAAACGACACAAACGAATACAGATAAATCGACTCCTTTGAATAAATCTTCAGGCACACAGGCTGTTCCTGGGAATGCAGTGTACTCAACAAATTATTTTATTTATTTTTTTTTAAAACTGGTTTGTCTTTAATAAATGAGAGAACAGTTGGAGCTCAGAGAGAGTTTTAAACAATCCCAAATATTAGCAAAACATTTAAAACTCTGCAGCTGAGTGTTCTCAGAACGCAACTGACACAAATGAAAGTAAGACATTTCACCATGGAGTGCTCTCCTTTTTTTAAAACTTCAAATCTCATCACGACTGCCTTGTTTGTATTTGCCAAGTACTTGACTTCTATTCAAGTGTCAATAGCAGAGACCTGCTACGAATCGCAGTAGCATTTGACTCGGAGAGATGACTCATTCGCCATTGTTCCGAGAGCACGAATCATATTTTTGTGTCATTTTGTATAGCAAGGGGGTTTGAGGGCCATCAAATGTGTGAATCACATACTCCAACTCTTCTTCAGCTAGTCTAAAGGGTGACACTCTTACCATTTCAGCTTCATCTCTGTTTGCCTGTATGTTTTCTGTTGAATGCACAGCTCTGGCAAATGCACAATGCTTTTGTTGAACTCCTCCTGCATTCGTACACTCGCCATTCACAGGACTAATAAGGAGCATGGCGGATAAAATAAGTGCCATCCTTGGGTCACCATCTAAACGAGACCTTATTTTCTGCATTCGGATTTGTACATTCTTCAGCCAGACATCCACCTCTTTCATCTTCCTCAGCTTTTTGTATTTCGCACATACATTCTCTGTGAGTAACTACTATATCCTGTATCCTTCTCTCCTACCTTTCAAGGCAAGGACCCAGCCAAGTCTTTTCTTGATTCATAAATAATGACATAAATCACCAGAGAGGTGTCAGTGAATATCAGGGGGGAAAAAAAAGCAAAAGTTCTGATCTATCATCTCATTCATTTTTTGTTCTCAAACCCAGATGTCTTCATTGTATAGCAAAACCAAAACAATCGGCCTTGCCGTTCCAATATTTTAGAAGGGGACTGTATTGTGCCAAGCCCTCTAATGACCCGAGATGGGTATGAATAGCTGGTGGAACGCCCATGCATTTAAGGATTAAAGTGAATTATTTAACCGATTCTCAGTAGAGCTGCTGCTTTAATGTGGTTTCTCCATTCCAGCTGCTCATATTGCACCATTTAAAATTCATTTAGATGATTATGGGCCGGATGAAGCTATAGGAAATTAATTTAAAATTTACAGTCCAGTATTTCTCTTCCTTGGAGCCGAGAATGTAGAAAGTAGGGAACTTTTGAGATGTCAATAATAATAATACTTTCTCTCAAAAGATTATTTAAAAAAAAAAAAAAAAAAAGCCAATTATGAGAATGAGACGAAAGGTAAGTAATTTCTCCATTTTGTAAAAACATGTACATTGAATTGTTTTTTTTATTATTAATATTCTTAATTCTTATTATTGTGTGTCTTGCTGTCATATTTGTGTATGTACTGGAAGCTTCACTTACCAAGTCAAATTCCTGGCGTGTGTGAGCACACTCGGCAATAAAGCGCTTTCTTCTTCTTCTCTTCTTAAAAGTTTATTTGACAGCAGTTTTTTTTTTTCCAATCTTTGGAAGGGTGCCCTTCATTCTGTAGTCAGCTGCATGCCTTTTGTCCTCCATTGTCCACGGTGACATCAATCTCCTTGGAGATTTGCTCTCCTCGTCTCCCAGTCACTGGTAACCCCAAAGATCATGGAGGCCTCACCCCTACAGCGAAGAGCTGCGAATCAATCAGGCCTCGTCTCATCAGGAGTCTAATGTGAGGAGGCGGCAGGAAGAATGAAGTTGCTCCTTTGACTGACGTGCTAATAAGTAGCCCTGACACCCCAGTCTCATTTCCCAGCATCCATGCACTCGACAGAGAGCTGTTGACCCCAGCAGGATGTAGATGCACTGACAAAGACAGATCTACTGGGGGACAAATTTAGATATGAATGCTCCAGCATGATGCACACCTGTCAGAAGCATCAGCGCAGGAACACGTGTACACAGCGGGCGTAGCTTCGACGCACACCGACTGGGAGCCTCTGACGAAAGGAAGTCGACGTTTCATAGAAAAGCATGAGAAGTGTCAAATAACTTAGTCTAAATATGAATTACCCTGAGCAAGTGCACCGAGACATACCGTCCGCTCCATAATTATTGGCACCCTTCATGAAAATTTGAGATATTTTAAACTCAAAAAAAGGTTTGAGACACTTGTAGACGATCATGGACTCTATATATCCTTAGGCGTGTTCACATGGATCGTCCTTCTTCAATTCAGACCACAGGGTTCAAATGTGGAGACGGAGATGATCATCACAAAATATTGATTTTGTGTCCCGCAATCATTTTCTGTGTTGATCTGGAAGTATTGCTGGGATCATTATGTTGTGGAGAGTAATGTATGAGCAAGTCTTAATCTACTGGCAGAGGCAAGCAGATGTTAGGTTAAAATATCCTGGTGCTTAGCAGAATTCAGGATGTTATTGATCTTCACAAGAGTTCCTGAACCACCAGCCACAAATTTATTTTGTTATGGTTCTAATTGTGGTTAATGGTATTTTAGGCGTTTATGCATTTTTTAAATATCTATTACCTGACTTGTGTCACCATCAGTCTGGCAGTCAGTGTTGAAATCTCTACAGTTTTTCAATAGCGATGATGTGATCAAACATACATCTGGCAACAACAGAGTTTCCTCGTTGCCCTTAACTCTGCGCTGACTCCAAAATTAATGACACCCTTCAAAAGAATGGACAAAAATGATAGATTAAAATAACCATTAAACACAGCGGGCCTCATTTATTAAACTGAATAAGAACAAATAAATTGTTTGCAAGAGCATTGACACAAGACTGATTCATGTGATATTTATAAATATTTTATAAGTAATGGCACCGAAAGTTTAGCATAAGTCTATGGTAGCCAACATGCTGCAATGGCTGAGCTGCATTACTAGAAGATTTAAGAGCCTCCCTTTTGCCTGTTTAGTCATTTTTCAGCTTTCTGTGAGCTTTGCCTTTTATTTTTGTCGGCCTGTGCCTGTGAGTTTTGTGGGCGTCACTAAATGTAAATGTAAATCAGCTGTGCTGTGAGCTACAGGTGATACAGTATTGATCAACTAACACACATGAAAACAAAAACATTTTATAAATGTTAATAATATGTTTTAAAGAAAATACTAGTATGAAAAGAAGAACTTCTTATGAGAATAAGAGGATAAGTATCTTCTCCATTTGTTTAAGTGATAAATTTGAATCAACTGGCATCACTTATCAAGCTGGATAAGAACGGATTTATTTGTAAATCATTCAGACGAAGGTTTACACGACAAATTTGGTATTCATGAAAATCCTGTAAATTTGGAAAAACCTATGACCTCTGGAATGTTGCACCAAGGCCTTGAAGAACGCGATTTTGTCCTACCGTATACTTGTATATGGCTAGAACGACAATAATTTCCACTTCTGCCCTTCACATTTAGCCTCATCGTTCATTTTGTGCACTTGAAATTTTATGGAGTTTTGTGGGCCTCACCAAATGCACATTACGGGTGAGCAACATAAGCACGTGAGTACAAAGAAAATCAGTGAGTATGCGTGTTTAATTCCAAATATCTTTGGAAGGGTGCCATTAAGTCTGTGGTAAGCTGTATAAAGCTAAAGGATTTGCATTTATTAAAAGCATGTTGTAATTATTGTAATTCTAGGCAAAAACCTACAAGTAAAGCAAAGCACATAGATGCTTCTTTGGTCTTGTTGACAGTCCTGAGTTCATGTGCACACTGGTTTTTTACATTAAATGCTTCTCTATGATCGTTACTCCCTCAGGGCTGTGAGAATCTGCACAAATCATCGCTCTTCATTTATAATTGAGTCTCTAATAAGCTTATAATGAAAGTTTTACGATGACTTGCCTTTGAAAGTATAGGCGTGAATATGAATATTCATTTTTGTTGAATATTGATGTTCACATATTGCCCTGGTTGTCATTTAAACCAGCGTACATGAATGTTTTTTGGAAATAGAAAATGTACTAATTAGGCTTGTGGATATTAAATCTTCAAATCACAGTAATTAGCTCTTATCTTGTTTTTAGCATTAACAGGACATTACATTTCAAAAGATTTGTAAGCATATTACCTCGTCAGGGTGACAGTTGTTCTGTTCACGTCTTTCAAACTTTTACGGAGCTCTTATCCAGTGAACAGAATTATGGGATTGAGAAAAGTACATCTGATGCTGCCTTCAAATTTCTCCAGTAATGGAAGATGGGTTTAAACTGTAAGACGTTTGGACCGATTTTGCTGTCACAGACAAAAAAAAAAAAAAAATCACTCAGTTTAAAAGAATTCTTTGGTTGTAAGCTGAGATTTATGGTCTTTGTATGCATAATGTGCAAATTTAGTGCCATTGCGGGCAAAGACAGCTGACAAGACGTTCTGGCAGTGTCCAGAATTTTTTAATTAAAGTCTCTGCCTGTGATCGCTGCTACGACACTCATGTAAAAGCCACCAATAGGGGAACGGCATAAAATTACCCAGTACTCACAGGCAGCTGCAAATATGGTATTGGGGATGGTGAAGAGGAAAATGAAACATGCTAAAGGACAGAAAAGTATCTTATTACCTCAAGCTCAGTTTGAAGTATGATGATGTAAACAACGTAGTCATTTACTTTTAGTCTATCTTTAGAGGATCGTCATATAATGTGACATATAGAACACGTTACCACACAGTCTGTTATAAAATTCCTTCAAACATTTTCAACAACTGCTGAAATCACACAGCGTTCAAAAGGCTTTAACCAGATAGTTGTCCCTTTGCTGCCTCTTGAAAGCGACAGACTTTATCTCTGAAGTTCAACCTCTGGTCAAAAGCGCCACCTACATCACTGATAATGTTGCACACGTTCAATATTCCACCATACCGCACTATATACATACATAGTGTCAATATTTGTGCTGCATAAATACAGTTTTCAGAGACTGCTTCCTCTAAGATGAACAGTGTGTAGTGAGTTTTCATTAAGCGCTCCTCTATCAGCATTCCACTTGGGGCCCGAGGTAATCTGCACAAAACGTCTTTCTTCATCTTTTAATGCCACTCTGATGGCGTTTATGGTGTGAATGTGCCATTCCTAAGCTGAAATGCCGAACGGAATGAAAAATGGGCTTCTTAAAAACGCACAAGGTCGCTCCTGTGAAATTACAAAATGCTGAAAGACTCCGGCTTTTCACGCACAAAGACACACACACAGTGGAAGCATGGAATAGCATTGCAGGTCTCATTTTAAGCGTTTGAATGAATATTAGATTGTGTAGTTGGTTTTTAATCAGTGAGCTACATGTTTTGCTCAACATTTCCGTTATGTCAGCTGTAAGCTTTAAAAACTTCCGGTGAGAGGCAGTTCTGCAGGCAGGAACGCCTCGTTGATGAGAGAGGTCAGAGGAGAATAACTCGAGTAACCACTCTTTACAACTCCGAACACACAACACATCGAACCTTGAGGCGGAAGAGCAGAAGACCACATTGTGTTATTACTATCCGTAAAAAATCACAATGTCCATATTCCATATTTCTGATTTCATTAACTGAACCTGTATCTACATGATTTTATGTGTGATAAAGGTGTGAGTACATGGTCTCTTTTGCAACCCAGGCTGTAAATGATAGAATTAAAAAAAAAAAAAAGAAAAACAAATATAGTGTACCATCAGCATCCAAACAATCAGTGCAAGGTGGCTGATCAATAACTTCCTATCTATACAGAAAGCTTTACATCTTCATTCAGGCAGCATGTGTATGTGTTTTGGGGTGTGACTTTGATGGGACCATTAAAGTGAAGGGCTGAATTGAGCCAAAATGACTGAAAACACCTTTAATAGGCAAAACTACTAGTTTTCCCATGTTACTTATTTATATAATCAAACCTGCTTACTGTTTCATTGCCAGTCCTGGTATTTGGTAGCAACTAACACATAAATAAATAGTTGGCTAATACTTTAATTATGGCAAAGCAAGAATTAAAATATTAGTCATTTTATTAACAGCATAAGAAATTATTAGTATACAACCCCAAAAGCGTAGTTGTATGTGTGCCGAGATGGATAAACATTTATTCAGAACAAACAGCAGCATGTGGCGCTGTGTGTCGGTGTGTTGTGACTGGCACTCGACATCGAGAGAGATTAATTACCTCCGCGGTCAGCTGAGAATGTTTAGCGAGATGACTTTGATTGTACTGGGAATTTTACAATCAGCTCTTCTGTTTTTTTTATTGATTTTCTGACACAACTGACAGAACTACACAGCAGGGAAATACCATTCAACACTACCAAAGCTCTCAAACTCTCATGAAAACCGATCCTGAGTGCTTTTAGTGCTGCTGTTGTGAGCAGACACAGTAGTTTTGCATGCACTTGGAATATTAAGCGTTAAATTTCACATGTGATGGATTCAGGGCTGCAGCTTGACATATTCAGGTCCAGAACAACAACAACAACAACAACAACAACACATTATCAACATTTTTGCTACAAACACAGTGACAAATTGATGAATTATTATTGACTGATTTGAATAGGATGAATAGCACTGCATGCTACTACACAAACTAGGTTCATTATTTAAGTAAAAGACTGTGTTATTTCCTAACAGAATAGACTACAACAAATCTGTTGGACAATCATTCATGGAAGATTTAAATTTCACTCGAGAGCCTCACTCGACTTTCTCTTGATTCATAGCTGAAGGTCATTTGAAGCATAGACACTGATTTAAAGCTACATGTCCATGAGGTCCTGCTGGTGACATCGCTACTTACTAAATATAAAGTGAGGCCATGACTTATTAATACACGGGAACGAGAACATAATGCATGGATGTGACTTAATGATCATTAAGCCGTGGCTCCATCTTAATAAGCCACGATCATCGTGTTGTTTCCCCCAACTGGACTGAGTGTGCATATTTTATGGTAATAACCAGCAGGCACTTGGGGGAAAAACAGATACCACTCGTCTGTTTTGGTAAGAGATCTACTCTAGTGTTCTTTAATATGAAATCATAATGAATTTTTAGTGAAACCTTTTGAAAAACTTTTCATCAGCCTCAAAACTGAAGACTGTTTTTCCATGCCTGCATAATGCCCATGCATGAGCTCTTATCATTACTGCATCGTCCGTTTTATCTAGTTATTGTCAATTATAGAACAATGAACAGTGTTCACTATTTTGTATATTATACACTATTTACAGAAAAGTGGATTATTTTCACTCAACATTCTAAACAGACATATTTAGATTGAAACAGACATAAATCATAATCTATTCAGTTTATAATCAGATACCGGCTGTCAAAATGCGCCACAGTCGTAATGAAATCTTTAAAGGTAATTTTCTCCTTTTAAACTTTTATGGGTAACCTGACTTCCACTGTGGTTGAGATACATGCAAAAGAGAAATATATTTCAGTTCAGGAAAGTTAGTACTTTTTAGAGCTACAGTATATATAGTAAAGAAATGTAAAAATTACACTATATGGTGCCACACATATGTGAAGTTAAAAATATTTGGACTATTTCAATCCCAGCCTAGCGTAACATCTCTAATTGTCCACCCTTTTCAATGAATGCATCTCGAGTATACAGTAGGTGAAATTAAATTACACTATATGGCCAAAAGCATGTGCCATTATGTATCCAAACTGATGCTAGAAACCTGGACGCACACAGTTGTCTAGAATGTGCACTATAGCATTAATATTTCCCATCACTGGATCTAAGGTGCCAAAACCAAAACCTATTCCAGCATGACAAAGCGAGGCCCATGAAGACATGGTCCCTAACCTCAATCCCACTGAATGCCTGACCTCACTAATGCTCCTGGGGCTGAATGAACACAAATCCACATAGCCATGCTCCAAAATCTAGTGGAAAGCCTTCCCAGAATAGTGGAGGTTATTATAACAGCAAAGGGGGAATAAGTTAATATTGATGCCCATGGTACTGTATTTTTCTCATTATGAGATCATTATACTATTATTAAGTCTATTTCTAATCATATATCCTAATTCCAAGTTCAAAATTGTCTTATACTGCAGATAATTCTGCTTCTTTCCAGAAATATATGCATGAAATGTGCCTAATAATAGGATAGGACTAATAATCTTATACTGCTTTTTTTTTTTTTTTAAAGTCTCATGATAAATGTATTTGCCTAAGATATAATTATAAGATATAATATAATTATAGTATATTAGCATCAGTGGAACATTCCTGCTCCTCTCCTATTAGGAGATTTAAAGGGATTAAACGGGTTCACACTTTATCACAGTAATTATTCCTAAAGCTTTGACAAATATTTCCTTGTATAATCAGCTCCTTCTTTCTTCAAAAAGACCAACAGCCTTATGAGACGAATAATAAAATTCCTAATAATGAAATAATGCAAAACGCTGTTAGCTGTCTATGAAAGTTCATTCATACATATCATTGCTAATAATACGTTTGAGTCTCTGGTGTGAGGGATGAGTTTTAAATTATACTGAATTATTAAGAATGAACTCATCATTATTGTAGTGCTTGGGAGTCCCAGTCATGGTGACCTCGTGCTCTGTAGGTTTCCGTCTTTTAACACTCCAGACTAGTTCATGAATGGTTTCATAAGCAGCTGATCAGTAAAACACGGTGTATATGATCATAAAATGTGCTCTCAGATTAGTATTCAGTTATTCATATTAGATTATTCTACAATTACTATAAATATCATAGAAACTTTCATTTACTACAGTAAAACAGTATTTACAGTATTTATATAAATAGTATATATATGAAACATTTGGGAGTGTGCTGTTTTTAGAAAAAATATTAAATTATAAAATTATTAAATGCAGCCCAATACAAAGCAGAGTTGGCTATAACATGCTAAATAATATAATATCCTAAAGTGTTTTATTCCTCTTATACCACAGCAAGATGCCAATGACTACAATGTTTTATTTATTAAAGCATGACACGCCATAATTGCTTTCCATTCATAGTTATACTTAATGCTATGGAACGCCCAAGAAACAACTTATCACTTACATTACAGCAGCTATAAAGAGCCGTTCCCTCACCAAACTTCCCTCATGTTACCGAAAAACCGCAAAGCATAAGCTCCTTTGCCCTGAAGACTTTCCCGTGATGGACAACTTACTGAATGTTATGAAATGCTGACACTGGAGGCTCCTTCCATAAATTAAAAAAAAAACAAAACAAAAAAAAAACATCTCCTCACAAAAAACTTCACCAATTATACATTTTATTTTGTTATACAACATATTTTTAAATCTGTTTATTATTAAGAGTAAATTATGTGGAGTGTCGGATATACAATCCTTGTGAAAGAGCTGTTATTATAGAAATGATACCGCATTATAATGAATGAAATAATATAAAGCTGTGATTTGCCTTGCAGCTGACACTACATCACATACAGTACATTATTTAACTTTTTGAACAATTAGTGTTCAGTGCTCTATCTGCACTCATAAAGACATAATTATCTTCAAATGTTTGATGCTGAAAACGTTTTATAAGAAATCAGTTTATATGTAGCTCTTGTCTCTTTTCTGATCACTGCTGCTATAGAAAATACAAATTTCTGCCAGCCGCACTACTGGATCTTCACTGTAATGTTAGCGCCAAGTTAGCCATAGTGTTACTTTAACTGCTGGAGTAGCGCACCTTCTGAGAAAATGCTAATGAATGACCATAGAGAATTATGGTATCGGAAAAATTGTAGCATATAAGTCACTGTGTAACTCACTGTATAAAACCTGGCACAACAATCCAATACTCCACAAAATATCCAGTAACCTTAATAACTCTATTTGTCAGCACCTGATAAGTATGTAAAATATTCAATATCTTGAAACAGGAAGTAGCTTGGGATTCAAATGGTTCTCCAGTGTCCTCATATGAGGATCGCATGCAGACATTTACACAAACTAATTAGGCAAAAATGTAATTATGATGTGATGTGAGGCCAGTGGTTTCCCATAAGGACGTATACTATGTCCTCCTTGGTTCATCATTTTCTTGGAATAGGAAAGTAGCAATCTGCATTTTCCTTTATCAGAATCTCTGAAGGACATCCACACACACACATAATCACAGCTAGCCATCAACATAACACATGAAATATTTATGCTTTGTGTTCACAGCCCTCAGCCCTCAGCCCTTTCTTCAATTATACTTTCAGTGGGGTTTTTGTTGTTGTTGGGAAACAGGAATCAGGTTGGTCTCAGTAATTCAAATCCTGTGAGCTGCATATCCTTATCTTGAGGAAGTGCACTAGAGATGAAGTGCACTTCTTGCACTACTTGACCGTGGAGGAAGGTCAAGAGTGACACAACGAGGAATGGGATGTGTTCATGTCGACGAGGGCCGCTGCTCTTCAGAAGGAAGATTGAAAGAGTGTGTGAGATCCTAAAAATAAGCATTTCGATGATCAAAACAGGATTTCTTCAGTGTTGAAAAAGTGCATTATAATCCGGCGTCGTTTCAAATGCCTGCTCTGACATACAAACCATGAAAAAAATCACCAGGTATCATTTTAAATCTTCATCTGTATGAAGGGTTTCTGATCCACACACACATTTGAGGTATTGCTCAAATGTCATACTTTGCACTATATATGATATACTATATACTATGTATACTATGTATGGGAGTTTGTAGAATCGGATTTCGAAGGTCTCAAATTAAACACAAACAGAAATGACAGATTGTTGTGCAGGATCTCATGTTTTTAACCTGCATAAGAACAGCCTCCACAGAAAGTAGCGTCACATTTAAAATCCAAAATGTCTCAATGTAAACTTGTTTACTTTTAATTTTATCTGTGATGTAATGGAATTTTATTTTAAAAAAATCCCACCACAGAAACAATACATGAACAAATGAGTCAGTTTGTTAACTAGCCAGTCTATTAATTTAATAGTCTAAAAACAGTTATCAGGTCTTGTTCTAATGTTTGTTAGTAGATTAAAAAAAGAGACATGAAGTAATTTGATGTAGCTCATGTATAAAATCACAATCAGTACAATTCCAAAGGCAGCATTTTGCAAATATATTATTTGGACTGTTAGCAAGCTTAATATCCAAAGAGCTATTTGTTAAATTTGACTAACCAGCTAGCTGCCTTGCTAGCTAACAAAGTAACATTAGCCAACAAAACATATTGTTTATATACCTAATGGAGCTAGGTGGTGTTTTTTTGTGTTTTTAGTTCAACAAATACTACATAGTAAAAAAAAATGTTAGTTCTGTAAAAAATGTATACCTAACATTAACTAACTGGCTAGTTATCAAGCTGGCTAACAACTTAATGCTAGCAATTAAAAGAGTTTTAGGTTTGTATACACCTCATGAGGCAGTGTTCTACTGTAACTCCACTAACAGAAAATGAGAAACATAAAGAAAGAGCATACTTTTTTTTTTTTTCAGTACATCAACATTAACAGCACTTTTGAATGTACACAAAGCTAGCAAAGCACACACCAAGTTTCGTAGTGAAGAGATGAGCTAGCTGTTTGAACCAGTGAATTCCCTCCTGTCTCTAAGGCGCAGCTGATTTTTGATCAGTATTGCACATTAGCTTTTAATTTTTTTAATAACCATAGACATGCTGTGTATTCATTTGCTGCTCTTAAATTAAGACTTGAATTTTCCTGTTTATGATTTCTTTTGCCCATGATATGACCTCTGCTATGGCCCTTTCTGAAAGACCATGACATTACATCTATCTTCTTCTGGCTACACACACACACACACACACACACACACACACACACACACATACACACACAGCATAGTTCTGTTAAATGGGGGTTAGAAATTCTCATTTAAGCAAATAGGAATTCATCCAGTGAACTGAAGTTTTAAATGAGAGGGAAAGTAGTAGAGGCATGTGGGTAACTTAAAATGTCGTGAACGTTTGGTGGAAAGGTCATTATTTGTGCAAATAAGGATTCTTCCACCAAAATGAAGTTTGCGATTAAGGGGGATGGAGCGTAACTTAAAATGCCTCAGTGACTATCAAACTAACTATATTTACTTCTGTAAGTATAAAGTCAGACTTCTCACTGGATCGGGGTGTATTATTACACAAATGATTCATGTGTTAAAACCCTTCCTAACTTCATCCAACCAAAGTTATTTTTCTCATTTTCACAGGTTGATAGTAAACTGCGTTCGAACGGCCATTACAGTGGAAGGGTGTGTGTGTGTGTGTGTATATGACTGAGAGTGTGCTCTTTGCTGGCAAACCCAGTCATTAAGGACATGATGAACGGACTTTCCTACAGTTAGTATAGAAAACAAGAACAAGGCAAATTGAAGCTCGTTGTTTCCAACGAGACAGGAGCTGTAATTATCCAGTCCGAGTCCCAGCTGTTGATCATGTGACCAACGCATTGAACGTTAGAGAAACACTCCGAAAATAATCAGCATTCCTTGAGGAAACCCTCCCAGTGGTGGCAAGTGTATGTCACAAGCCAGGAACCAGAGCATTCAGGCAACTATTGTGATTTTTCTTTGTTATCTGCAAAACCTTCTTAAGCACATTTCCTTTTTTTTCCAAAGCTCGTCCCTGGACACGCCTCTGATCATTGTTTGCACCTGTGCCTATTTTGTCTTACTCCTCATCTCAGCATGCTTTTTATTCACTGACAAACGTATATGATGATTAGCTGTGTCTTGTTCTGTTGTTATCCTGCCTATATATATATATATATATATATATATATATATATATATATATATACATAAAACAAGTTGTTTTCTATGTCTGCTCCTGTTCCTGTCTTTAGACCTCATCCCAGTGTAAATCCATCTGTGGCCAGAAGTCTGGCATAACCAGCCCAGAGGGTTGGATGGATGGGTTTCCACTTTTCATCAGACTGACCAGCAAATCACAGGCAACTGTGAGCACAGTGTCTCCTCTAAGCACGTTAAACTGAGCCAGTTTAAAAGAGGAAGGAAAGCTTCATCCATGATGCATCAAGACTGGAAAAAAAAAGAAACTTGTGCAACTTGGCAGTGACTGTATTTGGAGAAAGTATGTTAAAAACCAATATGATGTTCTATTGATATATAATCCAATAGGCTGACCCACGATGCAATGTGTTAGAGAATATGGCACATTTAGTTTCAAAAGTCAAGAACTGTCTAATTTTACAGGAAAAGAAATTTTCCTCATAGCCTGCCATCAAACATGGGAGATTATCTTGTTTACTCTGCAGAAAAAACTCTTTGATAACTTTTGAAGACAAAATTCTGTAAGCTTTTTAAAATCTTGCTCTTAAAAATACTGAACATTCAAAAGGTTGTTTGTATGCTGGAAGCTGGTGCACGGAAACTGAGTATATATTATTTGCTCAATAGTGAAATTGTATCACACTGAAACAGTCCTAAAATCGTTCTATCGAATAGTTTGCTACTTTAAATGTTTCTCTGATCAATATCAACACGTACATCACGTCATCTTAGAAGTAAAGGTAAAAACCTTTAATCGGTATCCTTACATAAGTAACCAAGCTACTTAAGAAAATATTATGGGCTTTTTTTTTATAGGCACAATCTTCCCCAGTGCTTACATCCTCGCTCTCTTTGTTCTCTCTGATATGAACCTGACACCTAAGTGCAGCCAGCTGACAAGGCTGTCATGTTTATCGTCAGGGAAGGATGTAAAATGTCAGAGGAGAAGCAAGAGACCTCTGCTAAATCCAAGGTAGCTCTTTATTTCAGCATGGCATTCAAATGAAGTGCAAAAAAAAAAAAAAAAAAAACCTACAAAAGCAATTACAGACTCTCTTTTGTCTCTGCCAAATCAAGCGTTCCAGCCATGCTTAGGTGTACATAAAAGTTTTGGGAGCAATTTAAAGAGCCGTGAGTCATAAAGACGACTGGGTCAGTGCAACATTTAATGTGCTTTACTTCTACAATCTCAGAGAAAAAAGTATGTTTTGGGCAGGCTGCCAGCTTGTAACTGAGACGTAATGATATTTCCCCAGTGAAGAACTAAGTTAAATGGAGCTTTTAATGTCAACATATCTTGAAAATGGCCATATACCATGATTGTGTTGGCAAGGCTAATTGAATCACTTTGCTGTAATTTGTAATTGTGTTAAGATTTCTCGGGTGTATATAGCATGTACTCTTATATTATATCATAGTTATCCTCATGGTGTTTGACCATTTCAAGTTCGTTTAAAAGGAAACACACTATAGGTAGAGCTGATGATTTTAGACACGTCGATCACTTTTCATATTTTTTGGATAAATTCCATCTATAAGATGTCTTTTTTTTATTGTATAGAAATAAAAATATAGCAGTAATATATTTATTACCCCATTTTGTCCACTTTCGACCATCACACTATCTAAAACTATCTAAACCTCCATCCAGTCAGCACAATCATATCTTGTCCTATATCTCTGAAAAGTTTATTTCCTGATATCAACTTACCAGCCACTTTATGAGGAACACCTGTATACTTGCTCATTCATGCAATTATCCAATCAGACAATCGTGTGGAAGCAGAGCAATGCATAACATCATGCAGATACAGGTCAAGAGTTTTGGTTAATGTTCACATCAAACATCAGAATGGGGAAAAATGCGATCTCGGAGACTTTGACCGTGGCATGGCCAGGTGGCCAGACTTGTTTGTGCTAAGAGGAAGACTACAGTACCTCAAATAATTACTCTTTACAACCGTGGTGAGTAGAAAAGCATCTCAGAATGCACAACGCATCTAACCTTAAGGCTCCTGGTCTACAACAGCACATCGGGTTCTACTCCTGTCTGCCAAGACCAGGAATCAGAGGCTACAGAGGCACAGGCTCACCCAAACTGGACAGGGGAAGTTTTTTTTCCCAGAGGAATTTCCCCAAAATATTGAGAATTGTTGGATTTTTGTTAGAGTTTATACTGAAAACTGCATGATATTTTCTTGATTAAACAATAACTATATCTTTATAAATAAATTTTCTAAAAAACTTTCCTGTAGACGTATTTCTCTTGAGACCATCATCACTGTGAAAACATTTATTTTTTTTTTTAATTCTAACAAATACTAGGTTTTGGGGTTTATTAAGTACACAAAATTTTGCATGTTTAATTAGATGAAGCCTCATTTGCCTACATAAATGTACATGTTTGAAAAATTCAAATACAGAGAATACTTTGTGATGATTTGTGTTATCTATTTTTAAAATGACCTTATTCACCTGCAGTGTCTTGCTTTAAGTTCATGTATTCTTATATTGGTACTTTGTTTCTAGTTAGATGGGGTGTGAATGTCTGGCACAGACCAAAACCAGACTGACTGTTTCTAAAGATTCTTCTGGGACTTTCGGTTATTCCTGCCATTTGGTGACTAATGTGCCCAGGCTAGAAAAGCAGTTTGTTTTCCATGCCAGAAACACATTAAAGAAAACCCCCAGTGGCAACACACACCTGATGAATTCATCGTTCATTCATGGCAAATCCAAGCTGCTGGGATAAACTAATAACTAATGCCTGACTCCCAAGTGATTACAGTAATGCCTTTCTTCATCAGGGTTCAAGGCTATTATTCTGCTTATGGAGATGTCATTTCAGAACAGGAGGTGCACATGAATTTGTTACACTTGCTGCACAGGGAGACATGGTCACCAACAACGAAATGTTGCCAAAGCGAGCAGAAATCAGTGTGAGATATTCAAAAATGATCGCAAGAGAATTTGATCAAAAGGGTGTCCCAAAAGTCTCCATACGTAGGGGGCTATGTACGCCAGCACCACGTCGGTTGTGCGTTCGTCGGTGGATGTTTGTGGACGTCCACTTTTCAGTTGGTCCGCAACACTTCCAGTCTTTTTGAATTTGTCAGTACGTTTGGCAACAGTGTGGTGTGTGATGTGCTTGCCGTGTTTCCTGTTAAAATCCATCGCAACCTTGCGACAGGCCATGAGAATGATTCCAATACGTTCTTAACATTCTTTTGTCAAAGCCATTCTTAAAAGCTATCCGAAAAAAAAATTATATTATATAATTTATAATTTTTAACTGGTTTGTAGATGTTGTAGATGGCATGCTTTTATACTTTTTGAGTTTTTAAAAACAATTTACAGTCAAACACTCTTTTAAGCAGCTTACAATGTATGTTCCATTATGTCCATAATTACACACCATTTTAAGAGTCTGCTATTTTGTAGTCATGTATAAAAGCATAGGGAAAAAAAAAAAAAATCCAGTACACCTACTGTATGTCCATTGTCATTCCCATAATGAGCTACGATAGATTACGAAACTCACTTCTGTTTAACAGTCATATTGCCCAGCTTATCTAATCAGAATACAGCATTGGGGAACATCGTGATTAAACAGAATGGCACATTTAAACAAACAATAAATATCGAGCATCAATTTGACCATTTTAGCCCTCTAATTTTTTTCTCCCTTTCTAAATGTGAGAAAATAAACCTCAAAGTCATATGAAATGCAGAGCTTTATTAATGTAGAGGGGTTCCTAGCAACGGAGCTTGACTTCATTTAGATAATGCAAAATACAGTACAAGCAAAAGGAATAGGAATTCATATGACATACTGCGGTGCCTTAGTTTGTGATCTTTAGTAATCCAATTTTAATAATAAAGCATCGCATGTGTATTCGCATAGGTTATGTGTGAAAATGTGGAATCACTGCTCGAGCCGCTGCTGACACAAAGCCGGTATTGAGGCATAGTGGAGCAGTGAGCATGCTGACCCGGGTTTGCACAACATCTACAAAGGTGAGCAAATCAATGGAACATGGGCTTATATCTGTCAAACTGCAACATTTTTTAATCATTGGTCACTCAAAGGAGGTAATTATTATTACAGTGGAGTTTAAAATGTATGGAGTTGTATGATGGAGTGAATGATGACTGTTGTTGAATGTCTGATATACTATATATGATGGGGCTCTGCAACACCTGCCCCTACGGACGAGCCGCCACTGGTGGACATTGACGAGAGACTCTAGATGCTGTCAAACTCCATCCTAATCAGCAGCAGCTCACTGAACAAATACACCGAGACTTTCTATTGCTCTAGTCTGCATTAACCGTCAACATCAAACCCAAACGCCATGCACTAATCTAAAACTATCAATGCAAGTGCGATGAAAAAGTGTAACCGATTCCCTCGAACTGTCTGCCGGTAAGTCTGATCTGAAAGTCTGTGTGAAAAACCAGGACAGGGTCTCTAAGGAAGTCTTCAGGGCTGCGAGTTGCACTTATGAGCTTTTACATGAGGGAGGCCAAAGTGCTATAGATCTACCACAGCAGCTATTTTTAGATTTTTAGATTTGCTCTATCAACACACTTGAGATCTTCTGACCATGCTTTTTCAATCAATACAGATTAAGAAAATCTAATCTTAAATGTACTGTCACTCTTACCTCTTTTCTTGAAATATATTACATTTTAGCAAGTACAAAATAGTAGCCCCTTCTACCAATATCAGCACCTTACTGTTCTGCACCGTAATGTGATTGGGAAGGTGCACATGCAACACAATCGTGGCCGTAATGAATGGGAATAAGGCGGATCATCTTTTTTTCAACCAATAGTTTAGGCAGCTGGACAAATGTAACTTAAAAAAAGCAGACAGTCTGATTGAGAGAAAATCACCTAAAAATATATAAATTCCACTTTTACAAGAAATCTTCATATCTGGCATTCTGTCACCAACCCTACACTGTTTATTTTTTTTTACTTTTTCCTACTTGTAGGTAAAAATGTTAAGTATGTGGGATTGAGCTTTTCTTCACACCAAATCCTCCCATTTCTGATTGTGATCTTGAAGGTTTGGTCCATTACAGAGCTTATTTTAAGCTGATGGAAAAGGTAGCAGGGCACCAAATCCTCCTTATACGCCTTAGTCCTCTTCTAAAAAAAAGTTATTAGTAATCATTTCTTTATTCTTAAAGAACACTGAATTACAACTGAATGCATTCATATACCAAAGAGCATCAATAAACCGGATGGGAAATCTTTATTAATGATGTACAGTATTAGGGAATGGTGCTTGCTAGCAATTTGGTGAACTTTGGTGAGAAGTAGAATAATGTTATGGCTAATACTGATGCTAACGTACACATCTGTACGAGTTCTGTTCAGCTATGTGGTGGAGCATTGTTGAAAAAGAGACCTCGACCTCTTGCTTAAGGCTTTTCTTCATTTTTACTTCATTTTTTAAATGTATTTTTATTAAAACAACAACAACGACAAAACAAATGCACAGTATTTTTTTGTTATCATGAGCCTCTATTGTTGAATCTATTATTGTGATTATTTTTAACACTCCAAATAGATTTATATAACTTAAACTGAAATAAAGGACTTTTGTTTTATCACATTTTTATTTTGTGCAATGCATAATAATGAACAAAAGAATAACTTATAAAAGAAACCATGTAAAACAAATAGCGATATTCCAAAAGTTATATAAAATATTTTTGCAGAAGCTTCTTACAAGTAAAAATGTGATAAAACAAAAATATGTATATAATAAAAATATCTTTATTTCAGTTTAAGTCATACAAATCTATCTGGAGTGTTAAAAATAATCATAATAATAGACTGAACAATAGAGGCTCATGATAACAAAACAATACTGTGTGATGAGTTAACAAAATATGTTTTTTACTGTTATTATATCTGTAAGAATCTTAGGAAAATTATTAATAAACTATTTTTATTTTGCTATTTTGTTTCTGATGTGATTATTAAAGAGTTAAAGGTGCTGAACATAAAGGTACCAGTATTGTTTATCCCTTGGCTTTTTATTGAATTTTTTTCCATGAAAACAAAATTAACACAGTAGCCATGTCTTCTTAAAAAAAAATTAAAATAAATAAATAAATTTAAAAAACACTAAAATTTAAGCCATGTTGTTGCTTGAAATGTGAACATTTGTCAGTCCATTGTCAGTTTCCCTGAGTGTTTTTCAGTCCTTTTGTCCTTAAAATAATAATAATTTTTAAAAAATCCAATCTCATCACCAAACCAAGTCTGTGATTGATCTATATTTTCTAATTTTCTTGTATGAGCCTCATTAGCTTTCAGTGCAATTAAGCACTCTTCAGCTACATTACCACTGAAAGACTGCAATTAAAAACCATCAGATGCTGTTTAAAACCACTTAGTCTGCACACCTGTTACGTCTCTATGCACTATGTGATGCATGAGTGTTTAGATGATCATAACCAGCATGAAGGTTTACTTTAAACAAATCCTGCATCTTGAAAGTTGTGTTCTGCACTGCATGCATCTCTGGAGAAATACAAATGTTTTTTTATTTTTATTTTATTGCCTTTTGGAAATCAAACCAATTAAAATTCAGCTTCATCTTTAACCTTAAAGCATTTTATTCAATAACTACTATTAAATATTTATTAACTACAGTACAACTATGGAACAAATGGAAGAAATATTGAGAAGCAGCCATACAAATGCAAAAGTTGAACATTTCCATACCCCAGACACATGCACTCGTTTGCATTATTGTTCCGTTAAATAGCTTGATAATATTTCAAGCATAAATAATGAGATGTATTATGGTACTTGGATGCTCTTGAACCAGGAGCAATATCCATCTTTAATCATACGAGTGAAGATTTAACAGTTTAAAAGCTTTATAGATTGTGGAAAACTGTAAACAATGTCAGGGGGAAAGGCTTACTGGGGATGTGTCTGCGCTAGAAATGAATTATATTTCATGATGCAGTTATTATGTGTGAGAGGGAGATGGTATTCGATGCTAATGGAGCCTTTGACTCTGTATACCTCTTGAAGAAAAAGCACCACAGATGTGCATAACCTGTCCAATCGTTGGGGTGTTTATTCTGTGGAGGCAAATAAATTTGCGCACTTTTAACGCTTATGGATTTAGTGATGTCATTAGTTATGCCCAGCGAGCTTTCTAAGTGGCTTCAAGGAATTGACAAATGGCGTTTGCTTTATTAAGCCTGATTTTGGGGTTGTGAGGAACGTCTGCTCCATTTGTTCCAGACGTGAGACAGAATGAATCTGCGTCGAACATGACGTGTCGGTGGAAGTGAAAGGGAATGTGGAGGAGAAAAAAAATCCCTTATCGAAACTATGCACCTGCTCTTTTTGTGTCCGAGTGGCGATTCGCCCACTTCCTCTCTACACACTGACAGCGTTTATGTACAAGCTTATGAAAGGGGAGGATGCAAAAACACTCACAAAGCAAGCGAGAATTAGATTATGTGGGAGCTCAAATGTGAAACTGGATTAAAATTAATTGTTGCTAATTGTTTTGTGACTAGCCTCTGGCAGTTTAGGCTGGAAAAAAAAAAAAAAAAAAGGGTTTAGTTAGACAGCTTTAAATGCATCTTCATAATGATAGCCCTGTTAGTGCCATTCAAATAAGACCAGGTCCAAATTAGAAACCTGCTAAGAAAAAGCCAAAGGAGCAGACACGTAAAAAGCTCTTCCTGTCTAATCCATTACTGCCTCCCTGAGTTACTTTAAAAGCTAGAGAGAAATCATTATTTATAGCAGGCATCCGTCAAAGCAATGCCATTTAATTACCAAACAAACTGCAGTCAAGTAGAGGTTACAATCAACAGCACGTGACTGGCACTATCTTAACCTATTGATGCATAGAATAGTAATGTGACAAAGACAGATAGCTGTGTGGATCACCTTCATTTAAAAAGGTTAGCTGTGTGAAATATTATTGATCAAACACTGGATCAATACACTCACCAGAAGTAACAGGGAGCTATAGGCATACTTACACAGATTCCACATTAACAAAGGTACATTTTAAAATGTCGTTTTTATGTTTTGGCCACATTTGCATTTTCCCATCCACAATGAAACACAAAAGCAACAGAAAATGGCATGCTGGGCGTGCAGACTAAACAGCTAAGCCATGACATTTAAGTAATTTCCTCCATTTGTGTATGTTTTGATACAGCACAGTGAACAGGGTTGCCAACCAAACATCTCAACACCATGAAAAGACTTTTAAGCTAGCCCAAAAAAGTTCAGAAAATAAAGCTGCATTTTTCTTGTGTTTCTCCACCTTTGTGTGGGAAACCCATGGTTTTTTTTTTTACATCAGTTTCATCATTTTTGTTTGTCTTGATACTGTGGAATGTGAACAATGAGTTTCTAAAGGTTAATCTTGTTCCTTATCCACACACACACACACACACACACACACACACACACACACACACACACAACACAAAGAAAATGGCATAGTTTGGAGAGTAGATGTGTTTTGGGAGGTTGAAAATGCCATTTTTGTGTGAAAGGGTAGGCAAGACAGGTCAGGAAAGATGCATTTTCAAACTGAGTACTTAGCCTTAGCTTCATCATGAGCTATCCATTAGTTTATCCTAACAGGCACGTTTGCACATCTCCACTGTAATTTTATTTATTTATTTTGTTTGTATTTGCATTTTTTAAACTTAAATTTGCATTAAATATTTGTTTATTTATTTTCTGAATTCATGGTCAATTTATTATCTTCATTAGAATTACATTACTTCCTTTAGGCTGTTTTGTATTTTGTTTTTTTTTGTTTTTTGCTGTTGATTAAAAAGATTTTATACAAGTAGCAATCATGGTGAAGGTGAAGGAGCTTCCTGAAGCTTGTCAGGTTGACAACATCATTAAACAACACCAAGGTAAGAGAGAAGCCAGCAGTCACTCGAAAAGGAGTTGCAGGACGAACTGAAAGCAGCAGGAGCAACAGTTACACAGAGAGCAATGAGAAATGCATCACAATCCTCTCCGTTCCTGCACCACGTGCAGTGCTCATCTGCTACAAAAGGAAACCCAGAGATGTGTCGAAAATTAGCACACAAGCATTTATACTCTTTTTGAACAGAAGACAATAATTCAGTTCATCATGTCTGGAGGAAGAAGCATTGCACATTTGTTTATAAGTACAAAGTCAAAAGACATTCAGTGTGTAACTTTGAAGAGGGTCTACGAAATAACAAAAACTGATTTCCCCTCACTGCATATGTCAATTCATTAGAAAAAGGAATGCTGAGATGTATAGCTCCAGTAGTACCATTACTGTCGGTCTCTGGGCTACAATTAATCACTCCTCCATTACACCTCCACTGAGAGAAGATGATTACAATCCATACACATCACTTACACACCTGTCATTGTGTATATAACCAAAATCGCTGTAGATAGATTTGGGAAAATGTGACTCATGAGTCTCGATACAGTGGCGAATCTCGAGCTGACAGCTGAAGTGCTGCACTTGTCATTCAGAAGATTTTCCGTGAGCATCAGGTGTCCGGCAGCGGAGGAGGCATAATATCCAAACCTCCACAGAGACTTAAATCATTCTGCTGCTAATCTGAATGTTTAATTAGCCTTGATGCCCAGCAGAGTTTTTGTCTATCAAGCAAGATAACGTGCTGCTGGAAAAAAAAAGGTCCCAGATGTGTGTGGTTTTGCATAAAAAAAGACGGAAATCTTGCGATCAGAAAAATGATTGTCAGGAAAGAGATCTCACATGAGGTGGGGAAGAAAGTCCTGTCAATGACGGTCACGTTTAATGAAAATTCCTGTAACTATATAAATCGTATTTTATGAGATATTATAAACATGGTTGTTCTGTGGCCAATGTTAGTCCTTCTTGCACATACATATTTATAATCTGTAACAAGATTTGATGCCATGTACAGTTAGGTCTGGAAGTATTTGGACAATGACGGAGTTTTTGTGATTTTGCCTTTATGCACCACCACAATGGATTTGAAATAAAACGATCAAGATGTGATTGAAGTGTAGACTTTCAGCTTTATTTTTAAGAGGTTCCACAAAAATATGGCATTTATCGTTTAGGAATTACAGCCATTTTCAGCAAAGTACCTCCATTTTCAGGGGCTCAAAGGTACAAAAGTGACATAATTGTAAATATAACCATAATTTTAATGTGTGACCAACTTTGTTAAGAATCTTTGGTAGGCCTACCATTAATTCTTGAATGATAATGGCGTAGAGAAGGTCGATTTTAAGTTTTAAGTATCAGAGTTATGCGCAAGTCACCTTGCTAGCCTATTTACACATCAGTTTAAGCTTATGAATTCTAATTTTTTTTTTATACACACAAGCTGTACACACCAATTGATTTATAATCAGTTATAATAGTAATAGCATATTTGTTTCAATTGTTGCTTTTCAAATCAATGCATCAATTCAAAGTGTCTGATCGTTACACCTCTAGTTATAACGTATGAGTATAAAGTATGAGTATTTCATCCACCCATGTGACAGTGTCTAGATTTTTACTATATCGTAGGTAGCTAGCTAGTTAGCTAGAGCAGGCTAGCTTACTACCATTTACCATAGAGATGTGCGTAGCTTTGGGGCAAGCCCTTATATCTCCCCCTACAGTCTGGCCCCAGGCAGTGGGCTGAGTGATTACAGCAGAACATCATGTTAGTTCATTCTTAGGGTTAGTTCATTATGCAGGACCAGGCAGTAACTGTGAGTCCTGAGTGGCTGATGGTGGCTAAAAAACAAGCTCTTGCTGAACGTAAGACGTTTTCTCTTTTTTCTAATACTCAGTGACAGTTATGTGTACAGTCCATTTGGATTCTCAGATTATTTATAATCTCAAAGTCACAGTATGTATAGTATGTCAGAACATTTTTGGTGTCCTTACTTGGTCCTTACCATGCACAGCTGAACAGCTTTGAATTCTCTTTAAATGCTTACTGACTTACAGTTTAATCTGTTCAGCAGAGAATGACGCAGCACAAACCCACGTTACAAAATATTTATACACGAGTAGCTCTGTACTTCCACCACACAGGTTATTGGTCAGGATGTAATTACATTTATAGCTCCAGAACAGCGTTGACACTGAAACATTAATAAGCTTCATAATTACCATAAATGATGCTTAAATGCATTCCCTGTGGCGCTCATCACGAAGTGGCTGCTGAAGTAGATTCACAAACAAAGCATCTACAGACACTAAAACATCTGATTTATGCAGAAATTCAGGCTCTGTAAGTGTGTTGGGCAATGGTCGTGTGAAGATTCATGTTTAGCTTAGTGCATATGCCTTATTGATTACCAAATCTCACTGTTCACAGATCTATGTGTATTGGATGCTGAAGATACAAAATAAATATTTGATTATATAGATCAAAGAATTGATTTACTAAGATCCCAAATAAATCATACTAATCATAATACTTTGCATAAGCAATCTGGCAAATTGTTGCAAGAATATTTGCATTAATGATGTGCAAAGTAGTGGAAGATATGTAATCAATACATATTTAATCGATATCGAGTCACGGTTTGTGCGTGTTCTAACTGTTCTTGATAGCCGTGGTGACCTTCTGACCTCCTTGTGACGGCAGGATTGCACGCTGCAATGAAGGAGACAAATAAGTATAGCGAAGAGCAACAGCAAAGGCAAAAATGCAAGGCACAAAAATGCAGCAGGGGCCAGCAGTTGTGAGAAAGGTAACTTCAGATAATATAAAAAGTACAGCTTTGAATTTAAAAGATCTGGGATTTAAAAAGAAAAAGGCATACGCATATAAATAAATAAATAAACAAACTTTACTAGGCTCATACATTTATACAATTTTTATTTTATAAAATTTAAACAAAAGATGAGTAGTGCGTATTAAGCATTTCTTTGTGAGTATTAAGCATTTCTTTTTTAAATTAATAGATTTTACACAAAATATTTCTATATGGAAGCCAGTTACTTAGATGTTATGACACGATTACCACAATAAAGTTAGCATTATGTTCAGTATGCGTCACACATGTAATTGGGCATCATGTATATACAACTGTAAGATGTGTGAACTAAACCATCTTTGGAGCAGTGATACTAGTCGTAATTTCAAGGAAGATTCTGTTATTACTGCTTTGCTCAAGTGAACGACTCAGTCCTCTGTAGACCCTGTCAAGCATCCTGGACGTTTCTGTAATCAATTCCGGGAATCAGCTGAAGATCCCAATATCATTTTTGTCATAACTTGACAAGCGATACTGTCTTCATACAAAATCTCATTTCCTACTGTCAAGAAGTAAAACTGGAAGTGCAATTCAGCATTCTTTAAACATGCAATATAAACTTTTTCTTAGAAACCTGACAAACACGTAGTACGTATACCGTACTGTAGGAAAAGGAGCCATAAATGTAACAGAGTAATATGATTACTACTGTAATTCATTGCCTTTTCCTATCTAGTAATAACGATGAGGCACCATAATGACTTTGTATTTTACTTGCTTGTTTTCTGTAAAATGTGATTATAGGCTAAAAAAAACCCTACACACCTTAGTTATCACACAGTTATCTCTCAAAACACTTACTTGATTTTGTTCCATACACGCTGGAGCCATCACGCTGGCTGTTTAGGAAGAGGTGAAGATTGCACATGATTTGAACAAATAAATGGTTTCAGGGTAAATATTTTACTACTAGAAATAAGTTCCTGTTATACGACCTTTTTCATGAGCTAATAATAATTTCACCTATGGTCAGTGTCAACAAATGAGAAGGTGCAGCTCCCATGAGGATGAGTTAGCAACTCAAGATGTTCGTCAGACGTTTTAACTATCAGAAAGTAAGTGGTGTTATGAAGTGAGTAACTCTGTGGGGTGAGACTGAAGATTAATAATGACCCTGTGAGTGGGGAATAGCAGTAGAAGTCAAAATGAAAAATTCACCTGCATATTAATCTTCATAATTAACATGTGATCTTCATCAGCGACCAAGGATCAATTTGGAACTAAATTCTGAGTTTTACTCAGATTTCGCTTTGGTTAATGGTTTCCTACATTGCCCACAACTACCTGCTGATAGTGGTGCAGTGGGATTTCATCTCTACTGAATGAGAGCGATGCAGCAGTGCTTTAGTCCTTTAATCTGTCCAGCTCATCTGTACACAAACTGATCGGCTTCCAAAGCTTAAGTTTTCATGCTAATACAGGATTGGTTTGATACTTTCGACATTCATTACATGTTTGAGATTTCAAACCGGCATTTAAATCTGCATGGTCACTCTAATGTATTATTCCCCTAAACGTGCATGCTAAAGCCAGAGCCATGATACTTATTTAGTCACAAACAATTAACTAATTTTAATCCAGTTTCCATTTGAGCTCCCACATAATCTAATTCTCACTCGCTTTGTGAGTGTTTTTGCATCCTCCCTTTCATGAGATCGTCCAGCTGTTTTTTTTTTTTTTAGCCATTTGTGTGGAGAGCAAGTGGGCGAATCGTTATTACTTAGAGTGGAGAAAGTGACTCAGAAATTCAACAAACAAGCAAAATTGTTCCACTTGATGTCCTTTATAAAATAGTTAAAGGTAATTTCTGGAGACATTTATTTATTTATTTATTTAAAAATCACCTCTATCGTAAGACAAACTGCTTGTTATCTGAAATAAATAAATAAATGAATGAATGAATGAATGAATAAATAAATAAATAAATAAATAAATAAATAGGGTTTACTGAGAAGTACACTATTGAATTAAGAGTTCAACACTGGTAATTTAGAGTGCACAAACTAATGAAAGGCAGAATACAAAAACAATATGGGCTTCTGTCAATTATCTCAGAATTCAATCCTGAAACATAGTAAAAAAATCCATCCTATTCGTCTTAGTATAGAGGTCTGTTTACAAGCAAAATTAAGCTTCCGGTAGCATGCTGGATTCTACAAATAACCTATAAATGCCTATAAATTTTAGGAAATAAAGGCATGGGATGAAATAGGCTCAGAAGGATTTTTCAGCATTAACCTGTTCTCTGTCTGCAGATTTCCCTTCCCTTAATCTGCAGGGCGATGAAAGGTGGCAAAAAAAGATTTACAGGGTGTTTCTACTTTTTTCTTTCTTTAAATCCTTCTCTTTTGCTATTAGGCCTAATAAATAGGACTAATTAAAAATCTTGTCATTAATGCAGAGTGGATTTCTGTAAAGATGCTTTGTGACAATGTCTATTGTTAAAAGCTTTATATGCGTAATACTGAATTGAATTGAAAGTTGACATTTCACCCACTATTATGTATTACACCATACTATACTATATTATATTATACTATACTATACTATGCATATGTTCTGATGTTCTTCAAAATAAAGAC
>CM041003.1:4790905-4862765 GCA_022985145.1 Pangasius djambal
GGGGGGGGGGGGGGGGGGGGGGGGGGGCTGCCAAGAGACCTGCGGCAACATTAAAGAAGGTGCAAGAATATCTGGCAAGTACTGATTACGCTCTGCATGTGACAACAATTTCTCATTCTTCACATGTCTGGGGTATGGGGTTGGGTGGATGGACAGAAGCCCTTTCTCACAAAAAAAAAAAACAACACATACTAGCTCAACTAAATTACCCCAAAACGTGGCAAAATGATGAAATTATAATAATAATAATATAATTATGTATAATAATTCCAATAATTCCAAAAGGTATGTTTGGTGCAAAAAAAAAAAAAAGCACATCAACAAAATAACACCATACCCATGGTGAAGCATGGTGGTGGCAGTATCATGCTTTAGGACTGCTTTTCTTCAACCAGAACTGGGGCCTTTATCAAGGTGGAGGGAATCATGAATGGCTACAAATACCAGTCGATTTTAGTGCAAAACCTTCAGGTGTCTGCTAGTAAGCTGAAGATGAAAAGGAATTTCACCTTTCAGCATGACAATAACCCAAAGCATACATTCAAATCAACAAAGGAATGGCTTAACCAAAAGAAGATCAGTGTTTTTGATTAGTCTAGCCAGAGCCCAGACCTGAATCCAACTAAAAACCTGTGGGGTGACCTGAATCAGGCTGTGCAAAGGAGATACCCTTACAATTTGATGGAGCTAGAATGTTTTTGCAGGGAAGAGTGAGAAAATATTGCCTAGTCAAGAATATTGCCACGTTGATAGACTCTTAGCCAAAAAGGCTGTGCGGTGTAATAAAATCAAAAGGTGCTTCAACAATGTACTAGTATAAGGGTGTGCACACTTATGCAGCTAGGTTATTGTAACTTTTTGTTTTTCCTGTTTTTCCCTAAAATCCTTCTGATTGTTCAATTTTAAATTAAGTGATTGCACTTCATTTTTAAAGGTTGTAATTTCACACTGAGGGTGGGAAAACGTTCTGACAAGATTTATCTTGGTTTCGCAAAAACCTGCCAGTTTAATAGGGGTGTGTAGACTTTCTTTTTTAAAAATCCATTGTACATATTGACAGACATCCACATGAACACTCCACTACAATTTCAGATTAACTGCAGATTAACTTGTCCAGTGTTATGACCAGTCACATGGAAAACTACCTATAATGGAAATATTCTTTATACAGGTCCATTTTTTCCTCTTATCCCTCTTCTATGAAGAATAGCGTTCTCTAAAAGCTTCAGTTTGACACAATCCACTCAGCCCCATATTAGTCACTTTATAACTGGTGATTTGTCACGGCTCCATTGTTTGAATAGAAAATTACACTGCAATTATAGGTTATGTAGGCAGCTACGGCTGCCATTTTGCCATTGTGTGCTGTTGTCTCTGGACTCCAGTAGTTTTCATGCATTCCATAACTCTTAAGTAAGAGCAATGTGGACTATTAACTGCAACACCTAACTACTTGTACTGACATTCTGCCTTATGAACAAATCAACAAATCATAAACTTTGGAAGGTGTTTGTTGTAGAACAAATGTTTTATAGCACTGTAGATTTTTAGAGCACATATGGATGTTGAAAACAAAACATTGTTTTATAGGATTCAAACACTGTTTCGTAGGATTCATATTTTTTTATAGGATACATCATTTAATACCATATATGGATGAAAACTACAGGATAATGTTTTTAAAGGAGCATTAGTCATCAATAATGGGAAGGCATGAAGAATGAATATACAGCATACACAAAAGAATATTGATCAAAGATGTGCAGTGTGGTTTGTATTAAATCTGTGAATTTAAGTGTGAATTTAAATCAAAGTCAGAGCCAGGAAAAGGGATCATGGGGGTCAAAGCAGAGCGGCGCTCCTTCTTGTTAAATGGAAATCTCAGTGTCACCTGCTGCCCAAACCCTATTTACACTTTACATTGGCAAGACAACTCGCCAGAAATTACCTTCTGGATCTTGGGCTCTTCCTCATTACATTTGCGATATCCCTGAAATATTTATATATTTTTTTACTATACTGCATGGATTTGCAACCCAGTGTTTAAAACTCTGCAGAATATCCAAATCAACTTTTGCTTGGCTGTTATGTTCTCATATTTTATATTTGCTCTGGCTAAATCGAATAACACAGAGTGCTGCTGTAAATGTCTCTGCTTTATAACCACTATGGAAATGGAATGTATTGTCGTGTTTCTTGTACACTGATATTATTTTCAGTTTGTGTGCTATGTCGCATAAAGGTTTGCAGAACGCTACGACATGTTTTACTTGGATATTATGCTACTATAAAACAGAAGTAGTACCATTAAGGCAATTATGTAGCTCTAAGGGCAATTAAATTTAAGAATTGAGAGAAAACGTGTGCTTAAATTTGCTCTATACAAACATAAAAGTGTCATTAAGACTCTGGAGGACTGTAGTTGAATAATGGATATTTGTACTGTCTGTTGTCTCAATGGCCATTTTGCACATTTTGTTGCATTTGCTTTCGGATGGCGTATTCCCTGTGTCTAGAGGATATTTAGAGCCACAGTTCTCAAAGTGGGGTCCGTGAATCATAAGCAGGGTGTGTGATTTTTATTTTTTTTTATTATTTAGTTACAGTGATGGAAATCACAACCTACCATGATCAAGGTCATTATATTGATTACTCTTATAGGTTGTTATAGTTATAAGCCTTTTTGTTCACTTAGGTTGAGTGGGTTTAATCCAAACCGCAATAACTCAAACAACAAGTCAGCCTATAAATAATGTCAACTTGAATTAATAATCTAATGTAGGATTTTGACTTCATTTTTACAGTGAACTGATTATTAAAACAGAGACATTTAAGGCAAATTAACACTGATGATGTGTCTACATTTAACGGCTAAAACCATTTATCAAGTCCTGGATGATGTCTTTAGAAAAGAAAGAAAAAAAAAAAAAGAGAGAAAATCTGGTCATTAATGGAGAATGTAGTTCTGTACAGATGCTTTGTGACAATGTCTACTGTTAAAAGCATTATATAAGGAAAAAAGTGAATTGAATTGAAATTTGACCCTTCATCCAGTCATACTGTATACAACCTTGACTCACCATTAAAAACCATCTAAACGTATGTTTAGTCACATGTTGTATCGACACAGTGTTTCTAGTGGTTTAATTTAATGCTCTTCTCTCAAGGTTAAGGCTGTTGTACTGGCCATAGCTGTAATTTCATCTCCGAGTGTGGGGAATGAGACAAAGCTTCTTGTTGAGTAATAACCTTGAGCAGGAGGTTTGTTAAAGCAAGGCCCTGAGTGAAAAGGTTTTAAAACGATGGCTGGAAAGTCCTCATTTTTAATGATTTTTTAACTGTCAAGGTAAAACATCCCAAGATGACATTTATATGCGACAGCCAGGAGACATTTATAAATAAATATAGAGATAGTAAAAATCTGCAGCACATACACAAAGTTTCCAGGGAAACAAGATATTTCAGAAAAATTCCTTCATCAGCAGTTAAAAAAAAAAAAAGTTATATTGAAGCTGTAGGAGGTGAGACCAGTTCATATTAATATCAATAATTACAGTCAATTTTATTCATCGCTTTCATTTTGGAAGAAGTTTCCTTGCACATATCAGAGATGCTGAAGATCTCTGATATACAGTGTAAAATCATAAAATGAAAATAGGACCCTCTAAGAGCCTTCTTAATGGGCATTCGCTTTTTACTCAACTATATGCATAGAGAACATTTTTGTTGTTCATTCTCACACTTTCTCAAATCCAGAAAGATCTGAGGGCTTATAATCAATGCTCAAGTCTGAGCAAAATAGATAAAAACTGTAAATCCAAATCTTTCTAATGCTTTATGCTACACTGCATAGGGGTATTTAACAGTATACCAGTGTGATGGCCATGGATAGTAATATTCATAAAGTACAATGTAAATGGATCTCATCTATTTTCTCATGAGATTTGAACTTTTGGTTGTATCTGGAGTTAGCTACAACAAAATTTGTGCAAAAAAATAAAATAAATAAAAAATCTGTCTAGCCAGCTATCCACTGGCTAGATAGCTGACTAAATGCTATCATATGACAGCTACTAACGGAGGAGGGTGAAATCTAGTGTGTGCTTCCTCCAAGAAACACATGACATCAAACTGCTGCTCGTGCTGCATCACAGGGCAGCGTAACTATAGTGAGGAAATCATTATCTGCCATTGATCACGTGCAGACTCCCATGATTGGCTGCTGTGATTGACAGGGGAGAGAGAGTATTCCATCCCTCCCACCCAGACAGCGCCAGTTTTGCCCTCTTGGATTCCCGGCCACAGATGGCTGTGGCCTTGTCAGGATTCAAACTTGTGACCTTTCTGTTGCTGCACTTGCACACACCAACGGTTTGTTATTATTTCACAAAATAAGAAAGTGCATCATTCCGGCTCCAGAGTGGCTCAATGGTCACAAACATCGTAAGTGAAAATCCCAGCAATGCCACAGCCACCCGTGGCCAGGAGTCAGAGCAGCAAAATTGGGCGTTCTGCCTGATTGGGAGGGAAAGTGTTACTCCCTGTCAATCACAGCGACACTAGCACTTTCCTCTGTGTTATGTTGCCCTGTAATCATTTCTGTAAAGCTGCTTTGTGACAATGTCCATTGTTAAAAGCACTATACATGTAAATAAAATAAAATTGAATTGAAAATTGCTTTCATAAACTACTGAAGGCTGAGAACAGTCCTCAGACCAAATAAACAAGGATTTGCACTGCTGCTGCTTTTTATGTGCGATTTCTTGAGAAGAAGCTGCGATAATCCAAACAATATGATATTGAATTGTATGCTTGAATTTATCATTTATACAGTTCCACTGTTAATAACGTGTGCAACATATGGACAATAAACTCTCAATATCTAACTCTCTCTCAGGAAACAATTCATGTGTGTGTGTGTGTGTGTGTGTGTGTGTGTGTGTGTGTGTGTGTGTGTGTAAGACTGTGCCATGGTGCCTGAAAAGCCAGCAGAATATATGGACAAAGTATTGCTCTGTTCATGTAGTGTATAATTGAACGTTTACCCTTCACTTCCCCCTTCCTCTAATAACACAAGTAAACGTTATGAGTCAATCCAGTGTAACAAGGAGTGATGGAGAACACACAGTCCCTCCCTCATGGAAATAGACTCCACATACGCGACGCGAAACACACGCCATTCCCGCCTCAGTGTGAGTGAAGTAACTCATTCGTACCGTCTCAGAGCTGTGAGTGATTGATGGTGTTCTCTGCGCAGGATGGCAAAGTGTTCCTGACTGCATTAACAGCGAGGGACTATTTAATCACGCACGTCTCCATTTGGGAAAGGGACAATGACATCATATCGGATCAGTACCTATGAATCATCAGGTTTGCATTACAGAGGTGCATTATTATTAGGTCCCACTCAGGACTGTCTTTGCAGATGTTATGCTTACTGATGTGTACTGGAACGAACAGGGAAGAGCAGCACTTTCAGACTGCAAAATTATTTTCTCCCAGAGTGCAAAACCTTGCTGGCAAAACCAATTAAAGCGTCCTTCTTAGAATGGGAGTGGGGCATGGCACTGCATTTAGCGAGAGAGCTGTGCAGCTCATGTCTTTTTTTTTTTTTTTAAGAAAATATGAACTAATTCTCATGAGATCACAGCTTGTAACCAAATAAATCCTCTAAATGAAGATTCTGTCATTTCTTGATGTTTTAGTGAGTGAACGACAGATGCCGTCTGTCAATCATTAAAAGAGAAAATCACAAAGCAGACTCCCTTGATGATTCGTTAGTTGGTATTTATTTTAAACACTAGCTGAGATTTTTATTCTATTTAAATGTAACTGAAAGGTTGTCAGTAGTAATAATAATAATAATAATAATAATAATAATAATAATAATAATAAATCATATCCAAATTGATAGGTGTGTACTTAGAAATGATATAAATATGGCTAGAGGAAGTAGAATAGCCGTCTCTCAAGAGTCACAAGAAGCCATAACATGATGCCAGATTTCCTCAGTTAAGCAGTTAAGCTCCTTGGACAAAAAATTAGTCACATGTGTCATTTCTTTCTTAATGCTTGGTTACGCCTCTCCTAACAGCGCCAGTTCTGTGTCAGCATCAGTGTCTTGTGAGAGTTCCTGTTAATGTTAGCCCACTCCTCCTCTGCCTGGGTGCAATTCAGCTGGAGTTTGTGACCTGCGTCAGTGTCAGAAAACTTCACAATTACAC
The DNA here is from genome assembly GCA_022985145.1 of Pangasius djambal. Classification (NCBI taxonomy): domain Eukaryota; kingdom Metazoa; phylum Chordata; class Actinopteri; order Siluriformes; family Pangasiidae; genus Pangasius; species Pangasius djambal. The sequence continues at coordinate 4,797,130 of CM041003.1, forward strand.
ACATTTGCACAATTACACCACTTGTTACTATAGGAAGAATAATGTCTTAGAACGAATGTATTCATTTAAACATCCGAATTGTCTTGCAGTCAGAATTAAGGTCGGAGCTACTGTTAGAGAAAATTAATCAACACCTTCTGTCCAATCAGAATTGAAAACCCACTCGTCTCCTTCACCAACAGTTTAATGATCCCGGTGTTAATTGCTATACTGGTATCCTTATTGCAAATCGTACACTTATATTCCAGCTTACTTGTGTCTAGGATTCCTAGTCTACAATTCAGTGTAAGCCATAGGACTTCTGGTCGTGGTTTCTCCCAAAGTTTCTTCATGTCAGTTTCATCTTATAGAGTTTTCCTTTGACACTGTTATCTTTGTTCTGATTACTAAGTAGCTGAGGCGTTGATATCTGTGTGTCTTGCACTGCCACTCTGCCATAAAGCCCAAATCGGTGGAGTGTTGCAGTGATGGTTGACCTTCTGCAAGTTTCTCCCATTTCCACACATGATCTCTGGAGCTCAAAAAGAGTGACCATCGGGTTCTTGGTCACCTCTCTTACCAAGGCCTTTCTCCCCTGATTGCTCAGTTCGGCTGGGCGGCCAGCTCTACGAACAGTTTTAAGAATTATGGAGGCCACTGTGCTCTTGGGAACCTTCAATACAGCAGAAATATTTTTGTAGCCTTCCCCATTCCCCATCGACACAGTCCTGTCTCTGAGCTCTGCAGGCTTCGTCTTTGCTCAGATGTGCATTTTCAGCTGTTAGACCTTATATAGACAGGTGTCTGCCACTCCAAATCATGTCCAATCGTTTGAATTTGCCACAGGTGAACTCCAACTAAAGTGAAGAAACATCTCAGAGATGATCCAGAGAAATGGGATGCACCAGACCTAAATTTCAAGTGTCATAGCAAAGGGTTTGAATACTTATGCCAATGAGATATTTCGTTTTTTTTCCTTTTAATAAATTTGCAAATCTGGTATTTGCTTTGTCATTATGGGGTATGGAGTATAAATTGATGTGAAAAAAATTATTTAAAGCATTTTAGTATAAGGTTGCAACATAGCAAAATATGAAAAAATGAAGGGGTGGGAATACTTTCTGAATGCACTGTGTATAGTATCTGCTTTAAGGCATTGGATTGTAAGGAAATTCTTTTTTTTTTTTTTTGAACCATTTTTAATTTATTAAAGAACAACATGTCACACTTTATGTCAATAAAACATTATCACGCATGCTGACATCTTAGCAAATTATCTACAGTATATCTGACAGCACAAGACCAGCTGTGCCAGGTTTCTCATTAAATTTGGCAGCGTTGGCCTCCACTGACTACGCTGCTAAAATGGACAATGTTAATTAAAGGCACTGGACGTGGAGTTTAGGGGAATCACAGGCTACTAGAGGACAAGCTGAATCAAAAAGCAAGTCATTTTAGTGCTGTTGTTGAATTTTCTAGGTTTAGATATGAAATAAAATGCTAAAAGTAATCATTCTGTGGTAGCACAAAGGCTCTCATTAGAGCTGCTATCATCAGGTAGATAAGTGATTGATGAAACATTTAACTTGAATTGAGAGATAAATAAAAGAAAATAATATGTAACTACAAAAGAAAACCATACAAGCCATACAATGAACAACAAGAAAAAAAATAAAAAGAAAAGACTGCACAATCAAAGCACAACACTTTTTTTTAAAATTTTTTTTATATATACTAGAATGAAATGCATGAAATATAAAAGTAAATACCTCACACAGATTGATGAGCAAAGCTATGCCATGCTCAAGATCCTTTCACTTCAAATTGATGCTAGTTATCCGGGCATCATCGACTTTTCCTAAGACTCAAAAAGTGTATGCATACATGTACGTATCTAGCTTGCTAAGTAGTTAGCAAGATAGCAAGATAATGTAATTTCATCAACTGTAAATCAAATGTTTAATATTTTTAACTACAGTAAGTTTAACTTCATTGTATATGAAAGTACATCACAGCTCCAGGGTCCCTGGTTCAATCCTGAGCTTCGATTACTGGCGATGTGGAGTTTTGCCTCCCCGTGTCTGCGAGGGTTTCCTCTGGGTTCTTCGATTTAACTTTTAGATTAGCCTAAATATTATGCTAGTAACCGTGAAGCCAAGTGCTTAATAATGTTAAAGCTAACTTATAGCTACCTCTAGTAACATGGGGTAACTTTACCTTAGCTTAAATATTATGCTAGCAACGGTGAACCTGAACGCTTTATAACATTATAGCTAACATATAGCTAGCCTGAGCAGCATGATGTCATGTTAGCAAGACTGATGAAATGACATTTAATTTTCAGTTCAGTATTAGATTTGACATACTGCCTGCTTTAACATTAACACATACTTCATTGCTTTAACATCAACAATGACATTTCTGTATGATGACATTAACATACACGTTTTATGGGTAACATCAATGTTAAACTTGAATTTGCAGCTCGGGGTGAACAGTAAAATGTTCACACATTTCACTGCTAACATTAAACTCTGAAGGATCATTTGTTTAGCTAACCTATCGAATGTTGAAGACAATGCAAATAAGGCTGGTGGTAAGAACACCGTGAACATAGATCGAGGGTGCTCCAGTCTGTGGCTTTTCTGAAATTTAATGGGCCAAAAGATTTTCTACATTCTTAAATTTTAACAGAAATACCTTCTAAAAGACCTTTAGAGGGTATTTAGAAGGTCATATCATTAAACAAATATCTTGTGAATGATGAAAAAGTATTGTAAGTATAACTAGTAATACCAAATTATATCAAGGAACAAATCAATGATAGGTCCTAGTCATGTCTCTGTCCTTGTACTGCTGTTGGGTTTTTTGCCTGATTGTGTTAGCCTGTTTCATGTTAGTTTGCCTTTTCATATCCTCTGTGTGCCTTTGTTCATTCGGCAATTTCGGCTCGTGCAATGAGTCACTTTAGCACCGAGCCTCGTTTTCTGTGTTTCGTTGTACTTCCTGGTTGCATCATTTCTGATTATGGAATACCCTGTATTATAAATGCCTGCATGTGTTCTTACATTTGGTATGGACTTGGATTACGATTATTGCATCCTGCCACATCGCTATTCATTACAAGTTACACCAGCTCAGTTTGTTACCTAACTTGTCTACAATGATCAGCATGGGGGTAGTAACATTCATTCATTCATTCATCTTCAGTAACTGCTTTATCCTGGTCAGGGCCGTGGTGGATTTGGAGCCTATTTCCTTGGAACACTGAACGATGTGAGGTGAGAATACATCCTGGATGGATCACCTGTCCATAACAGGACACAATGCATACACACATTCATATCTGGGATAAATGAGAGTAGCAAAACCACCTACTGCAGTTGTGAGGAAACTGGAGAACCCAGAGGAAACCCCCATGGACAAGGAGAGAACATTTGAAGCTCCACACAGAGTAACCTGAGGTCAGGATTAAACCAGGGATCCTGGAGCTGTGAGCCAGCAACACTAAAAGAAAAAAAAAAAAAAAAACATCAGATGGAAGCAGTGTGACCACACCAAGGCCTCAAGAGGTTAAATGTATTCCCTAATGAACAGGCTGGACCTGGTTTCAGACAAAAAAAACAACAACAGATTGGAAACTAGGAGATTAGAGATGATGAAAATGTCTTTGCATTTCCTCTCTTGCGAGAGACTGTAGCATTTACCGGTCATTAAATAGATCAAATTTTCTGTACACAATTGTTTTTTAACATCCTTTGGCACAGACTGTGGTTGTGGATGTGGGTGTGAGCCATGAACATTTACTCTAGACTTTGAATGGATGTGGAAAAACTTTATCTCAGCTGGGATTTAGGAGGGAGGTGATATTGAATATTGGGCTACCTTGAGTGTACAGCAGTGATGGTTTGGTGCTACTGAACAGGAAGTTCAAATCTCTGGTCAGAACGGTCATAAACCGCAACTGTTGAGTGCTTGACCAAGACTCCTAGCCCTCAACTGCTCAGCTCTGAACTTGGACTGGAGTCTCACTCATTTGTTAGGTAATGTCACTTCAGATAAATGCATTTGTCAAAGATAGCACAGGAAATATTCAGTGTGTTTTATGGATGAATAAATCTTTAAACCTGTTCAAATTAAAAAGGTGAGATTCACTGACGCCAAAATACCAACTTTCCGTAAGAGTGCATTTTTGGCATATTCTGTCACCATCTGTGAAATTAAATGCATTTCCAATTGTCCTCTACAACCTGATAAACATGGACTTGAGTGAGTTTTGAAAGAATTTGTGCCTTTGTGTTTGTAATTGCTGGGCACATTTGGGTTAATGTCTACTTGCTAAAGTGTTCATTTCTGATCTGTCTATTCAGTTATTTTTATTAGTGCTGGATTATTCATATGGAGCTGGAAGACATTTATAATTACAGCTAATAAATCATTCACACCATTTCAAAGGGCTTTTTGTAATACTAATTATTTTTATTCACAATATAAAAGTTAGAGGGTTTTTTAGGACACATCTATGTTTCTATCATATGCAGGGTCAGTTGCAGTTAAATCCTTTTTATTTGGCAGAACAAAAACATATATAGTTCTAGTCTATTCTGCTTTGTTTTATTATACAGGGTGTCCCAAAAAGTTTCCAGACATAGGGGACCATGTATGCCAGCACTACATTGGTTGTGCCTTCGTCAGTGGGTGTTTGTGGACGTCCACTCCTCAGTTGGTCCTCAACACTTCCAGTCTTTTAGAATTTGTTAAGTTTGGCAACAGTGTGGTGTGTGATGTGCTTTCCACGTTTCCTGTTAAATTCCGTCACAACCTTGTGACAGCTTCCTGATCCAGCCATGAGAATGATTTCAAAACGTTCTTCTTTAGTCAAAGGCATTCTTAAAGGCTGTCTGAAAAAATATATATAATATAAAGTATGAAAATTTTTGGAGTATATTTTGCTGAAAAAGTGTTAATTTCCACTATGTATGGAGACTTTTGGGACACCCTTATATATCATAGTAATACTGTTGCTTATTTATTTATAATAAATTGAAATCTTAATTAAAACTTGGAAAAAACAAACTAGGTTTTCTACTCGTTTTGTCCATGTTTCTTTGCAAAGGTTAGAAAATGTGCAATCCAAGCACACAGAGATGTTAATGATTAAGGTTAAGAGGTAGCTCAAAGACCCAGAAGTATTTATAGCAGTGCTGGGATTTGACCTCACAACTTTCTGGTCATTATCATAGACCTGTAACAGTAAAACTGTATTTCAGAAAGTGTTGATCTCCTGGGATGTTCATGCACAACAGGCGCTAGAGATCACACAATGTATGCATGCGAATATAGCTTGCTGGTGAGACAGGTCAGGAGAGAATGGCCAGACTGGTTTGAACTAACAGGAAGACTATGATAAAGCAAATAACCACTCTTTACAACCATGGTGAGCAGAAAAGCATCGGACAATGCAAAACATGTCAAACCTTGAGGTGGCTAGGCTAGAACTGCACCAGATTCCACTCCTGTCAGCTAAGAACAGGAATCTGAGGCTACATTGGGCCCAAACTCATGCAAACTGGACCGGTAATGATCGGAAAAAGACCAAGAGATGTCTTTCCAATCTGTAGATAGATAGATAGATAGATAGTTTTGACATTCAGGTAGAATGGAGATATATAGTGTATCATCAGCATAGCTGCGAAAATTAATGCAGCGTTTCCTAATTATATTTCAATATACAGCAAGAACAGCAATGGTCTTAAAATGGAACTCCACAGCTAGCAAAAGTCATTTCAACTGTTGTCCTATTTTCTGAGATAATGGTCCGTATGTTTGTTTCCCGTTAGAGGCCCAGGTCTTCTACTTTAACACGCTGATCAGTCTACCTGGATATTTGATCATTCTTTCCTGCCAAACCTGCACTTTATCATCACTAGCACATTTCCCTCCATTACTTTTGCCCACTAATGCATCCTTATTTCTGATGATGTGTGGCTGCTTTCTGTCTTCTAAATATTTTTCTCTTCAGGAGAATATGAAATTTAGTTATAGTGTACTAAAGCATTGTGCCTTATTACATTCTTGTTATGTACAAGGAGACATAATATATTTGAACTAGAACTAGATAGCGTTTGCATTTATTTAAAAAAAAAAGTAGCCAAAGCTGTAAATCTGCTAATAAAATAAAAGTTAAAATAAAATAAATAAATACATTTTTTTAAAAAAGTCCAGTGCTTTTAGAAACGAAGCAGAAGACGGAACGTGTTTTTTGTGGGACTGAGATTTTTGTGATTTAAAATAATGTTTTAATGGTGCACTTAGTGTATCTCAGTATGTTTCTTCTTCATCCTGCTTAACTTGCTCTTTCGCCTGAGGAACACTTTTACTTCCATCATGTTTGGCCACTAATGCTGCCTTATTTCAACAGATTTCTAACCTTTCTCTGGGTTTTCTGCCTTCATCATAGCCCTTTATCCTCAGTAATTGCATGAGTAGTCATAGTATTGAAAAATATTCATTTAGGACAGGAAACTTTCCTGCCTACTTTCTCAGGCCCCATTGGTCCGACGCTAATTAAAATTGCAAATATGCCAAAATTCAGTGGCATAGAAACTTCTTTGTCAAAGTGTAACACTCGACGTGGCAACATTTATATATAAAAAAAAAATCATTGTAAACTTAGTTAAAAGTCTTAGTAATTAAAAGATGGAATATCCATTACATACAAGCAAGAGTGGGTCGCAAAGCCAGTCCTGAAAATGCTATGAACTGCACTTTCATGTATTTAGGTTCTAGTAAATGCCTGATGAGTGGAAGCAGATGTATTTAGGAAAAACACAACAATAGACGATCTTCTTGACTAGTTAGTGTAGTTTGGACCTCAGGAATTCCAAGATGTCTTGATATTCATTACTTTCAAGTGTTCAAGAGTAGAAGGATTGTGTATACTTCCAGTTCTCAGAACTATGGTTACATATATAACCTACCATTCTATTTCCTTATGTTGTGGACCAGGTTGGATTCCTAGTGAAGACAGCATATCAAAATCATCACAAGGGATCATCAAGTCCTTGGACAAATCTTACAATAAGTCCTGATGTGTTTTTCTGTGGCTAATTATGATTGCTCAAAGCGTCGATATTGTTCCCTCTTGGGTCACAAGAGGGAAGTTAGTACTGTTAGTACTGTACTCTATTGAGGATGAAAATCAGTCAATCTATTAACACTGTTCTCTACTGAGGATGAGAATCACTCAAGTTATTACCCTACTTTACCTACTGCCTTCTATTGTAGGTCACAATCACTCAAGCACGGTTACTGAGCTTAGTTGAGAACTAACCTCTCACAAAGTCCCATTACGGTACTATATCAAGGATGAAATACAAACGCTATATTATACCAAGGATGAGAATTACTCAAGGTTAGATACATTGGTAGGAAATTCCTGTTAGTGCGATATCTCAAAAATAAGTGGTTAAATGTTGCTACCACAAGATGAAATGATTGCAGTTTGGAATTGATTCAAACATGCTCAAGGTATATTTTAAAGGGTATATGATACAAATTAGTATCAAGAAGGAGAAGTCTTTTCTTCATATGATCACAGGATGCATCATTAAAAACATTACACTAGACATTGCAGACATGGCATCTTCTTGGGCAACCTGATTTCATGTGAACGAATTTAAAGAAACCAGGGTGACGTGGTTGGATTTTGCTTTATTCATTCTCTAAAAAGCAGTGTGACACAGCATTATATGGATCCGGAGCCAATCCCAGTAACACTGTGCGCAAGGCAGGAGAATTCACTCCGGATGGGACACTAGTCCATCGCAGGGATCGCCATTTACATTTATAATCAGAATATACTGGAGGTCAGCTCCACTTGCCATTCTCATAGACCATTTAATCTAATTTAATCTGTGATTTTATTCCATTTGACTGCTAGTGCTCGCTGGATACACCTCACTCATGTCCTGCACTGGATCGTTCACTGTATGAGTGAACTAATCAAAAGCAGCCGTCGGAATAACAAAGTGCGTCGCGCACGTGTATGTGCTCGCCTGTTCCGCACAGAAAAACATTTGCATACATATAGCTTTAAGGCATGATTAAATACAGGGCTATAAAGCCACTTGTGCTGTGTGAAGTACTCATCTCTGAGCATCTCCTCCTAAACATCCTTTCTGATGGAAATCAACGGCGCTTGTCCACCTCCGAGAGACCTCTCCTCTCCTCCGCCTCACTCAAATAACATTTATTTACAGCTGAATGAATTAAAAAAGGCTGAATGAATCAAAAGCTCCAGAGTTTAACCATGAGCTTCTGACACGACACACACACACACACACACACACACACACACACACACACACACACACACACACACACTCTCTCTCCAGCACAGCTCCACCCACTCGTTATGCACAGTAGCCCTCCAGGTTACTCATGCTATAAGCTTTCTTGTCAGATGAACTGTTTATGAAACACAGCAAAAACACAATGGCAGAGCTTGCATTTAACAAATTGTAGTGAATGAACCATAGTTTATGGCAGTGAAGCTGTAAGTTCCAGTAGGGTTCCTTGGATAAGTTAAAGTTTCTAACTTTCTGGATAGGTTATATATGGAACCTTTTCTGAAACGTAAACACTTAGTTGTACAAAATTTGGCACCCTTAAGGGCTTCTAAACAGGATCTTTAAAACTAAAAAACAAAACAAAACAAAACAAAAAAACACCACCACCATAGATGCTATACAAAAGCCTATCTATCTAGAAGGGTTCTTCAAATGTTCTTTGGGTGGTTAATGGTTTTAATTTAAGAAAGTGGTTCTAGGTAGAACCTTTCTTTATTTAAAAAAAACACCCTATAGGTTCTGAACTGGACCTTTAAAGGTTTCCGCAGCTTAGATGCTAGATGAAAGCTTTGCATTTTTTTTCTTTCTTTCCTTCTTGAGAAAGATCAATATCTACAATCTCAAATAGTTTCAGAAAGTGACTTTTTTCCCCAAATCTCTCCACTTTGACGCAAAACCACACTCTGACGTATTCTGGTCTGCTCGTTTTAGCTCAGATTTTCTCTCTCTCTCTCTCTCTCTAAGTACCTTTTTAGTAATTCCTACGTAACTCATTAGGGAGTGAATGACTGAGTGCCACTGTCTCTCCTCTCCTCCCTCCCTCCGTCCCTCCCCCTCACACACATTAGAGCAGCAGCCCCCTGTTTATAGGAACTTCACCCGGGTTCAGAAGAAGGCAAATCTCGGTCAGCACCGAGGCTTCAACTCGCGTGAAGGACATCAGGGTCAGAGGAAGAGTTTTTGGGAAGACAAGACGTGTGCCAAGTGCATTTATTACTTTACTGCTATAAAAGCTGTGGTGTGTCTCCGAGCAGTGAGAAAAGAGAAAGCAAGGGAACAAGACAGGAGCGGTCCTCCTTCACAGCATCTCTCTCTCTCTATCTCTCTCACTCTTTCTCTCAGTCCTCCACAGCACACTTTCAGGAGGACACTGACTCTGGGACATTTGCTCTTTTTTTTTTTGGCGCCTCTGCTCCGTGATGAAGTTGCTCCTCTCAGTAGTGGTGCTTTTTCTTGCACTAAATGAAGTATTTGCGGAGGAAATGAGTCCAAATGAAGACCAGGATTATTGGGCAAACGGCTCCCTGATGCAAGTAAGTGGAATTCCTTAATAAAAGAAGGCAGGAAGAAAGAAAAAAATCTATTGTTTTGGTTTAGTTAGGAAATAACACCTAATTACAATAAATAAAGCATTAATTATGAAATGTTGTTCAGTATTAAATTATAGTCTTAAATCTGGGTCCGAGATTTAAAAACTTTTTAACAATTAAAATCTGGATTTTCTACTTTTGTAGCAAATCTAACATTACTTCTTACTAGAATGAATAACCACAACCTGAGCTTAAGATCTATCAAAGTCAATAAAATTCCAGTTTGATTATAGTCAGTGCAAATGGACTCGTGCTGCTGTCCAGGGCTGAAGCAGATCATTGACGTTTTATATATATGCATTGCACGTCTCCCATTTGACTTTGCTCGCTGGAAGACAGCCAAGCACTCTCCGAAGAGCTATGAGCATGTTATGAAAATGACATTGAAAGAAAAAGAGCTGGTCTACTTTGTAAAAATTCCAGCAGGGGAATTTTTTTTGTACATCAGAAAATCCACAGAGAAAACCTTTCCCGCTCAATGCGGAATACTATTTCTATAACCACCAAACTATAAGAGTTAAATAATGAAGCTGCTTAAGATTTTACTGGCTAGCAGTTGTTTAAATGAGGCTGATGTGTTTACTGTAAGCCAATACATTACCAAATGGACGAGGGCCATTGTAATGGAATTCCAGGGTTGATTTTATGGTTTTTTTTTGCACACTATAAAAGTGTTTTACCCTACATTATTCCCGAGCATCTCATTTTACACTAATCAAATAACCCTTCCTAGGATGACTGGCTTCAAGCCGATCCCTTCAGAGAGATACTCAGGCGGATAACGAGAAAACCTCGGCCACATCAGTTCATCGGTCTAATGGGGAAGCGCTCCTCCGGTAAGATCATTTCATCCTAAAGCTTTCTCGCTCTCTCTTCCTCTCTCACTTTATAGCCTTTATAGAGTAAATAAGTAGACCAACAAATCCAGCAGTGATACTGAGGATAAAATGAGGCTGTTGGAATGACCAGACGTTCTGTTTTGCATGTTTTTGCCTCCCAAAAGCTAACACACAGATTACACGAAAAAGTAAGTAATTGTTTATTTGCAGTCTTATTGAACTTTTTTTTTTTTTTGGTTCACATTATAATATTTAAGCTTTATGTAAAGTGGGTATATGTGGAACTCACTGGAATAATTTACATTTATTAGATAGGCAACATGATTATTTACTAAAGCCCTACCATCCTACAACACATGGGTTTTCTTCTTTTAGAAAAGGTTTTAGAATCAAATTAGCACGTTAGAACCAGTAACCATCCAAAGAACCTTCCTTTTCCTGAATTAGGTGGATGGTTGGATGGATGGATGGATGGAGATAGATAGATAGATAGATAGACAGACAGACATATTAAGATTATTGTTATGGGGTAAGAGGAAAATTTTGTATACAGGAGCTTGTTTCACACCCACACACACAGACACCTACACACACGTGCACACACACACACACACACACACACACACACACACAATGCTATAGGAGCCTCAGCAGTGGTGGATCACATTTGCCGTGTTTAATTACAGTGTTCACTATGGTATTTAAGTGCTTTAGGTGCTCTGCGTTCTTTATTTTGTTCTCTTCTTCACATTTCTTTCTCCCATTCAGTCTTTCACTGAACTGATTTTAGTCTTCATGTAAAAAAAACGAGTTAAACCAACATACACATCAAACACATTTTATTGTACTTTTATGAATGAGAGGTTTAATTTATTGATCAATTGATGAATAATTTTTTTGCTCATATTTACTTTCCAGGGCATAAAATTAACTCCTTTGTGGGTCTGATGGGTAAAAGAAGCCAAGAGGAACCTGGTATGTATAGAATATCAGCATATCCAAACCTTAGTAATAATACCTATTATATAGTGAAGGAATTTTATCCGTTAGTGCAATTAAGATTTATTTTATGCTATAATATCCATCCAAGGAACTGGTACACTTTTCAGTACACATTGCATCCGATTACCACTCAAAAGGACCTGGATCATTTACAAACCACAGAAAGAAATGCAGTTTCATTATGTAGAACCATCCCATAAATAGTAATTTCACTTTCATAATGTCACATGGACTCTCTTATCCAGTCCAAACCGAAAAAGGTTTTAATATTTCATTAATAATCTCATTAAAATTCATTAGAATTTCTCAATTTAAGAGTTACAAATAAGCACAGATTTTGATGGGTTTTTTTTTCCTTTTTTTTTTTTTTGTTCCTTTTAAGAAATAGGTCTTTGGAAATTCCCTGTTGCAAACTTACAAATCTATTTTGTGGATGGAGTAGAATTATAAAACACATTTTTGGACAATTTTTCATAATGTGGTCCTTACACAGTTAACCTTTAAAAAATGATTCAAATATCTGGCTAGAGAAAGTGCTATAATATATTGTTCACTTTTAACACTCCTTAGTAGCTTCGACAAACCATTATTTTCTGATTTTCTCTGGTTCAGATTGCAATGTTACTCATGTTTTTCTCTTTCTTTAAGATTCATATGACTGGAGCTTGCTACAGAGCTACGAGGAAAGGCGTTGACGAACAACCCAACCTCCATCATGTCTGCTTCATGCTCAGTGGAGACACCACTCATCTTTTTTTTTTTTCCTTTTCTAAACTAGGTGGTTTCACTTCTAGACTCCAATAAAACGTTCTGTTTTCCACCGTGTGGTGATGTAGCATTACCTGTGCCAATTTGTGTACTAAGAATGGAAGGGACATTTTGATACTGTCCAACCTGTAATATTGTGTTACTGTCCAAGTCTTTAAAAAAAAAAAAAAAAAAAAAAAAAAAAAAAAAAAAAAAAAAAAAAAAAAAAAAAAACTAGTGGACTATTTGCACTGCCAATCTCTGCATAGTGCCTCACGATGTTCAATCACAATCTGACTGTGCTGTAAATATTGGTCATGTTCGTCATTCTCTCTTCGTCATTTTCCTGTCCATCATTGTAACTGTGGCTTAATATTATATTAAATATTAAAATTATTTTCCTTATTGGTAGAATTGTGGATTGCAAACGTTGTGGTTGTAAATGTGGAGCGCGTGCGCCTCCTGGTGGCTTCAGCAAGACATTACAGCGGGGTTAGTGCCTGATAAAATGATAGAATTCTGGGCAGGAAAGCAGTTTATTCCCAAACAAAATCTCTGATAAAGTCTAAAACTAATCTGAAAGCAGGGTGAAATTTGGTGTTAAATGTGAAACTCTGGACTGAATAAAATTCACCTAGATTTAAGCTGACCACACTGACATGGTAGCTAATGAACTGTAAAGCAATAGTCTATTAAAACACACACACACACACACGCACACACACATATATGGAAAAATAAATCACATACATTTCACCATGTTATGTCCTGAAATTGTACAAGTGAACTCAAACACGTGATCACTGCATGGGAAAGAATTAACATGCATCCTATGTAAAATAAAAACACATGAACTACATGTGGAAAATGTGTGAAACATGATGTGATAAGTGTAACATGTGTAAGTGATTGTTCACGTACACTCCTGGGCAAAAAAAAAGGGGGGCCAACGCCAAAATGGCAAATATTAAGCTTTTAATGGTCTTAACAACAAATCATTGGCCAGAAAATGAGCAAGAATGAAACAGATGCACTCCTGAGAGCTCCTGTGCCAACACTTGCTGGTTTATTTTTGCGGCAGTGAACTGTTTGGGGAAAAGCTAAAAAAACAGGGAAATTCACTTATACAGTCTTCTTATACGCAAAGGTAAAATCATTCATGCTTGATGTAAAATTCAAACTAACATGTCTGGGTGTACACACATTTTTTCCAAAAATATCTGGGATTTTTTATTTTTATTTTTTTTAAGATTAGTCATTATTTGGTTATCTGCCACACCTGATGGACAATTCTCTGATCTCGCCTTTGGTTACTGCACGCAACCTTGGGGTAACCATGGACAATCAACTGTCCTTCTCCTCTCACATTGCTAATCTGGCACGCTCATGTCGCTTTCTCCTCTATAACATCAGAAGAATTCGTCCATTTCTTTCCACACAGGCTACACAGATGCTTGTTCAGTCCCTTGTCATTTCAAGACTGGACTACTGCAACTCACTGCTGGCAGGTCTGCCTCTGAGCGCCATTCGTCTTCTGCAACTGATCCAAAATGCAGCTGCACGATTGGTTTTCAATCTTCCTAAATTTTCCCACACCGCCCCATTGCTGCGCTCCCTCCACTGGCTTTCTGTAGCTGCCTGCATCAGATTTAAAACACTGATGCTCGCCTACAAAGCCAAAAACGGACCAGCACCCACTTATCTCAAAGCTCTTATCACACCTCGCGTGGCACCACGCTCACTCCGGTCCTCTAGCACTGCTCGACTGGTCCCACCATCTCTCAGGGTACAAGGAAGGCATGCGTCGAGACTCGTCTCTGTTCTGGCACCAAGGTGGTGGAAGGAACTTCCCTTAGATGTCCGAACAGCTGAGTCACTGGCAGTCTTCAAACGACGTCTAAAGACTTACCTTTTCCTAAAGTACTTAAGTTAGCACTTACACACACACACACACACACACACACACACACACACACACAAAAACAACCCTCCCAACAGAGTTTTGGGCTGATGGTATTCCTAGTTTGTGACCTAGTGAGCCAATATCAGAATGTATTTTTGATAGACTTCAAAGCACTATTGTAAGTCGCTCTGGATAAGGACGTCTGCCAAATGCCGTAAAAATGTAAATGTAAATGTAAATGATGCAGCTCATCAAGGCCCACAAGGCTTAAACATTTAAAGAAATCCAAGGGAAAAGCTTCCCATACTAAGTTCCTTTATCTACTTGTTTAATTCTTGCTAATTTCCTGACCAATGATTTGTCGTCAAGATCATTAAAAGCTTTTTTTTTTTTTTTTGCCCAGGTATACATGTGAAATTCGAGTGACCTTTCTGTAAGGGACACTCACACACACACACACACACACACACACACACACACACACACACACAGTAAATGACAATATTGTTAACAGGAATACATTTACATTTATGGCATTTGACAGAAAGTGCTTTGAAGTCTATCAGTAAATACATTCTGATACTGGCTCACTAGGTCACAAACTAGGAATACCATCAGTCCAAAACTCTGTTGGGGAGATAATATAGTAACAAGCGCTCAGACAATACAATTTTTTTAACTGTATATCCCCAAAAGCAGTGAACATGCTAGCATATTTTACAAACAAGTTAGCCATGAGGTAAGTGAAGGACCATGATGTTAGCTCATCCAGAGGGCGGGGCTTATTTCATACCACTATAATAACATAAGTTAATTCACATTAAGTCATTTTTACTAGAAAACACAATAAAACAGCGTAGTTCTTTTTCCTTGTGATAGTCATATGCTGTGAAGAATAAATAAGTGCCTTTAAAATAAAGAAAGAAAGAAAGAAAGAAAGTGGAGAAAATAACCTGACAAAATTTGTTCCAATAGCTACAAGAGGTACATAATCCCTCAGAAAATAAATAAGTGAATTAAAATATGTGAATGTTCTGATTTTTCAAACATTTTGAGTTAACATTGACATAGAGGGAGCATTTTTAGTTTGCATGATTGTGGTTTAGAGTGTAACATTTTGGTTTGTTAAGGAGTTTTGCACTTACAGGCTACCGTAGTTTCCTCCACTTCCGCGTTCTTCTTAGCAGTGCTCCTGCATTTCCGGTTTCTTTCACTACGCTCCAAAATGGCGCTATTTTACAGTCTGGGTCTGCAAGAGCTCCTTAGATAAAACTAAAAGACAAGCTACTGTCTCTGATGTTCAGTTCTGATGAACGTAAATTGTCCTGATGAGAGCATTAAAAAAAAAAAAAAAAAAAACAGAAATGCGTCATACGACTGAATGCAAGGAGTCTATTTAAGTCTTAACAGACCAGAGAATCTTTCCCTCTTGTAGAGAGTTGAGTCACAGTTTCCAATTTCTCATGACTAAACCCTGATTGGTGCTGATACTTTTCCAGAACTTTCTCCAGAACTTGTTCTGATAGCTCATTAGTCAAACTCTGAGGAACAGGTGTAGTTATATTGAGATCACATGACACTTTAATTGCACACTGTAGGTAAACTCCATGCAACTGATTACATGACTTGTGATAGCAACCAGAACTAATCTAAGGGTTTCAGAGCAATAAGGTGAATACATATGAAATCACAACTTTCCTGCTTTTTGTTTTTTGCTAATACTTTTTCCTCCTGCTTCAACATTATGGGCTATTCTGTGCAGATTCATCACATCTAGTGTGCTGTTTTATGCTGCAGTCTGCTGGGGAGGCAGCATAAAGCAGAAGGATGCAAGGCAGGTGGACAAACTGGTGCAAAAAGCTTCTTCAGTGACTGGAATGAGGTTTGAATCACTGGAAGCCGTGGTGGAGAGATGCACACAGAAAAAGCTAGAGGCTATTGTGGAATACCCTGACCATCCCCTACACAACACCCTGATGGAGCAGAGAAGCAGGACGACTCGCCTCACTGCGCTGCAGGACTGAACGATACAGGAGATCCTTCATCCCCACTGCCATCAGGCTCTACAACACCTTAGCCAATGGCAGATGACTAATCACTACTTTACTACTCTCACTAATTTCTACTACTCTTACTACTTTCTTTCTTACTTATCTGCAAGACTACCTGAATTTCCCTTCAGTGATTAATAAAGTTTATCTTATCTTATCTTATCTTATCTACAATTAAGTTCATTTTAGTTACAGGCTGTAACACTACAAAATTCCCATGCTGTCAAAACACATCTTAGTGCTTGTTTTTATACACGAACACACGTGTCAGTACCACCATAGTTAGACGAAAAACAAGGCCTTGTAATTTAGAGAGGTCAGTAGTAGGCTATAAATGAGAACCTGGAGAAAACTGGGGATTTTTAAAAACCATGTATTCACTGCTTTAGTGAAAAGCTAGACAAGCAACTGATGCACTTGTCTGATGTAACTTTTTGAAACGTGCTGATGTGCAGCTGTAGTTTCTGAACGTCTTATGACTGTTTGCTTTCAGTTTGAATTTCATAGGTTTTTAGATTATTCCCCCCCCCCCCCCCCCCCCCCCCCCCCCCCCCCCCCCCCCCCCCCCCCCCCCCCCTCAACTGCAGGGAGTAACAAGTTCATCTTTCCAGAAAGATGGAGCAGTTATTTTTATTTCTTGTGCACGTCAGGCTCTTCAATTCAGATTTATTGCAGCGCAGAGCTTCATTTCAGCACTTTCTCAGAACACATAAGTGAACAGATCATGAAAATTGTCTATTGGATCATCACATTATGAACATGCAGTACCACACTGCGTATAATCAAATAAAAAAAATGCAATAACATTTTTACAGCTTGAGGAAATGTGTTTAGTGTGTGGGAAGCCACTTTCCAGTGGTGCTTAAGTGAGCTTTTAATTCCATGATGATGCTACAAAGAGTGGAAAGGTTGAAGAGGTGCAAGCCACAGGATGTATTCAGTGCAAACAGATGCATGGAGAAACATGACAAGACCATGAGGGAAAAAAACGACAAGGACAAGGGTAAGACTTTGATTTACTGCGTTAAGATATTCTTACACATTATTAGGCAGTACAAAGAATGCCATGGCAACACAAATCAGGTTTAAATACCCATGAATCAGCGCTTAAAAAAAAATCATTAAATGGTTAATAAGTGCTGTATTGTTTTAAACAGGATTATTACAATAAGAGTACCTTTGGGTTACTTTTGCTTGAGGCAGTGGAAAAAGCGAATACAAAAATGGGACCTCATTGTTCACAGCATAACTAGATTTAAAACCCAGTTTAAATGTTTTATTTTGCTCCAAATTAAAATAATAAATAATGAATAAAAATTCATGCTTTGTTCCCCTGAATCGTTCCCTCTTCCTTAATCCTTGTTGTGTGTACTGTACGCTGTGTAGTCGATTTATTTTTAATGATACCACGGCGCTGCTGAATTTGATCTGATTGGTCAGAAGGTGTTGATTAGTTTTCCATAACAGCAGCTCTGACGGTAGTTCCAGCTGCAATGTGCGCATTATCGTTTCTATAGTAACGGCTAATTCATAGGGACTTGTATGACATGTAATCGAAGTCGAACAATAGATAAAGAAACATGTCATCTAGTTTTCTGTTAGGAGATTTAACATTTGAACATTTTTGAAAGGAGTCTCCAATGTTATAACTAACTAACTTATAACTAACAAGCTGCATTTCTTTTTGTTTTATTATCTTCAAAAGAAAGTGAGGGAACAACTACTTCTAGCTGCTATGCGGGTGTTCCACAACCATGAAAGCATAAAAAGTGTAACGTTTCGTTCTGCATTATAAGCGGAATAAAACACTTCGGGATATGCTGTTACTGGAAAATAATCAACAGTAATGCCATGTCACATTGCGATATATTGCACCACGATTATTTTCCTATAACAACACGTCCCCAAATGTATTATTCCTTACAAAGTAAACAATTTTAAAGCTGTTTTAAATGTTATGCTTTGTTATAAAAGGCACGCTGGATGACGCAGTATTCTGACCTGGTAAACTCTTGCACGCTGTGTTTATCGTAGAACAGAAAGTCAGAGAAAGGCTTGATGTAAGGATGTGATACAGTATTTGGAATAGAATTACAAGTTGTTACTGATCTTTGTCTGGTTTGTAAATGGACAGGGTTCTGGCCGAGGGATCTGTAGCTTTGATCCATCGAGGCATCCAGTAATGCGGCGTCCATTCGGAGCGTCCCGAGTAAAGCTTCTCGAAGATCTGCCGGAAGAAGAAGCCTTCTTTGGTAGCGGGAGGGTTGTAGGGGAACAACGCAGCCGCTTTCCCTAACTCGGTGTCGTTCACCTACCGAAGACAACAAAACCCACAGCTGTTAAATGTGCAATATCCTCACGAAGCGTCACACTTCGACAGGCTGTGCACATGTACCTCAGACTCGATGTGCTCCTGCAAGCTCATGTACCAGGACTTCTTCACGGACGTCAGTCCGTCACTGAAAGCCTCTTTGCGTCTCCACAGAATCTCGTCAGGAATCAGATTCAGTCCTTTGAACGCTTCCCTCAGAAGATGCTTCTCCACGCCATCCTGTTTCCACAACACGCGTTTTATTAGAGCAGAGTAAAAACGTGACGTGATGTTATACTGGGATATCGTGAAAATTTTCAATATTTACATTGCTAATGGTGTAGACGAGATAGACAACATTTAGAGAATGAATTCTCGTTTCTGATTAATTTTCTATAACAGCATCTCTGACAGTAGTTCCTCAGTTAATCTCAGGCTTATATTAACGCATTCTATAGTGTTTCCATGGTAACAACTCATTCACGGGGATTTGTATGGTGGATGTTCCACATAAACAAAATAAAACAAAACTAATAAATGTGTACTCATTGATATGGAGGAGTTTTTTTGTGAAGAGATGTTTATTTAACGTTTATGGAAGGAGTCTCCAGTGTCAGGGCTTTGTAACAGTCAGAGGTAAAGCTGGAATTTTATTTTATTTTTTTTGTATTTTTTTGTTTCTGAGAGGCTGGTGAGGGAATGACTGTTTTATAGCTGCTATAACATAAGTGGTAACAGGAACTAACTTGTCTTGCTGATGTTCCACCACATTAAATGCAACTATAAACAGATAAAATTATTATGTTATTCTTTAATAAATACAAACAAAAAAAAGTAAAAGATTATTTTATATATAAATTGTGGTGGCAGAAAATAATCAACTTTGGGTTGAGGCTCATTTCTCTATAGAAGCACAAGTGTTTTATTCATTACATAAAATATCTGTCATTTTAGGTGCAAGTCAGGTATGGAATATATGTATGAAGCTCTAAACAGACATCATGAAAAATTAACAACCATGATGTTAGCTTTTTTTTAAATACCGCTGTACTCCGAATACTAACACTTGTTTTCATTTAACGAATTTAGAATGAAAGTCATGAATGGAGCGGTTATGGCCACTAGAGGCAGCTGCTGCTCTAGAAACCTATTAACCTTTTTAACTTCAGATGAGTGAAGAGCAGAGAGAAGGAGAGAGTCTTAACCTTGGGTGTCCTCAGCTCCTCAGGCAGAGAGAGGTAGTATGCAGTGAACCTGTGGTCCAGGAAAGGCACTCTCAGCTCCAACCTAATGAGACGAGGCCCGGAGAGAAGAATTAAATAATAAATAAATAATTAAAAATCATGAAAAATGTTCAACTTGCTCACCACCTACCTTTTCCAGGAATATACCACAATACACAACATGTTTTTGACAAATAAAAAGTCCAAGCTGCTGTTTAAAAATGATCCTCCAGGGGTCAGTATGGAGATAATGTACTATGCAGAGTAATGCTGCGTTCATGGTACCTTGTAAGTGGTCATTTGCAAGTTGTAAAAAACGCCTGAGTGGCTACTGGTTCTGTTGTGAACCAGTCAACTTCAAACACTCATGGCACCATTTTGGACTGAAATTGCAGCACAGCAACAACAGCGGTACCTTAGCAACAAGCTAACCGGCTAACATTAGTGATAATGCTAATGTTGATGATTACCTTCTCAAAACAGTGATTAGTATGGTCAGTGTTATAGATTTAACCAAGTACTGTGTCTGTATATGAACTGACCTAAAGCCAATAAGGCTATAAACTAGAGAAGGGGGACTTCACACTGTTCACAGTGTGAGCGGCCATGTTGATTTGACTCCACTCTGTACACAGGTAAAAGACTGGTAGTTGACTGAAGGAAGACTAACCCAAGTTGACGAGTTGAAACTTCAAGCTGAAGGGGCGTTTTCGGTGGTTTTTACCAGTTGTAGGCGGGGAATCACAAGTTGCAACTTCGCCTCGAAAGCAGCATAAGACGTGTGATGGATGGTGTGAATGTGCAAGCATGAGTGCACCATCATCTCACCCCTGTGCGGCTGTCGTCCTGTCTGCTCTCAGCGCGTCGAACAGATAAAGCTCCTTCAACAGACGCACACTTTCCTCCGCTCCAGCCTTGGCCGATGGAGCCTGAATGAAACAGCACAAGTTTACACAAAGAAACACTTGCAGTACATACGAAGCATGCAAAAAGGCTTCAGTCTGATTTACAAGACTAGATGTGATCACTTGCTGAAGTGACGTGTACCTTATGGAAGTAGATGTAGCCCTGCGTCAGTTCATCAGATCCCTCGCCAGAGAAAATCACCACGCTGTCCGTCTTCTCTCGGATGTATTTAGAGAGCAGATACATGCCTGTAAACATAAAAGACCCAAAATACAAACGCTTGTAAACGAATGAGTTGTCATTTTGTATCACTGGTGCTGTGTAGTGACTAAGATAAAACCAAATCGTCTATTATATTTATAAATTATACCGCCTTTTCTATAATGAAGATCCCACGTCAGATAGAAAAGCAATCAGTGAGAGGAAAAATCTGACATGGGAAACACAGACATTGCTTTTCAGTTGTAACGCGAGGAAAACGTACCACACTGAAAAGCAAAACCTCCACTGCATCGCCCTTACATCGTTTGATCTCTTCAGTGACAGTCAGAAGGGGATCGATTTATTTTGAAAGAACTAAACACTGAAGTGAATGGAATTCTGTGCTGCACTGCATTTCGCTTTCATCAGCGTGCTGCAGTAGTGCCACACTGAAATGCAGTCACTGTCTAATTGCAGCTCAAAGCTGTACTCTTATGCTAATGATTAATCATTACCAAGTGGGGCGAGTTACAATTCAGACAGACTCTTCCCTTCCACGTCAGCTCTTCCAGCTGTGCAGCAGAGACCATGCAGCTTCAAGGGCAGAGTTTTAGAAAAATTCTTCTCTCTAAGCGCCAAGGAATTCGGACTAATTCACATCGTCAAATCAGACGGAAAGAGGAATGTCGCTTAGACGCATTCTAATCAGTTATGTTCACTGAGCAGATTGAATGAGAAACGTTTAATCTTCCTCCCGAACAACGTGGGCGAAGAAAAGATCAGGCTAGGATAACAATCCTCATGGCGTCATCCTGCATCAGTTTCTGCTCTACTGCGTGAAGCTCACAGTGCAAGTGAGCATCGGGTTTGTTGTGCACTAAAATTGCATCATTCGTAATATTGCAACTGAAACGTCCAGGCTTACCAACTGAGGCGCGCACTGTGGTGATGTCGTAACACTCCAAGTGGAAAATAACTTCCTCCAGAGCGCGGATGCCCTCCTCTGGGGTGAAATTCACCTCGTGGTGTTCACTGCCTATGTGGGCTGCAACCTAGCATATAAAAAAAAAACCCACCTAAACACCTCGACAGCTCATACTGTTCATATTGTATTATTAAAGGTACTGTCAGTTATTTTAGTGGACTTTAGCTGAAGCTAGCAGTGCCTTCCTTCAGTGTTCCCGACATAGCCACGCCCCAAAATACACACCTACATCAGAATACTAGTGCAAGATGGACAGCTTTCTGAATTGACAGACGATATGATGATGTCAAGACGCATCCTTATCCTGTTTGCTCGGATGTTCAGGGTACACATTATTTGTGTTTTCTCCTGAAGTTTTTTTCCCCCCTCTAAGCAGATATTTTATGAAGCTTCCACAATGCAAAGAGAACTTATAAACACTGACTCCACCTTTGACCTTTGTTTTTATCAGCTGTCTCAGTACGTCTTGTCTTGTTAAATGGCCAAAATCTAAAGAAAACAACACTTGCTCTAGACCCTGACATGTTAGTATCATCACTGTAACATGGCATTAAACATTAACGATTAAACTCTACTGACTTTGCGTGCAGCTAGAACGTCCGGACTGTCTTCCGCCCCGATTGCAAACGTCTGAATGGGATACTGCAGCTGCTCCTCCTTGGCTAGCTTAACAAGCGTACCGGCGACGAGGCTGGAGTCGAGACCACCTAGAAATTAGGAGAGTGTCTAAAATTACATCAGTAAAAGAAAGGAATTGTAAAGGAGAAAAATAAACAAGCAGGGGTACCTGACAGGAGGCAGCCGATCCTCCTGTGGGCCATGAGGCGCTTCCTCACAGCGTTTTCAAACAGGATCCTGATGTTGCTCTTTACCGTTTCCAGAGCGAAACCTACACAAACAACACACCACAACACAAGTGTTCAAACAGGACTTGTGTATTTGTGCTTTGGATATTTTAAGGTAAGACAATGTTCATTCGGCTTCATGCGGTTAAAGTTGTGAGGAGAAAATGTATGCTAAGCTTAAGCTAGGTAATGACTGTGGATTTAGCTACAGTTTAGCTAGTTAGCATGTTAACCTCATCATCCACTTTATTAGGAACACCTGTACACCTGCTCTTTCATGCAATGGTCATCAATCAGAGAGACTGTCCAGTGTGTTTACAGGTGTTCCTATTAAAATGGACAGTGGGTGTATATTAAATGACACTCCGTGCCCTGTGATTCCTGACCTCTCTCTTACGTTCTTACCCGTGCCGAGGTTCTCGATGTTGTCGTAGGCAGCATGTTTGGGCTCTTCGGTGCAGCAGTGGAACCGGTCCAGCTGAACAGACTCCACCTTTCCATTCAGCTTCAGGTCAAACACCTCGAAGTGGCCTGGTAGGAATGGGGTGATCTTCACAGGGTTCGACATTGAGTGCGTGATCTGGGTCAAGCCTGGAGTATGGAGAATGTGAGGACAGCATTTTCTCCTGCTTTAGACCGAATTCCAAATGGCTTCCTATTCACTATACATGCTCGCTACACAGGGCATCTGCAGAATGTATACAGTACAATTTTACAGTGTAATGTATACTGTATTTTACTATTCATGCCCTTCAGCATATTAGAGTATCAGATACCTTCAGAACGATTTGCATCGGGGAAACACTAGAACAAAAACCAGTTCAGATAGACATAACCCGAAACAACCTCCGTCCCAGTACCTTTGGCCTCTGAACACACGGCGAGGAAGCCATCTTCGGTCAGCATCCTGAATAAAGGTCTGACGCCGTACGTGTCTCTCCCCAGGAAAACTTTCCTATTGGCCGTGTCCAGCAGCACGAAGGCGAACACTCCGTCCAGCAGCGACGCCATCTTCTCGACGCCGAAGCGGTCGTACAGGTGGAGGATGATCTCTCCGTCCACTTTGGTCTGGTGCTCAAACTCAAAGTGCTTTTTCAGCTTTAGGAGAAGGACATCAGAGACATTAGACTACAACACAAGCAATCTCAAATAAAGAACTGATAACTAATTGTTTCTTACTTCTATATAACCACTAAATTTAAACAGCACAAAGGTGGTGTGATTTAATAATACCGAGGCTGGTTAAAAGCCGGGTAATGGTGGAAGCTTAAACACTGAAGATTTGAATTTATCAGATAGCGTGTGCGAAAATAGAAGTGGATCTTTGCTTTTCTAGTAACCATGACAACTACAGGATCTTATACAGGACCTTAGTTATCGCAGAATAACAACGAAAAGGTGTCCAAATAACTTCTACAAGGTATATGGATAGACATAAGCCCTATTTTGATGCTATCAGTTTCTCACTGTAATGTCTGTAATAAAAAAGTTGTATGTCTGCACTCCTGAATCAGGCTGGTTATCCATTAACACAGGATGAGTGATTTTCCAGGTTTGTCTTCCTATAAACATAGATCATGATGCATCATGAAACACGACGTTGTGTCACTGCAAATGTAAAGTGAACTTTTATACCTGCAGCTGTCATTTTAAGAACCCATTTTTAACTGCTTTCCAGTAAAGACGAGATTTAGACAGATGAATCAAAAACTCATACACACCCGATGGTGGTTGTAGATTTCGCCGTTGTAACAGAGCCAGAGGTAGGGGAAGCGCTTAATGCGTAGCGGCTGCATCCCGTACAGCTGGTCCACGATGGCCAAGCGGTGGAAGCCGAAGCAGCAGTTGGTGAAACCGTTGACATTTTCGAAGCGGAAAGCATCCGGACCCCTGTGTGCGATCTTCATGGCACAGGTGCACTGAACTGACAGGCACTCATCACTGCCAAACAAGGCCCATATACCACACATCGTGTTTCTGTAGGGAGGAAATTATACATTATACTGTAGGTAATTTCATCGTTAAAGGCAGGTCAACTATTTAAGATAGGTTTTTAAGACAGTTATGACTTTGCCTATCATCTGAATGAGACGACATCCGTGGTAGACATCACCTGGCCCATTCCCACATGACTCCTTTGCTATTGGGCACTACACTGTCCCATTCCCACGTGACTCCCTCTCTATTGTGCACTACATTGGCCCATTCCCACATGACTCCTTCCCTACTGGGTATTACACTGAGTGTAGAAGCCACTATTTCTTATCTCCAGATATATTTCTACTTATAAAGGAAACAGGAGGACAATGACTCCTAATGGGATCTAGCATTAAATATTATTCAAACAGCATCAACTAACAAGAGATTATTCAAAAGCATCATTTACCAAGAGATTATTCAAAAGCATCACCTAACAAACTTGCCTTCTTTACACTTCCAACAAGCGCTGTCCATTGTGAGTCATTTTACTGAGTCATTTTACTGATTCGATTCTTTTGAACAAAACTGTTAAACAGAAACTAAATTTTGATACGTATAATTTACCACCCAAAGATGTCAGCAAAAAAGTAAATGCCCCCCACAGCTTAACACAGGGTTTTCCCTTTAATGTGTCCCATTTTATATTTTAATACTAAGCTTGCATATGTGATAAAAGTAGCCTTTTTTTTCTTAGAATATTTACCATTCACAACACATGTTTAATCGCTACCACAACATATTTTACAACGTCGATATTATGGTTAAGATTAATAAAAAATAATATTATGGGTAAATATGTAACTAGAATATAAAAGTGTCGAACTCTCGATTGGTTTGTAGTTTGCTTGAGGATCAATGATTCAAAGAGTCGTTCAAATGAATCGATTCGTTCGGGACTTGAACATCCGGCAGCTGCAGCACGGCTGATGCAACTGTGACCCAAAACAGTGCATGAAGGAACGTGTAACATCGACTATTACACTAAATAATAATAAGGGTCATGGCGATGTGAATGTTTTTCAGTAAAAGAGATAAATACGAGAACTAAATGACATCTTGATCAACCGCGATGCTTTCTTGATTATTAAAAGCGGCGAAGAAGAAACAAAATGAACAGGAGTGATGTTTACCTCCGCTCGTCTCAAATGGCAAAAGTTAATCGCGCTTAAATAGTAATAATAATAATAATAATAAGGCTGTGTACCTGCTGTTTTACCCAGGATGAAAGAGATGAGTCTGCACTACGGTGGCCTGAAGCGGACACGCTCGAGCCAGGAGTGCGCATGATGAAATTCAACCGCGGATGTTATAGCGCGCGAGAGAGGGGGCGGGGCGACACCAGTGGGCGTGTTTATCTATTAATAAGCATGCGCATTGTGTTCATACACGAGCTCAGTCCATCTAATGTTTATCCTGTCAACTAAAATCATAAAAGGAAAACAATAATCTGTTTTCCTTGTATTACTGTGTAAAAATATTTAGTAACGGACCAACAAGAGCACGGGCCAAATACACACTTGCTCATTTATTTAAAAATGTTTCACTATTTAACATAAGTTTTTTTTTTTTTTTTTTAAACAGTGAAATAACTTTTTTTGTGGCTAAATATTATTGTCTACTACTACTACTACTTAATAATAATGTAATACGGTAATAAATGTAAAAAAAAAATATGTTTTTATTAAATATCATCACGTCATTGGAATTCAACACGCTGTCTGTAAGTACGAGAGGTGACCCTTGAGATCTTCTTTATGTGATGCGTTTAAAACCAGGACAAAATAAATAAATAAAAGACAAATAAAATAAAGAAACCAAAGAAGAGAGTCGCTTTGGAGAAAAATGCCCGCAAATGAACAAACGTAAATGCAAACACTCAAGATATCTGTCCTTTTTACAATAATATTTTGCTTTTTATTATAAATAAATGTACATTCCTTACAAATTGATTCATTGAATTAGCCAACTGATAATCATAAGGATAAGTGTAAGCGTAAAAAAAAGAGAGATTATTTACTCAAAACAGGAATAACCACAGATTTCCTTTCCTGTGGCCCGAAGAGGATCAAGTGGAAATTTACAGTATGAACAAGAAGCACAAACAGCCGTGGCATTGTATCAAATTACAGCATGTGACAGTGTTTAATTAAACGCGTACTTGAAATAAAGGTTGTTCAAGCTACCGTGATGTTAGTGCAAAAAAAAAAAATCCTGGCAAAAAAAAGACCAAGATCAAAATAACACTATAAAAAATTTACACAATCTTAATTAAAAACCTCAGAAAGTCTTTCTAGTGTTTGCTAGTAGGCATGTGTCGATAATCAGTTATACAATATACAGACATATTTGACTTAAAACCTAAAATCTAAACACAGTTTCTTAATTTAATTTAATTTTTAATGTTTTGTTACAGAGGTACAAACGTCTATGGTTTAGACATGGCATTTGTTACTTACGATATTTGACTTGTTGCTACGGTGATATGGGAGAAAACAGCACTTTTCTGGTTTTTTTTCCCAAGTAACCCTCAGTGCAGAGCAAAATGTCCCGGGGGGGGTGGAGTCGGACCTGATCCAGCTCCTCCTACTTGCACGGAGTTGAGCCAAAAGTCCAGGACATGGAGACAACTCAGTGATTTTTCAGGTTTAATGTGGAGTTTCATATTGTACAGTTGTGCAAGCCTCTGTGTAAGTCGTTACTATAGAAACCATAATGAGCGCATTAATATAAACCTGTAATTTGCCTTGCAGCCGGACCTAACGTCAGAGTAGCAGTTATAGAAAAGTTTTTATGAAATTGTTTATGAAATTAGTGTGATATGAATACGTGATATCGACACATGCCTGTTTGCTAGCACGCTGCTGCGTTCGTGTGAGTGAAAACGGCGATGTTTCCAGGAGAGGCACTTTAAACAAAAGTCCTTTAAAAACAAAAACTTTGTTATAAAACTAGCTGCCATCTAACGGTGTGCTAAAATAGTGCTCGGCTGTGATCGGCGTTCTCGAGTACCACTTTGATATTGCTGTCAGAGGCGAGTGGCCGTCTCGCTGCAACGCGCAGCTCGGACCTTTGGCGGGAACGGCGTGAGATCAACACTACAGTGTTTCCTGTTCTCACGGTTCTGGCTGAGTGGGGAAGAAATCGGCGGTCCTGAACACAGAGGGAATCTCCTGGTGCTGCTGCGCTGCTCGTTTGGGGCTGGATGGTTTCTGGGAAAGGGGGGGAGGGAAAAAAAAAAAAAGCAAGATGAATCACAGCTACTGTTTAGAACAATACTGCAAAACTCATACCTTCAGTAAACCATGGAGAAACTGGAAACTCTTGGCTCGTACAGTCTGGGTGCGACTCCACAACAGAAGACAAAAGACGTTGTACAGGATGTGCAGGGCGATAAAAGAGGACGTGCTGATGGTATCGTGATCACGGTGGAACTACATAAGTTTGAAGCAGGAAGTGAATTCTGCTCTTTATACCAGAACCTGAAGTACCACTGATCAAATGATATAATTATACAATGAGATGTGGCAGGACTTGCCACCATGAAGGAGAATAATCTCCGTGGGAGGACAGTGCTGGCAGAGACTCAGGGTATTGCTCTTCTAAAGTGAAATTCAAATATTTTTACAGTACTTTCAGGCGAGATAATCTTTTCAAGGATCTTATCAAGGATAACACAGATAATGCTCAACACTGAACCTTTGGCAAACTGTGCAGTATTTTATTTCAACTCTTCATTTTTTTTTTTTTTTTTTTGACTGCTTTGTCTGAAAATTTTATTTACTAACTAATTTAAGTTAAATAGCTAGGAATAATGGTGTAATGTTAGCAAGCGGCTAATCATATGATACACTTAGACAGCTACTGCCACAGATACTTTTCATCCAGTGCTAACAGCTGATGCTAGTCAACATGATCAAAAACAAACAAACAAACAAACAAACAATTAAAAAAAGCTTAATGGGCTCACAATTATACACATGAAAAATTTAACTAGCTGTAAAATACAGGGTGTCCCAAAAGTCTCCATACACAGGGGCAAGTAACACTTTTGATCAAAATTTCTTCCAAAATTTCATTCTTAGTTTATATGGTTTATATAAATAGAAGAAGACAAAAGAAGCCACTGAAACAATTCTCATGGCTGAATCAGGAAGCTGTTGCAATGGACATGCAATTACATGCATAACACCAGATGTGTTAACACAAGTTCATCATGAGCAGGAAAGTCGACTCTGTGTGTGTTTTATAAAGAAATGGCAATCATGTAAATCAAGTTACAGTTTGCTAGAAAGTGTTAATTTCCTCTATGTATGCAGAATTTTGGGACACCCTGTACTATAAAAGTACTGTTTTGTACCAAATGTTATTTTGTGAGTCTATTTGTGTTACTGAGTTTAACTTACTTTGTCAACAATTAAAAATATATATTACATAAGGCATGTACTTTTTAGCCGTTTATAGTTACATTTAATGTTGTGGAACAAAAGACAAACTGGGAAAACCAGAAAGCAAAAACTCCTCTGTCCTGAAGACTTTCCTGTTACAGAAAGTGCACTGACACTGGAGACTCCTTCCATAAACATAAATAAAAAAAAAAATAAAAATTTTTTTTTTCACCATATCAATGAGTATGTGTTTGTCTTTGTTAAATAACAGGATGTTTCTGAAGCCATTTATTAGGCTTAGATTATGCCCACTAGGCTTATGCGATATAACGATTTTATCATCTCGCAATGATATTCAGTGGTGTTTACTCTGATTACAGAATATTACCAGACCTTCCAACCTTTACGCATCTTGCGTAGGAGCTCCGCAGTGTAAAATCGGAGTACGCTAGTATAAGTTATCATGCAATAATACACCAAAAGATCAGTCCTTTTCTCCCCAAATAAAATGGGTGATGAGTCAATCGACATATGAATCAGGAATGATTAGAAAATATTCATTAACAGTGTTTGGAAACTCCGCCCCTTCCCCTCATCTCACATGCTCCAGACTCAGGTGAGTGCCCTTGCTATCTGTCTAGGAAGAATGTTTGGAGTTCTTTAAGGTGAAATGAAATCTATCCATGTGTATTTGACTTAGCTAACATAACACAAGTATATAGATAACATCAGTTAAGTATTTTTTTCTGCCACTGAAATATTTTAGCTGAAAACACAAAAATTGTACTTTTGGTTTTCGGCAGAATGAGAAAACGGATGACAGTTTGACCTAAAAAGGTGAAATAAAAAAATGGTATGATATGATAATGAAACATTATAGCTGGTTTTAAGAAGTGTCAGGACAAACCCCAGCCTTAGAACCAGGTCAAACGTGAAATGCTGACCTGGCAGAAACCTTTCTCTGCTGCACTTTTCTGAGACCTGGCAACCTGATAACTTCTGCGAAGCAAACGCCACAGACGCTGTACACCACGAAGCTGGAATTCAGCATTAGGAAGCTAACTGCAAGATGAACTCAGACTTATTACACGCACTCAGGAGCTCGATTTGTAGTCAAAGCAGGATAAACATTTCGTTCCATTCTGGTGCTGGGGGAAACCTTGCTGCTTTGCTGCCACCTTCAGGTGTGGCATTATTGCTCAAACAACATGCAACAAATGCAAAGTTTTTTAAACTGTTTCAGAATATAATCCGAACAATGTCTTTTGGGAGAAATTGAGCAGTTATTCATAAGAATAAAGACAGTGTATTGTTTAACTGTTCGAAGAATGCATAAGAAAGCAAGACCTGAATGTTTACAGTTTGTACAGTGTTATACAGTCACATACCGTTTTGTAACATTACTTACATTTAAAAATCCCGAGACGTTCATTGTTCGGAAAATCTTTTTGAAAGCACCAGGTAGAGTCCGGGCTTCACCTTCAGCCTCGATTACTTGCTCCTCCATGACACTCACGTTGGCTGCGACCATCTTCACAAAAGCCTTGAGATAAAAAGGATATAAATACACATGTAAGCAGCGTTGCTGTATATTAGCTGATCATATAGCACATACTGTTCATATTTAACATATGAATACCTCCAGCTTATCGATTTTCCTGTAAATCTGTCTCATGTCCTCGGATTTTTTGTAAATCTGAGGCAGGCTGATGTTCACGATCTGAGAGGTGTCATTGCGAATCTGCAGAAAAGGAATTATTTGCGAATTATGTTGTGCTTCACTGTAATGAGAATTAAAGCAAACAGTTAAAAGCAATCATACTTGCAATTCGGTGTGTTTGGCATTAACTCACCATGTCCAGCATCCCTACAAACTCGTCCACTCGAGTGAGCATTTCTTCTAGACTCTTCTCCAGACATAAGATCTGCAATGGATACAGAAGTGGACAAGTCATAAATACAGCCAAGAGTGCAAGTAAAAGCTCCAGTGTGCTGCCCAGTCACATGACATATAGTAGCTAGTGTCATGCACAATACAATACTTTGACTTTGATCTTGACATAGTATAGTATTACCATGCTATAGTATATCATACTACTGCTATGATTATACCTTACCACTAGTACTACTACTATCACCATACCATACTACCACTACTACAATACCGCTGCTCCTGGTACTACCATACCACTATCACCATACCATATTACTACTACTACTACTTCTACTCCATATATACTCCTGCTACCACCATTCTATACTACTGTTACGCACTACCACAACATGCTACCATTCTACTACTACATAGTACTCCAATATCATAATCAGATATCACTGCTGCATTCTACTGCTACTACCACCATACCATTACAACCATAGTACTATACATTATTACTACTATTACTTTTCCTACACTACAACTACTATTGCTACAACTACTGCATTACTACCACACCATTATAGCCATACTACTACATACCACTACTCCCACACCAGTACAACACTATTACTACCCTACTATTATTACCACTACTACCACACCACTGCAATCATACTACTGCATACTACCACTACTACCATGACACAACTACCATAACACTACTACTACTACACAGTACTACTATTACTACTGCTACCATACTACTACCACCATATCGTCACAACCATACTATCATTATTACTACTACCACACTACTACCATAACACTAACACTGTCATATTAGCATACTACTATGACACAACTACCACATTATCACCATATTACTACATACTACAACTACTATACAGTACTAGCATACTACCAATAATACCCCTACCATACAATAACCATATTACTTCCATACTACTACCATAAAACTTCTACTATACTACTAAAACCATACTACAACTATAACACTACTACTACTACCACCATAATACTATTTTAACACTACTACATTGTACTAATACTACCACCATACTACTACCATTCTCCTACTACACAGTACTAATACTACCACCATACTAACATAACACTACAACTACCATACTACTACTACACCACTGCCTTATCATCACCACCATATTACTACCATACCACTACTACACAGTACTAATACTACCACCATACTACTACTACTACATAGTACTGATAATACCATTATACTACTACCATAACACTAATACTACCACCATACTACTACTACCATACCACTACTACATAGTACTAATACTACCACCATACTTCTACTACCGTACTAGCATACTACTACAACAGCACTACTATCATCACCACCATACTACTACCATGCCACTACTACACAGTACTAATACTACCACCATATTACTACTACCATAACATTATTACATAGTACTAATACTACCACCACACCACTACTACTAATACTACCATCATAACACTCTACACAGTACTAATACTACCTTAACACTGCTACACAGTACTGATACTACCATAACACTGCTACACAGTACTGATACTACCACCATACTACTACTACTACCATAACACTACCACGCAGTACTGATACTATCACCATACTACTACTACTACCATAACACTACTACACAGTACTAATACTACCATAACACTGCTACACAGTACTGATACTACCACCATACTACTACTACTACCATAACACTACCACACAGTACTGATACTATCACCATACTACTACCATAACACTACTACATAGTACTAATGCTACCACCATACTAGTACTACCACCATACTACTACTACTACGTAGTACTAATACTACCACGGTAGTGTGCGGTTTGGGACGAAGCCTACAGGAGAATACAGACACTACCCGGGATAACTGTGACTTGTACACACTGACAGCTGAGGAACCCTGAGGAGCACAACACTGGGGATGACATTGCTCACCTCCTCGCCTGCGTCTGCTCGGATATAAGAGGAGTAACTAAGCGCAGTCTGTCTCAGGAGCTCATCCTCCTGCTCATGGACGGGACTCTGGGCAGCAGCACCATCCAGACTGGGACTCTGAGGCACATTACCGCTGAAACTGGGACTTTCAGATCCGTTGCCGGCGAAACTGGGGCTCTGGGAGACGTTAAGTCCGAAGCTGGGGCTTTGGGAGACGTTTCCGTTGCTCAGGCCCTCACTCAGCATGGACACAGTACTGGCGCTTTGGGACACGATCCCGCTGTCTCGACTCACCTCCTCACTCGACTCCTCCAGCGGAGACAACACCGGCGCCCGGCCTAACCGATGCTCCATATCCGCATCCACAGATCTACCGGTGTGCCTTTGGAATGATATTCGCAGTTACGTCTTCTTTGCTGATGTTTCACCAGACCGAGTCAGGTTAAGATGTTACTTCCGCATTCATCATGTGACTTCGACATAACCCCCCCCCCTTCCCTCCCCCTACGGATCCTCGTGAGGCTCAAAAAGTCGCTGACTGGTGTGTATGGTTTTGTATTTGCGTCTCAAATCGACCACTGCGTCAGAATGCTGTTTTTAACAAGCCCCTTTCCTGGTCGACTTTTCATCAGCATTTCTCCTTAGTGAAATCCACGTCGAAGTTTCAATACTTAGCTAAAAATACTTATAAATGAAAAAAAAAAATACCACAAAACCACAAAATAAACATACTTCTGGTTGTTTGTGCTGCATATTGTAGCCTGAAGTTACTTCTAGGATTGCCCTTTAGCCCTAATCAGCATCCCAAGCCCTGATGATGAAAAGAATCGCCGCAACATGATGCCACCACCACCATGCTTCATTGTGAGGATGATGTAAAACTACAAAATGTGGAAACATATGATGGATAATATTTTTAATAAATAAAAACCATTGTGTGTTGTCACATTGCTGTTGTAAATAGAGGAATAACGCTTCAGGATGTGCTTGGACAAGAATCAAATTCAGGGTGGTAAGTTGTAACAGTACATACTCTTTGTTTCAGGATACATCACACCACCCCACCTTTGATTGTTTTCCTATAACAGCACACCCGTAAATGTGTTATTCTTTATATAGCAAATGTTTCATTTGGTCGTAGAAAAAAATCTATTCTATGTAACCAGCGCTTGTCTGTGGCATTGGTATATGTTTACTCTTTTCTGCTATACATTAAAGTTGGGAATATCATTGATTTACATATGACCTGACAATTTCTTCAATTGGCATAATGTTTCTTTAAATCAAATGCTTCTATTCTTTAGGATTTGCAACAATGCGAGTTATCAGGTTCAGCTTCAAAAAGCGACATATAAAAGAAGAAAAATATAAGTGTTAAGCAACAGGATAAACACAAACAAGAGAAATGATTGTTTATCTGGATTTGGACAGTAAATAATTCATCACTTCATATCATCATAAAATCAAGATTTTTATTCAAACTTAAAATTGTTGTACAGAGAGAAAAAAAAAAACAAACAAAGAAAGGAAAACACAGACAAGGTTTAAATTTCAGAAATTCTGCAGAATAAATATACATTTACTCCGATTTGAGGTGGTTCCTGGTATGTCGATGACCTCCAGTAGCGACCAGCAGAGGGTGACACAGATACATGTGTGAATGAAACTACGGAACATTCAGTGGCCGGATTATAGTGGATGCAGGAGTTATGAGTTATCCAGAGACTCATGTTTGGGTCTAAGGCACACAGGATCAGGAAGCATACATAGACAACATTAATGGACTCATCTAAAAAAAAAACTAACAGGTAACCCGGAGTGCACACACCGTCAAAAAGATTCAAAAGCGAGTGACAGACAGACACCCAAACACACCATTCTTTAACTAAAGGGCTAAAAAAAAAAAACAATCACTGACAGGATTCATGCTTTATATAATGATTGTTCCCAGATCCAGTGGTGATAAAAGTGCACAAAAATTCCACCATGAAAAACAAATACATATCTTTAGCAATTCTGGTGCTAATTTGTTGGTTGGTTCTGTATTTTTATTAGTCCTGTGAGAACTCAGCATTTGTGTATCATGATGACGTCACATTAATGACGTCACATTCATGAGAAACAACCTAGAAGTAGTGGAGAGATTGGTGCAAACCCTGGACTCCCAGAATGCAATGCAGCTATACGACGCAGCTGCGATGAGCTATGGCTCAGCTCGTCAGCGATCTACGAGATGACGAGCACAATGGCGTTGACGGTGGTATCAGCATGAAAGTTTAAGTTGATGTGTTTAAGCAGAGTGTACAAATGAGGGGGTGAGAGAGCTGGACTAGACTAAAGGACTAAAGCGCCGCTGCATCACTGTCTTAGGTAGAGATGAAGAGAGGACTAAATCCCACTGGCCCTGTGGGTAATGTAGGATGTAGTAAGTGGAAAGAGAGCAACATGTCAATCAAAGAAGGTCAAACTAATCTCATGTCATCTTGGACACCAAAGAACATCACATACTAATTATAAAGATTAATACGCAAGTCGTTCAGGGGGATTTTTCCTTTAAGGACAGTTAGCGCCTGCGTGTGGAAGCTAAACAAGCCGAGAACTGAAGCGTCTCTAGAGAACAGAGACTGTACTCAGCTGTGTGAGCTCATGTCATGAACCCAAGTTGAGAATTAATTAGGAGGTACCTGACAAAAATGTGTGCTTGTTTGTCAGAAAACTCCATGAAAGACAGAACTCTGTGTTGCATTGCTGTATACAGAGGATTTGGACACGTCTGATTCCCAGAACGTAGAGAAAAAAAAAAAAAAAAAAAAGAGGTTAAAACAGAGGATTTGTTTAACACTTTTTTGGTCACTGCATTACACGTGCTAATTCATAGTATAGTTAGAGAAGAAAAAAAAAAAATCCCAACCGTGAGTACACGTGTCCAAACAAAAGAGTAACACATCACAATATTCCTAAGATGCATTATGAAGAATGTTTAAAAAGAAAGAAACAAAGTCTTGATCCATGAAATCACAGTGATTCATGAAATTACAGTGTATTCGCCTACGTAACCTATAATACTCAGGCTGCTGGAATGAGATATAAAGCCACAGAACAGAGACATTTAACACTTTGGTAAAGGCATGAAAAAAGCTTGTGTTAATACGTTAGTGATGTTTATTTCTCCCAGAATTCCAGTGGACTGCTTGTGGTAGTGGAAAACCTTTGATATACTGTACTGTATGTAAGAAGTCATAGAGAGGCCTAAACCTTACAGCTGTTCTGATGAGACATTTAGGGAAAAAAAAAAAAAGTGATTTCTATATGCAAATCTTGATATAAACAACATTCATGTTAAATTAGTATGTAATCAGTGGCTCTGGAAAACTAATAAAAGGAAAAAAGAGAAGACAAAGGAAAAAAAAAAAAAAAAAAAAAAAAAAAAAAAAAAAAAAAAAAAAAAAAAAAAAAAAAAAAAAAAAAAAAAAAAAAAAAAAAAAAAAAAAAAAAAAAAAAAAAAAAAAAAAAAAAAAAAAAAAAGAGAGACATGTACCACACTATTCCCTATGCATCCCCCGACAGATAAGATAAGACACGTCATTTAAGAACAAGTAAAAATTCAAGATGTTAAATTACATTTTACAAAAGGCTTTAAGAAAGCAGTGTAGTCCCAGGCTGTCAAGTCTGTTGCCCCAGGCTGTAAAGTCTCTGGGTGAGATTACGTTAAGAGGGCGATATAATGACGCACCTCTGTCCAAGCATGTGTGTGTGTGTGTTATAGAGTGATAACCATGCCGTCCTCCTCTACTCCGCCACTGGGCAGTGCCAGGCTGTGCCGAGGGTCTGTTCTCAGGCTGCTGAGGATTTTGTGGAGGCTGCCATTGCTTTCCCTGGCGCCGTTGTAGGGCGTGTGATGGAGATTCAGGTCTCTGTGTAGCCTGTAGCTCAGGCTGTTATGGCCTGTTCCGTTGAGGCTGGCGTTAGAATGGAAGGAAGCCGTGGACACGACGGAGAGCGGTCTGCTTTGGGGTTTGGGAGGAGAGGCAGAGGTCAGCTGAGTGGATCGAGACGTGAGCGATGCCAGAGAGGCGTTCGATTGGCGAGTCTGGCGACCGATGCTGTTCTCAATGACAATGTCCAACTCCTCGTCACTGTCCAGGTCGTCGTGGCCGTAGCTGGAGCTCACAGCGGGCATGGAAGATGGCAGAGACTGCATGCTGGTGATGCCCGAGCTGCTGCTGCTATCCGAAGACTGACCCGAACTTCCTGACACGCGGCTGGCACGCACAACATTGTTACGCTGATTAGCCGGCTTCACCGTAACGATCAAGTTGTGGCTGTTGGCGATCATCATGTCAGTGACCTGGTCTAGAGTCTTGCCCGTTACCTCAATTCCGTTGACTTCGAGAACCTCATCGTTGACGGCAAGCAGACCAGTTCCTTCAGCCAGGCCGCCAGGGACCAGGCGCGAGATAAAGATACCTGGTACCTTCTCGAGACCGTGTGCTGTGACGCGTACGCTGGTGCCGTCTCGGATGTAGAACCCGAGCGGTTTGTGCGAGCCGTGACGGTACAGCCTCACACGCCGGTGCGACTCGGGAACGATGTCCACGTCGATGATAGACGACACAGGACGGAAATCCTGAGGAAGGCCGATTCGGATGTGTGGCCGTTTCCTGTTCAGGTCGTTGCGCAGGGCGACCCCGGCCTTTTTCTTTCGGGTTAGTGTGTTGGTGCCGAAGGCGCTGTAGTCAATTTCCTCTGCAAAAGAAATAAAAAAGAAGATGGTGAGGCTGTTAGCATTGTTTGCACCTGACTCTGAGTTTTCAGTTTTATATAAGCACACATCACAAGCTCATCTACCATAAAGACGCTAGTAAATGGGGTAAAGTTAATTCAAAAATGATTAAATATGCAACAAAATCATAGTGTAATAGTGCCTTAGATGCCTAAAATAGGATCCATTTTAGTTTGACTTTAGCGTTATTTGAAATTTTCAAGGTTTGAGAGCCTAGTCTAAAAATGTCACAGTATCGTGGTATTAATCAACCACTAACACACAAGTCGGTGGTGAAAATCAAAGGAAAATTATATTATGCACATTGCACATCCTTGTGTTTATAACAAAAACAAAATGAAATAAACAATTAAACTATTCTTTCTTAAAAAGATATCTTTGAGAATGACTTTTCCAAACAATCCCTTACACTGTCAGTATTTCAATTCAATTCAATTTTTTTATATAGCGCTTCTAACAATGGACATTGTCACAAAGCAGCTTTACAGCAATCTGGATATAGATTTAAATGTCTCTATTTATCACGTCGGTGGTGGAAGCTGAAAGAGAGAGTAGCTGTGTGTGTGTGTGTGTGTGTGTGTGTGGGGGGGGGGGGGGGGGGGGGGGGGGGGGGGGGGGGGGGGGGGGGGGGGGGGGGGGGGGGGGGGGGGGGGGGGGGGGGGGGGGGGGTGTAACTAGTGTGGCAGTATGTAACCAAATGTAGAGAGCTGTTTAGTTAGCTGTTAAGTGGTTTAGTTCTGCTCAGCAGTGCTGTGTGCTTCTGTGCATTTCATAGCCATCGTTTATTTTTAAAGTTACAAACATGCCAGGAACGGAGGCAGAGGTAACAGAGCAAAGTAACGTGTTTATAACAGTAGCGGGTTTCACAGGAAAAGGGTTTTCACTACGGTCATATCTCCTGTGCAGAGACACGGAAGTTACTGTAGTATGATTTAGGGTGAGTCCAGATGGAAGAGGTTGTAAAATCTTTTGGGGAGTCGCAGCCAGATGGAGTAAGGAACCTGATCAGAATGAGTAGGCAGTATGTAACCGTCAGAGCGTACACCACAACTAACTTTGCCATCCTTAACAAGTAAGATATCTAACCAGCCATCATCTACTGACACAGAATCCCTCCACGAGAACGTGATGGGCGGATCGGGAACGAATAGTTAAGCAGTTTTTACGGCTCTCTACACACCCTGCTGTCGGATGCCTGTTGTGCCTCTGCTAATGACGGAGTTTCCCTAGAAGACCACACAGCAGTTTAATGAGGATTCTCAGTGAGCACGTGGTCCACAGCAATCAATGGCATATTCAGACAGCCACAGCTATTCAAGGTGCATACCACCACTACAAACACCATCCCGGTTACAGCCGCTGCCCAGCATGGAGTTTAAATAACAGACACCGCCTGTTCAAACACGCTCTGATATATTTAACAATACTCATGTGAAGCCTCGGAGTTTTATCAAAGCGGCACTTTGTGGTTATTGTTAGGCAGCAGGAGCAATCTGACTGAGTGCAGACATACTTTTATTATGTGCTGGAATTCAGCCGCGAGTGCAAGTCCACTGATAGGAAACACATTGGACAGCTTGACTCTCTTGCTCGCTCTCGTTCTCTCTCTCGCGCGCTCTCTCTCTCCCTCTCTCTCGTTCTCTCTCTCGCGCTCTCTCTCGCTCGATCTCGCTCTGGCCCTCATTAGGAACGTATAGCACTCGCCAGACCTCTTACTTGCTCTTATCTCAGACAAAATAAGTGCACCTCATGTCTTGAGGTCTGCTAGAGGTACATGACACGGTTTGGAATAAGTGAAAGCAGGTCAAGTAATGGAGCATAAAGTACCTCCTGCTCAGATTATTATCCTGGATCTTCAGCCTGGAACTAGACGTCAAGACATTTCGTTCAGGTTTTGGGTTTTCAAATCCCAGGACAACTAGAGACACCAGTATATGACCCTTGAGCCATACGGTTAAAGAAATACTCCAATGTCTTTCTACAAGATCTCTGTCCACTCCGTCTTTAGCATGTGTGTGAATACAACACACAACAATTACGACATGTTCCCTGTATTCTGAAAAGAACAGAACACACACTGAGCGAAAATGAACTTATAATGGAAGTCAATGGGGCAGTCGCTGAACTCATCGAGAAACATTTACGGAAAACTCATCTCTTTTTGTAAAATGTTTTCATCATTGCATATTATTAGCATGAGTATTTCTAAATAAAGCTATAAATCTATTCGCTTCTAGAGATTTTCAGAATTTCAGGTTATGCATTATTGATCATGGTCGGATAAAACTCCGAAAGAAGATCTCTCATCTTCAAGTGTAACAGCCACACTTTTAAATTCATGCATGAACGCTATAACCCTTAGCTCGACTTAGCTCTATGCTTGAATCGTATTCACTTACAAGTTGTTTAGGATATTACTAGCAAATATATAAATATATGTAAACATAACAACCACTTAACTACCAAGTTGACCAAAGAGTCTTATTGCAAATAGGGATGTAACATTTAACACTTTTGCTAAAACAAAAAATCCAGGAGGAGTTTATTTGCCTCCAGCAGGTGAGGTATGTTAATATGAGGCTCGGCATGAGCAGACCATCTGAGACACTGAGGCACGATGGGAAATCAAACACACTAATCTAACGCTGCCTAGACGTTTCCGGACATAGCTATGGCTGTGGCGCACAGC
This sequence comes from Pangasius djambal, assembly GCA_022985145.1. Lineage (NCBI taxonomy): Eukaryota > Metazoa > Chordata > Actinopteri > Siluriformes > Pangasiidae > Pangasius > Pangasius djambal. Next base: position 4,837,565 of record CM041003.1, read on the forward strand.
CTACTAGACAGAACACAAAGTCTGGCTAAAATAGGGAGGAAAATGCACATCCATTTTAAGACTTCCGGCACGACAGGGCCAAACCTCGAAAACATTTTGGTTAAACAAGGCTCAACATCATGCGCAAGCTGAAAGGGTAAGAAAATAATTATAGGCTTATTGTTTTGCAAATGATTCTCCAATCAAGAGAGCATAAACGTGCTAGGAACGTGCCGGAAAACCAACCAAACATTCCAGTACAAACAAGAACGAGAAAAAACGAGAGAGAGAGAGAGAGACGAGGCAGACGACATCAATCATGGCGGCTTCACTGAGCACCGCGCACCACTGTTAGCGTGCACACAATGAGAGTTTTTAAAGCTTCAATGAAGAGATGAAGCTCTTCACACAGTGCCAGGCACCCACTGCTGTCACCTGACTCAGCCTGGTGGAGTCAGGGGTCAGAGGTCAGGGGTTACTCAAGGGGTGGGAGGAGAGTAAAAAAAAAAAAAAAGGAGGGATACATTCCAACATGACGCAAAGCTTAAATATTCAGAGCTGCACTGCAATGGAAGTTGCACTAAGATCCATGCTTCAAGTGTACCATGGCTGATTTGTCAGCTTTAGCAAGAATAATCAGTCGGCCATTGTTGTTGCAGTCGCTCTGTCGGTGCGTGATAATGGGATCACGCTGTGGGAACGGGACGGTGGGAGAGCAGGCAGTCTTTTGTCCCAGATTTCCCACCTCTCATTAACTTCCACAGTGGAATGGCCCCCCTTTCAAGTCATGCACAATTTTGACAGAGGCTAATAAAAGCAGGGATCTAAAGGCCTTAACAGCCAGTCATTAGGGCTCCCGGTGCAGTTTACTTTGCATCTACTCCAGGGCATAATGAAAAGTCCCGATTTAATTCAAACGCCAAGAGAAAATCAATTAACCCAGACCAAAATCTGCCAGTATTTCTGTCTCACTCGGGGTAAACTGTCCTCTCGGGGGTACTGCATGAAATAACTGTAGCATCACAGAGGAATCAGCAATGAGATGCAATCAGCCGGGATCTGCTTAGGTTTTCCAAGTTTGAAACAATCCATTAATGACAGCTTTTATTTTTCTTTCAAACGTTCTCACCAGCTGAGCTTTGCTTTTCCAACACCTAGATGTGAGTGACACCCAACGATGATACAATCTGAGTGTGAAAACAGGCATTGCAGAAAAACATCATCAGAATGTGAATCCAATCCAATGTGACTGGCGTTTAAATGGCATTGTGCGTTTCCATGGAAACGGATCGTTCCAATGAGGAGTGGAAGAGGGGAGACCAAAAACATCATCCTGAACTCCAAGGAAGCACCACATTTCTCCCGCTCGTAAGAATAAAAGTTTTTAGAATGCAAGATAAAAACAATGAAAAGCATCCCATGACTATTCAGAATGCATTTGTTATATAAACACATTATATAACGATGGTATAGGAAAATAATCAGCAATCAGGGTGGTGTGATGCGGCCCAGTGGGGGGAAAATTATTTACCACTAATGGCATGTTCTGAAGTGTTTTTATCCCTCATGAACCACATTTGTCATTCGCATTTATTAAACAACGACACGAGAATAAGAGTTTAAAAACTCCACCATATATCCACTCATATCACTCTCCTCAAGGCCGTGTCGTTTTGTCTTCACTGCCGAGAAGAATTTGATGAGCATTATGGTTTAGCTTGAAGTGCCATCTCAGCTGAAGTCAGCCAGATCGAATCTGAAACTCTTTTCAAATTCGCAAGCGAGGTGAGCATACGCTGCTGTAGTGCAACTTCACAATCCAGTGTCATCATATGAGATCTCTCTACTTCCTCCACACTGAAGATCTCCAAGATATGGACAAAAAACACCAGCTGGGTCTAATAACTGAACAGAGGAAACGAGCTGAATCTTAATGTTTCCACGAGTCTCAGACCACTACCAAGGACTGTTTTTAGTTTATTTATGAATCATTCATATTTTAGCATTTAACAATTACAAAATGTTATTCCACTGATGTTAATCAAGTATATTCCTCAAGAATACATTATTTATTTAAGCTATTTGTAGCCATTTCCATTTAACTGTGAAAAAAGTAATGTTCAAACATTAGGCTCATTTATATAAACAATAATATTTTGATGATTTATTGGAGCCAGCGAGCCGTTTTAATTTCTGAACACAACCGAACACTGATTTAAAACTGATCAGTTAAAACTGATTTTCTTTAAGCTTTCATTAAGCTGAAATTATTTATAAGCCTACTTGTTTCTTTGGTTGTTGAGGTATAGATTAGATTCTTTAAATTCACATGACCAGCTACTTGGGTTGTGATTTCCACCACTGTAACGAAATAAAATAATCAGAAAAAAAAAACCTGGCTAGGATTTACAGACGACTGGGGATCCCTGACCTCACTTGACGAAATAAATGCAATCGTTGGTGGATTCAGGTTTTCTGAGTCCACCAATAACTGGAGGCTGAAAACTAAACATACATGTTGCTGACAGACTCCCAAAAATCTCCTTAATCCTGTCACAAATAAACAGAGCGATCAGTCTAATGAAAAGAGCTTGAACTAATTGCTCTGAATGTGTACTCGTCTTTTGCTGAATCTTGAAGTTTGGCGAGAACACGAAGCCCCTCCTTGACTAATAAAGTTAGTGCACAGTCAGCATACAGCTCCCTAACACACACACACACACACACACACACACACACACACACACACACACACACACACTTCCTCCTTAACCTGTATTACCAGCCTTACCCTGTCTCACATCTGGGAAAAGTTAAAGACCTACATACAGAGGAGGTGGAGAATGTGCTGGTAGATTAGCCTCCCTTTCAATCTCCTTTCTTCTCTACACAGGACGTTTTCTCCACAGGTCATGGCAGTGTGTGTGTGTGTGTGTGTGTGTGTGTGTGTGTGTGTGTGTGTGTGTGTGTGTGTGTGTCTGTGTGGTTTGAACATTCCTCGAAACGGACAGGGGCAGCGGGGGAAGGCCTTAAAAGATGTCTGTCAAGCAAGACAAAACAACACCCTACTAATAATATGTTCAATTACAGTAGCACGAACAGTAGTGTACATTCCTGTTACAGTTGCACACTTGCTGCAGATAAGGACTACCATAATTACTGTAGTAGCACGCCTACCGTAAATACTCTTAACTACTGGTCATACTACAATTAAGCTAATGAAAAAAACAAAAATGACACCACACTTTTGTTGCTGAAGTTGCAACACTGACAAAACTAAAGTTTAATCTACAAAATGATGGTAATTATGGTAATTTCTTTACAACATTCTATAAAGTTAGCTGAACTTAAAGCCATAAAGGCAAACATTGAAAAGCCATGAGATGCTAAAGATGCTAATCAATTACCAGTTTTCAATAAGCAAAAGTTCTAGCTATATAAATATAACACTTATAAATACACTGTAAACATCATTCTATTAGGAAATGCGTATATATAATGTGTGTGTGTGTGTGTGTGTGTGTGTGTGTGTGTGTGTGTGTGTGTAATATTATGGTGATGCCTCGATTAACATTTCCACAACACCGCCACAATCAAGACGCTAAATAACATCCCATACAAACTGATGCTAATCCAGTGTTGACATCCGCACAGTAACTGAAATAATTCTCTACAAATTTTGTTGCCAGGTAATGCAACAGCTTTAGATAAGCTGTAAATTATGTCCTATGTCCAGTATAAGCTCTGCTCTATGTCAGGTAACACAACACGTGTTCAGCACATAAAATATGTCAGCGTTCAGATTTTTAAAAAATGCCAAATATAGATCAAGTCTTTCCAATCAAAATCGGCCCCAATACTGATACTTGGCATATCCCTATAAAGTTATGATACTTTTCATCTTAATACTTTAGGAAAAATACTATTATTCCATTTGCTAAATTGTATATATATGATTTCCCCTGAATATAAACTGCTGTTAAAAATGGTCCAGGACAACAGATTAAGTGGAGCTGTGCGAGTTTAAATTAAATGGCAGGTTAGAATTTTCTGGAATATGATGTTTAACAACGTAAAGCTTTTTTTGTTTCCAATATTTTCCATATGAAAGAAAGTTTCCAAATTAGTTACTGTTGTATTTACTTATCATAATTACCATAGCTAAACTGTATCAGCCATACGTATATCAGGAACATAATTAGTCATAGTAAGTGTTTAAAGCATATTATGTAATTATATAACTCTGTTATTATGTAAGATGAATACTCTAATTATATAAGTAATGTAATTACATAAGATAAATACTGCTACTCTCACTGTTAGACAATTCATAGTGCAAGAACATATTAACTTTAAATTATTTAAAAAAAAAAAAAAAAAACCTATTAAAGCAGAATTCTTTCCCCTTATTACATTCTACTGAGAGAAGTAGGCCAAGTGAGTTCAAAAGCATTAAAGTACAACAGCATTAAATCTTCCTGCAACTGTTGACTGTAGTAACTGATGATATCTGACCTTACTGTCTATAATGTAGATTGACATATTCTAATAATTATACATTAATAATATTCACAGAGCATGGACAGTATGTGTAACAGGGTGAAAACTGTGTCCTGACCTCATCTTGCCCAGAACATGACCCTCAAAAATTCCCCAAACTCTCCCACGAGCTGCTCACTGAGTCAATCCAGACCTGCTGTCTAATCTCAGCATGTCATGCGTGATAAACAGGACAGACGTTCAGGGGTTTAAGGTGCTAATGAAGCTCTCAATCCACCCCCAAATGTGTTTCTGAAAGATAAAAGTTATTCTGATAAAATCTCAGATTAGCTCCCCATTGCTCTAAAAGGTACCTCTATAAACGCGCTCCACTTCAAACGCTGCTAAAGTCAACTCTTACTAAAGCCAAAAAAGGCTATGGCAACAGGATATGGCACGTTTAGCCTGATAATTACAGAGTCACGGCGACAAAAGTACACGGTTTCCTCCTCCACTACAACAACACAATGCACAAAGAGAGGCAAAGAAATACCTCACTGGAAGCCATGCTTTTAAAACCGCAACAAGAACTGCTTTGGTTGCATTTTTTTTTTTTTTTTCTCCTTTGCACTCAGAGGCCTGGATTACGATGTGGTTTAAGAAAAGGAAACTACAGTCTTGTATGTAAATAATGAGAAATTACAGTTTTCATGGCAAGTTAAGCTTTTTTGGATGAATCATAAAGCCTCAGCTTTCTCGGGAAGAAGAAGATCCTTTGAAAAAGTCTTTTTTAGCTTGATGCTTCAGTAGAAAGTATGCTGAATTCTCAAATTATTCATTCGAATATCTTACTTCCATAGTAACAATTTACACAGTGGCTTGTATGGTGCATGTGCTACGTAATCTAAGATTAATAATTAATAAATAATGTGGGTTTTTTTAACTGTGTAATTGTTGATATGGTGAAGTTTTCTGTGACGTATTTAACATTTATGGAAGGAGTCTCCAGTTTTAGCGCTGTGTCAGAAGTCAGAAGTAAAGTTGTAACTTTAGAATTTCCAACATGGCAGAGTCTTTACAGTTTGTCTACTTTACAATTTGCAATTTCTTGGTTACATGAAAGCTGCATTTATTATTTTTTTTTTTAGATTGCAAGACAAAGTGACAATGGTTTAAAGCTGATATAACATGATAACAAGAACTAACTTGTTTTGCAGACATTTAAAAGCATTGAATGTAACTATAAATGGATAAAAGGTACACCTTGTCATTCTTTAATAATAAAAAAAAATGAATTACTTACAAATTGGTGTGGTATAAGAAAGAAAAGACACCAGGACGTACTGTTATTGAAAAATAATTCACTTTTGTGGTGATAAAAGTAACTCTGCTTTGCATCAGGCCTCCCACCACCACATCATTGATTATTTTTCTAGAACAACACTCCCTCGAGTGTTTTATTCCTTACTAAACTCTGGTTATTTATATTTAGCATTTAAAAGATACAACTATTGTGACTAAAGGAGCTGTTTTATTTATATTATTTGATATATGATTTAAAAGGATTATAAGAAATGTTAGGCATCGCTGTTCCTAAATTAGTTCCTGATTGTATTCCTAAATTAGCCGAATAATTTAAGCAGCCTTAATTCCTATTTTGCTTATGGCAGAGGGTGATTCCATTATTGCTGTACAGCATGAAAGTTGAAATCATGTAGAAATACATTTTGTGAACACCACACAGGGCACTTGTGACCCGTCTTCTCTCTCAGGAGGAGCAACTCCAAACTGGTGGTATATAAAGATACCACATTGTGGGCTTGGGCAGGTCCAGACTGGCTCTGCACACCTGCAGTGCACACACACTTGAGTACACACACACACACACACACACCTTTTTTGCAACAGACTTCCTGATTTGTGTGCTGACACAAATGTGTCAGGTTCTCCACTTGTGCCTCACTCTACTGCTACTGTTTGCCATAATGACTGACATACACATACACACACACACATACACACACACAGGTCCAGCTCTTAGCTGCAGGCTAAGAATGCCAATGACGTTTTGATCAGCCACGTCACTTATTTTTCATCACTGCTTTTATGACACTGATCGCCTCCATCGCCAAGGCAACAAGTATCTGATCGGATGGCAACTTTGCATTATTATGGATATTATACTTAAAACATTTAAAAAGAAACTCAATCAAGTACTCTCACTAACTCTATCAATGCCCGAGTTTCCAGTTTGCTTCAACGTCTCTGAGCTGAACTCGTGAACTCTGGAGCAGATCGAGACTGGCAGGAGGCCCACATGCTTGTGGAGAGATTCTGTCTCTGTCTCTGTCTCACTGCCATCTGGGCTAAATGCACCATGGTATGTTACATTCAGCCAGTTGCAGTCAAGCCAGTAAACAAACCTGTCCAAATAGTGCTGAGTGAGTCGATTCACAAAGGAATCATTCTTTTAAATGACTCTTTCAAATGATTCAGGTTAAAAAGAGAAGTAAAAAGGCCACTATGTTATGTTTGACTTGTAGAAGTCACAAAGAACGTACTAAATAGGCAAAATAAACTAACTGTAAATGGGCAGACCATCTTGTTTGTCAGTCTTGGCAACATAATTATATCAAAATATCATCTGGCAAAGATATGTGATATAGTATAACCTTTCCTTCATTCCACTGTATGTTTAATTTCTATTAAATTACAGTACCAGAGCTCAGATCTACTTGACAATCTGATAAATGTATTAATCTCTGGTTATAAGGTATACGTTATTAGCAAACTGAGTGTAAATGGAGTATTAGCCAAGTTAGCTTTGTCATAAAAAAAAAAAAAAATACAATTCTGTCTTAGTCACACAAAACAGGCTGTTAAACAGGGCTGGGTAACCATGAACATGATGTTATGAATCAAACGAATCAATTCACAAAGTTTGATTCACTTAAACTTCTTCAGAAGAATCAAATGAGCATCAAAGCGAGGTATCATGGCGCCCGGAGCACGAGCACAAAAAGGAGGGTTTTGTGATGCATTTAGGTGCAGGATCATTGCACACATACCTGTGTGTTAAACCTGAAACTGCTGCCATCCATAACCAGTCGAGCGGTCTGAACTGCATTAACAAAGACGGATCTGTGTTTTGTATTCTCTGTCGAGAGCTCATTGGCCGATTGTGAATGGTGACGACAGAAACTTTCAATCCTGCTCATTTCTCTGTAGCGTTGTCAACACAAAGGGCTCAGGTCAACTCCATGTTCAAATCCCCACAGCTGGCATGATCGCTCTAGCCAATAGGATTCAAGGTTCAAGCTTTTATAGTAGTATAGACTATTTGTCAAGCTCCGTCACATCTTGTTGTCTTAAAGGTCTCTGATCTATATCTTAATGGTGCCAGGTCAAGCGTCAGCCCTTAGAAATCCCATGATGCACTGCAAAGAGCAACAGTCCTGTTGTGTGAGCGAATCCCTCAGTAAGACTGAGATAAGAGAAACAGGGAGGTTAAAATAAAAATTAGTTTGGTCTACCACGCATCACAAGACTGCAGGGGATTAAAGGAACTCGCTTGCCCGCCGACATTACTGAAAATGAATTCTGATTCATTTTCTCCTCACAGTGTTCACCTGGTTAGTTTAGCCATGATCAGAACATGTAATCAACATCATAGCGCTGTTATTTTTGTTTTTTTAAACACTTTTTACTCACAAACAGCTTCATCCATGTGAGCCAAATTCCACTAATCAGTCTTGGGCACACACACACACACACGCACACACAGTGAAACCATGACCTAATGAGAGTCACTGCCCAGGTCAAAGGCATGTAGACATTCCAGGAGTTCAAGCAAATTCTTGGAACGTGTGTGTGTGTGTGTGTGTGTGTGTGTGTGTGTGTATGTGTGTGTGTGTGTGTGTGTGTGTGTGTGTGTGTGTGTCGTGGCCACATATCTTGCAGATCTGAGGTGCCAGGCTGAAAGAAATCCTCTCTGGTTTCAGTCACATACCACACACACACACACACACACACACACACACACACACACACACACACACACACACACCATGCTTGAAAATTCAGTGCATTTAAACTTCATTTAAAAAAAGAAAAGAAAAGAAAAAAAAAAACACATCCGGAACATAAAATTTCAGTACTGTTATGCCTTTGTATGTCGTAAACAGAAAACACCACCATCTTGCAAACTTAAATGAATAACAGAAGTAGGTATATGTTAGTATTACTTTTTATATCATGATAACTGACTAGCACAGTTTGTCATAACTCAATATTGTATTTCAAAAAGTTCCACATGTTGTTAGCAGACCTAGAGTGGACATTGTGTCCTCCTACCTCGTTTTTCATAAAGTCATGTTCACTCTCGTCAGGCGGCCAAAATATTTCCTTTGCTTTATCTGAAGATGACAGATTCTGACTTCACACTGTCCTAAAATTAGGAACCTTGCAACCTTGTTTCTCAAAGAAGGGTCTGTGATGCAGTGTTTCACCAGAGAGCTGATGGTTACAGTGGTTAAGATCGCTATTTTACCACAGTGCTGTTGAATGCTCAAATCTGATTGGTCAGGCGGTGTTGATTAGTTTTAATAGGTGTATATTACTGCTCTCATTCTAATGCTGATGCTCCACATAAACTAAATCTAATAACAGTGTCGCTATTTAACAAAGAAAAACATACAATGCTGTTTTCTGTAAGGAGACATTTATTTATCAGTTATGGAAGGAGTCTCCAGTGTCAGAAAACAAAGTCTGTTTAAAGCTAACTGCAATTTATTAAAACTAAAACTAAAACTAAAACTATTGTTGATTTGATACAATCTGTATTTGTATTTTAACAGATTAAAGGTGTAACTGGTTGGTGAACTGTGGAAAGAAATTTTTAAGAATACAAAGTCCGAACAGCTCCAGTAAATATGTACAAGTATGATGGTACATATCTGCCTAATATTTGAATAACTGATGGATATTCTCAGGTGCAAAAACTTTGAGAGCCCCTGTGTTAGAAAACAGCCGTCCTTATGCTGCCCTATAAACAGGACAGAATTTATCTCTGGGCCATAAACGTTACCTACAAGCTTCCTCTTAATCGAACCAGAGGAACAGAATCGTGTCTTTCCATAGCTTCTTATGCGCTTACTGGAAAGAACCAGAGTGTGTGTGAGACATGAAACCAGACATTTCAGTCAGCAAATAACACATTCAGCCTCTTGGCCTCAAAAATTCATAGGAAAAGGAGTTCAGTGCAATCATTTCTCCCCACTGTGGCTCCTCAACCCCCTCTCCTTCCTCTTTCCCTCTAACCATAACTGCCGGTTAGAAAAGAGATGCCGGAGACATGGAGTCTCACAGCTGCCTTGTTTGTTTGTTAGTTGGCTGATCTTGCCATGGTGGATGCAGTGTGTCCAATGTGTGTGTGTGTATGTGTGTGTGTGTTGCACTCTGGAGGATGAGGACGAGAGCCTACGTTGTAATTAAGGGACCCAAAATAGGCCAGCAGCAGAGTCCAAGCTTTCCAAAACACTCTGCACACTTGCGACTCTCATGGTCCAGAGCACTGGGATTCATCTGTTTGTGCGTTTATGTCTGTATGTGTGGCTTCATGGAAGGGAGAAAGGGAAACGGAGCTGATTATGGTTGTCACTGAGATCCAATTTGGGAACTACTGTAAACATACTCTGCATTCCTGTACTGTTTTCAATATGCTTCCATCAAATTTCCTTTTCCTTTCCTTCCAACTTATTCTCTTATGAAATGTTTCTATCCTGACAGGAGTGGTCTCTTCCAGGATGATTACAACCCCGTGCACAGGACATGTGGGCTCACTCAGTGGTTTGATGAGGAAGAAAATGATGTAAATCATATGCCATGACCTTCACAGTTGCTGGGTCTCTATCTGATTACAGACCAATGGGAGAGTCTGGAGCAAGGTGTTCTCCACCAGAGCTCTCCACCACCATCTTTACTGTTCATCCTTTCAGTACAGCAATGAAGATGTTCTAGCAGCTCATGGTGGCCCATCACCTTACTAATACACTTTATGTTGGCTTTTCCGTCCGGACACTATTGTATTGAGTATCTGCAGCTCTGTGCATCGGTTCTGACCAGTCCAACAGGAAAACATGAGCTTTTCAAACCAAGATTACAATGTCTACAAAGAAATTACTGGATAATGTTTGGTGTTGCCAACATCTGTTACTTTTCCCATCCTTTGCTGATGCACAATAAGCCATGCAATTGTGGGATTGTGTTTGTTGTAGCTCTGTTGCTGAGTGATGAAAACCACCCCAATATCTACCAATAGCTGTAAGTCTGGCTTACAAATACCCTGGCTATACCCTACCAGACATCTTTGCCAATATCCCATTTGTTACTGAATGCTTGAACAAATTTTTATTTGCTCATTCTTTAATGGATCGATGATTAAAATGAAATCATAAAGACCCAACAGGAGACAGTCCACCACTAACAGTTATAGCAACCCAAGTCCAAGCTGCAACTGTGGTCACCATGTCATCATCAAAAGCAAAAGGTTTCTTTACATTTTCAAGGAGGAAATTGGTGTATCCTTCCATATTTTGAGTAGCTCACAGTTCTTTAAGCTTGAACACTGCCAGAGGTATGCATGCATCAGAAATTCTTTTAAAATTGCAAGTTGATCATATTGAAATTGGTCTAGTTTATTCTGTGTTTGTGTTATGAAATGTACATACAGTAGATTGGTACATCTAAAAAAAAAAAAAAAATCTGTCCAAACAATTTCAAATAACAAAATATTATTTAGATCATTCTTAAAAAGACAAAACTGTGCTAATGCTGTATAGTGGACACTTGCAGCACAACTGAGGTGAGATGCATGTAGATCTAAATGTATTTCTCAAAGGAACACAAAGAACAATGTATTGTAGGCAGCAAGACTTTCTTTCGAGCTATGTACAAAACTATATAAACACGCTAACTAGCGTCATACGTAAAACGTTAACCTCGCGAGACTACAATGCCTTCTAGGCAAGTTCTGCTCCTGAAGTCTACAGTTACATTGACTTGTTTCCTCAGGACTTCGGGAGCTCTCAGACAAACATCATTTGAGCTAATAAAGTAATGGAATGAGCCTTAAGATAGTGGAAGTTTCACTAAGGGAAATAGCAAGGCGAGTCCAAAAAAGGTTGCATTAAAACAGTGTTGGAATGGAGGCATAGTGAGGGTCATGATCTTTCCAGAACATGCTAATGCTGCTAAAAACAACTAGCACCGACCGCAAAAAAAAAGGTGGGTCTGGTCTATAGTCATACTTCCTTAACCACAGAGGCTGGGGGGCAGCCAAAAATCTGTCAATAGCTGGTGAAAAAGAGGGTGTGGATATGGACAAGATTAGAGAGAGGAGAACAGATTCCACATTCGGCATATGGCCACCATGCACAGCAGATATCTACAATCCTGCAGCCAAGCTCCTAATTATGTAGATCAGCTCTTCATTTTACAGACAGCCATAAAAGAATGCTATGACAAGATAGTGCCAGAATGCAAAGTAGGGAAAGAAAAAAAAAAGTGGAATGTACTAGATGTCTCGATCAAGACTTTCACGAATTTTACAGCTAAGATGAAATACCATTAAGCTATTTAGTGTGAGGTCATGTGATTATGACAAACAGAGAAAGCTTTGTGAGGATGAAATTCACCATCATCAAGTTACCAATGTTACTTTATGAGGAATTTGAGATATTAGCATCCCCGCCCCCCCAAAATGCACCAAAAAATCTTAAAAAACAGCACACATAATCACTGATAAACAAGTTCCCACTTGTCCTTGTGGTTCTGAATCAAAGTGAGGAAATCCACGACAGAGTCTGTTAGTGTTAGCCTTAACAGAGGCAACCTAACAGGCTCTACATGCCTGGCCTTGTCTTCAAGATGACGGAAATCAGTTGAAGCGGAGTGAGCAGACCAGCTCCACCAGCTTTGCAACACTTCAGCAAGAACCACCATTTCCCAGAGTGCACCACTGCTGATACACACCCAGATTCACAAGTCTGCCTAACCACACTGGACTGAGGAAGAATCCAGAAGCTGCAAAGCACAGCCTCAAGCTATAAACAACTATACTGCAGATTCTGGGTTAAGGCCACCAAATGTGCCCCCTCCTTACATAACAAGGTGAAGGGATGGAATGATTACTCATTTAATTTCAATTTTTATATATCTTTATACATATTATATAACTATACATTCTTGTTATGCTCAACCATTTTGGGGATCAACTGGTTTCACCAACATAACTAAATGTTGATCCTAAATGTCCTGTTTCTCTAGAAAGATTTCTGACAGGAAGTCATATTCAAAAATAATGCTCTTCATTTTCAATAATAATGCTAGCTAGCTAAACTGACAAGACTTATGACAATTTTTCAGTCATATTCATACATTTTCATAATCTTCACTACTAATGCTAGCTAACATGAGAACCTGACAAAGATTTCTAACAGGATTTTTCAGTCATATTCATAAATGGTTATAATCTTTACTGCTAACTCTAGCCAGCTAGCTAACATGAGCTACCCTGATGAAGATTATAAAAGGGTTGAAGGAATATTAAAAACATCCATCTTCTTCACGACGAATAATAGCTAACTAATATGAGCTAACCTGACAGGATTTCTAACAGGAACCTTTCAAGAAATATTTCTACATTTTCACTGTTAAAGCTATCCATCTAGGCAATATAAGCTACCTTAGTAGGATTTCTGAGATACTTAAGTCACATTTACAAATCAGAATCTTTACTGTAATGCTAGGTAGATGGCTAATACAAGCTAACATGATACAGTAGGATATTTAAAAAATAAATAAATAAATAAATCTATAAATGCAATAATAAGACTAGTCCCATGTAGACATTTGATATATTGACTCACAGACACATACGCCTATCAGACACACCCTTTTCACCAAGTTGGGCATCATTTTAGGGACCACCACATACACCTTGTCAGCAAAGGCAACCCCGTAAAGTTCCAGGTAGCTTAAAAAACAGTATCGTGATAATATCCAAAAAAACGTGATATGAGATTAGGCACTCAGTCGTTTAAAAACCATCCCAGATAACTGAATCTTGGCCAAAGTTATTAAACAAGATAAATTAGGTCATCAAATTGGCACATGAAACAGGCAGATTTGTACATGTTGAATCATGCATGTGGTGACGCTGGATAAAGGCAGGAACTGTGGTCTGTAGAGTGAGAATGCATTAGACAGCAAACCACAAAAACAAAATGATCACCGAGATGAATTTGACAGGAAATGGATCATGTTTATTTTTATTTATCAAAGCTTCAAGCCTGGCAAAAACAGGCCCATGCTGGAATTAACGAGCAGTACGAGCAGCGATGATGAAACAAAACTAAACACACCCTCAGTGACATTGAAGTGTATGAAAATCTGTGGGTCATCAGAGACGTGGAAAAAGTGAGGGTGGCGTGTCAGTTTCCACTCCATTCCACCTGCAGTTCATTTGGCATCCATACATAGCTATTCCCACTGAGCGTACAGCACCTCTTTAGGAGACGGACCACACACAGACAGACAGAGACACACCCGCTGAGGTTATTTTACAGCGCTACCGCAAGCATGGCACAAGAACAAAGTCAGGAGCTTCCTGTGGAGCAGCAACTAAGCAACAGCACGGGAGGAGACACTGAGGTGAAGCTGAGTGCCTCCTGTTCCAGCCTGATTAATCACCTTACAGCAACTGCTCACCATATTCAGCAACATATAAAGGTCAAAACCTTCTGGCTATTGTGCACAAACTACAAAAAAAAAAACTTGAAATGCAAGTCAGACGATGAAATGTATCTGAGCTCCAAATGACTGAGGTCCCAGTAACTGGATATACAGTGTACTTGGATATTTAAGACCCAGAATATTGGCATTATGGGTACTTCAAAAATATTCTCATATTTCTCACATTCTCTCGTACCTTTCATTCAGAAAACGGCTGCGTAGGTAAATAGTATTTATTCTGATACTTGATACACTTGAGGCAGCTTAAGCCCTAAAACTCCCAGTACCCATTAGTCTATTCCTCACTGTCAGAACTACATACTTTTCAAATTAGTTTATCTGTAGTTATTGAATAAATCTTAGTGAATAGTTTTAGATGAATAACTGTAAAGATAAGCTGGGACTTCAGGGATTAAGACAGGTGACCCCGAAGCCAGCACCATGTGTCATTCTGTCCACTGAGCACAAAAGTTCCCTGAAAAACAACATGGTGGACAGAGGTGTCCCTCTAACTGAGGAAAATGCAATGCAAAAATGAATGGTACCCAACCACATTTTTCTAACTGTTAACATTATATTTATAGCTCTGTACTGCTTTTGAGTCATATTTTTGCTCACAGATTGCCAGACATCATGTAAGGAGTAAAAACACAATGGTGCATGCTATTATAAGATAATAATAAACAGCCGGATGGTGTGATGTGGCCCAACATGAGTTACTCTTACCATGTCCAAAGCTGCTTATTTTCCTATAAGAGCATGTACCACAGTGTTTTATTTCTCTTATACCACAGCACATTGCCAATACCAACAATTCTTCTTTATTAAAGAATTGCACATCATACTTTTTATCCACTGATAGTTACATGAAACAAGTTAATACAGTTATCGCATATGTTATAGCTGCTATAAACAGTTCCCTCACCAGTCTCTCTTTTTTTTCTCTCTCAAAGTTAAAAAGACAAAAAAAACAAACAAAGCACAAACTCTTCTGTCCTGAAGACTTTCGTGTGTGATATAACTTAAAGTTTCAGCTTCTGACTTGACAAAGCACTGACACTGGAGACATCTCACAGAAAAAACTCACCATATGAACAATTACACACATTTACTTTTCTATCAGGTTACATGAAACGTCCACCATAGATATCTCTGTGAATTAGCCATTACTATAGAAACAATTACATATTACAATGAGTGCATTAATATAAACCTGTGATTTGCTGATATAGAAAATTAATCGTCACCTTCTGACCAATCAGAATAGAGAATTCAACACTGATGTGGTATAACGTTAAATACGTTAATCTAAGTGGCTAATGTATAAGTACTCGAAGCTAGCTAGCTGTTATCCAGCTGAGACAAAAACAGTTAAAAACAGTTATTTATGGCTACCTAGTGTTAACTATCGTCAGTAATAGAGATCTCTGGCACTAAACAGACTCCAGTAATAGTCGATGAAAAAGTCGTTACGGCAGAGCAAACATGCTAATCTGGCAAAATGAGTGTGTATGAATATTTGTGGAAGCACTGCTAATCCAGAAGAATATAAAAACCACAAAATAGCGTCTGGCCTGAGAGGACATTTCTGGCTGACTGGGAATTTTTTGAAAGAGATCAGCACTTTCACTGGAAAGAGGGAGGAGAAGACGAGCACTGCAGCCACAGGAAAGTGGTCCCACAGCTGTTTTTCTTTCCCTCCTTCAAAAAAGCCTATTATTAATAACACCTGCTGTTTCATCTGATCTCTTATTAAAGAAAAAAAAAAATCTGTGCTTTTAATTATAGTGTCTTTGGCCAGAGAAGAGAGAAAAGCTGCTGTTCCATGGATATAGAACCTTGTAATCATTTCACTCCTACAAAAAGCAAAATAATATTTAGGTAACGTTTGCAGTTTGTTATTTTATTTATTTATTTTTTTACTAAAAAGTTGCAGCTATGCTTGGATTTTCCCCAGGCCAAAAATAACCACAGGGGTGTGGGGTCAGGACGAGACCCAACTACGAGTTGTGTAATCCTCTGATGTACTTACATAACAGGAGGCTGAAAGCATGGAGGGGATTTTGTGCAGGAACAAACCTTACATCAAACCAATGAAAGATTTAATTTAATGCTAAATGCTGTCTGGGTGAGAGGGGTGCCATTACTTTGTCCCCTGTCCATCAGAGTGATACTGGCTGATCGTGAGAGCCTGCTTGCTCGTGTGTATATGCTAAAGTGGGAAGTCGGAATTAGGAATCACGTCATTTCTGATGTAAACCACTGACGTTTCCATGTTCGTCTTTTGTTAGCAACAAGCTAGCCAGCGAACTGTGATGAGTGACGTACATTTTCCTCCTCAAAACGGCAAACTGTGTAGTCAGTGTTAGATTTAACAAGCAAATATGTCTGCACGCTGAATGATCTAAAGCAAACACTAAAGCAAGAACTCATGCTGTGAGCAGCCATGTTGATTTGATGTCACTTGCTGAACTCAAAAGAGTTGAGGAGACCGTCCAGAGTTTACAAGTAGGAATTTACTGGACGCTTTCTTTGGTTTTTCCTAGTCGGAGGTCAGAGTTACAAGTTTTAGTTGAACACAGCAATAGAACAGGGTAGTTAGTGATTCCCTGGACATATAATAAGAGAGAACTGGCAAACTGAGGAAAAAAAAAATACTGGATTTAAAAAAAAAAAAAGTTTTGTATAAATAAGCTAGTGTGTAGCAGCATTATTATTATTTTTTGGGGGGGCTAATAATGCACTGATAAAAATAGACAAATACACAAAGCTAATTTGGCCAAGAAAATAATTAATCATTACAAACAGGCTAATACACAAATCTAGGGTTAATAATGAATTGGTACAAATATATGAAAGCTATTTGCTTAACATAGCTAAATGATTTGCTATAAACATTTTAACGTTCTTTAATTTTAAGTAAATATTTAAATGCTAAAACGCTAACGATAAACATTCTCTAAAGTACTGGCGTCTAATCAAATTGTCAATAACGCAAGCTAGGAAGTAGCAACCTAGTACTACTGAAATCTCATGTTACACAGGAACCGTGTTTATGCCAAACAAAACAAAGTGGGCAAAAAAAAAATTTCCGCAGCAATACAAACTTCACCACCGTGAGGAAAGTAGAAACTCTTTTTCTGCGTGTTGTGAACACAGTGGGGCTTCATAAAGCCGAGAGTCAGAGATCAGAGCAGGTCACGTCACCCTACACTCCCTCCTCCACTCCCCCTGCTCCCTTCCCCCAAACACTCCTTCACTCGCTCTTAACAGAAAGAATCTGGGCACCGCTTCTGCATGAGCTAATAAACCGTGACAAGTTTACCAACCGGCATCTTGAAAAGCGATTTCCTGAAATTTACCAGGCTGAAATTGGGGAGTGTTCCAGTGGGGATGGATCAAAACAGTTTTAAGCCACATAGGTGGGGAAAAAATAAAACAAAAAAAAACAGCCAAATCTCAAAGCACCGTGTTAATTTCTTGTGAATGGCAGAAATGACAAAAAGGGCCATGCACTTCACTGAACAGGGCAGCGTTCCCAGAGCAAAAGCTACATTACTCCATGCACCGATGACTGATCTCTATTCAAGCCACGCCAAGCTTTGTTCTCTCAGTAACAGATTTAGGATTTTCACCGTTAAAACACCAGCCAAAACAATCAGCGAGATCTACTTCATACTCTTTCACATGAGACACGAACTGATAACTGAGGACGTTATACAGAAGGAATAAAACACTTTGAGGTCATGCTGTTATAGGAAAATAATCAACGACACGGCGGGGTGATGCAGGTTTTCTTGTCACACCTCAAAGTTGATTGCTTTCCAATAACTGTACATCCCGAATTATTTGAATCCTCTTATACAACAGCAATTTGCAAACACTAACATTTTTTTAAATTTACATATATATTTATAGTCACATGCTCAACTGACGAAGGATCCAGCTATGTCCTACGGCATGTCAAATCCAACACATCGTCACAAATACTAAAAGCACAACACAGAGACGTGAGATGTCTAGCAGGCTCTAAAGGCTCTAGTGATTTGAGCTCTGTTTCCCGAGGCATCAGACAAACAACAAACTCTCACACACGACTGCTAAAAGCCCCTCTTAAATAACTTAAACCCGCATGGCTCACACTGCGCTGTGGTTTTGTTTCAATTTCCATTTTTTCCCCTCTTTCTGCAGAATCTGAGCTTTGCTGGTTTGTGTAAAAGTTTGTGATTTGCAATTTCCTCTGCAAGCAGAAGACCACTGAAATTCTCCAGGCTTTTAGATTCAGTGCTTTCTGTATCACATGAATCTTAAAACTAAGCGACCTTCAGGACGTTAATATGCCTCAAAAAGCGGCCTGGCTCTGAACACTCAAAAAAAAAAAGAAAAAAAAAAAAAAAAAAAAAAAAAAAAAAAAAAAAAAAAACTGTGATAATTCACTTCTCTCAATTTACATAACTGTCATGAGACCACTTTATTTGGATATCATTTGAATTCTCATCTTAATAATTAATCAAATATAAACTGCAAAAGCAACATGGCAAAGCTGCCAACATCTTCCTGCCTGCTAGTTACGTCTTTACGCATCATTTTTACATCTTTATTCGTCATTGTTATGTCTTTATTCATCATTGTTGCATCTCTACGGGTGTCGTTGATGTCTTCATGCATCACTGTTAGGTCTTTATGCATAGCTGTAACATCGATATGCGTCACTGTTATGTCTTCATACATTATCGTTGCATCTTTATGCGTCATTGCTACGTCGTTATGCATTTATATTATGCCTTAATGCAGCACTGTAACATTTTTATGCATCGTTATGTCTTTATGCATTGTTGTTACATCTTTGTGTGTCATTTTATGTCTATGCACAACACTGTTATATCTTCATGCATTACTGTTTCATTTCTATGCGTCATTATGTCTTTATGCTGCATTGTCACATCTTTATGCATCACTCTTATGCCTTTAAGCATCACTGTACATCTTTAAGCATCACATCTTTACTCATCATTATCAATATTAATATTTTGTTTTATGTGGGTATGTATCAGTTATGTCTTTACGCATCATTGTTTCATCTTTATGCATCATTATTGTGTTCTTATGCATCCTTGTGCGGCTAGCTAGCCAGCTAACGTTACCATAGCACTCGAACGGAAACAGTGTAAGTATGACTGTTAGAAGCGGGAAATAGGACTGGTGAGCATCAGCTGAACATGAAGTGAATTAGCACTGACTTGCAGAGCTGATTCACTCCAGAACTGAGGTTAAAACATCCAATGTGTATTAAGCTCTGTCTGATTCAAATAACACTTCCCAACACTGGTTTTAATACAACTGCGCCGTCTTTTTCTTTGCTCTGCTATACTTAGACTAATTACCACTGCTTCGCCACATGCAGCAACAATCAAGACAGGACATGTGTTCTTAATCAGCTTAATATCATCAATCTGTAACTGAAGTTGGATTCAAGTATCAACACTGACAGCACACATCAGAATATACCACATGCAAGAACAAAAAAAAAAAAACTTTTTAAAAGAAAACAATGACATCCATATGTTTAAAAGCTTAATAGTAATAAATAAAATAGCTTGGCTATAAAGAGAACAACAAGAACCAGCATGTGAGGGGAAAAAGGGGTTTGAATTGTTCTTTCATTGTGCATTTATATTATATCTATATGTTTTCTGATTTTGTGTGTGTGTGTGTGTGTGTGTGTGTGAGAGACTCATGCAAAAAAAAAAAAAGAGAGAAAACATCAGAAACAATGACAAACTGCTAATGTGGGCCTTCCACCGTACAAATCCTTGTGTAAGTTGTTACCATAGAAACTACTATTATAGAAAATTAATCAACACCTTCTGACCAATCAGAATCAGAAATTTGGCATCACCGTGGTATCCTTTGTTATAAAGTGACAAGACAAATGGAAAGGTCTGCTCCAGAACATGAACTTCCTTTCAACTTGTGTTTCTTATTTTCTTCTGCCTCAGTTTGTTTATTTGTCTCAGAATCTTCCCTGTACCTTACGTACAGCCTTATGTGCTTGCTCACCTGTCCTTCCGCTATTCCCTACAGGATGCACATGAAGGAAGACAAGATTTGGCCTCTGATTAGTCATTACCCAGAGATCTTTCACATGCTTTCTGCCTCCCGGCCCATCACAGGCCAGAACAGGTGCTCTGTAATACGCTCGTGTCAGTGGAAGTCCCCGGCGAGGGGCTGTGCAGGGGCATGTCTGTGTCTTAATCTTGTCCGTGCTATCCTGAGCGTTAGGTCGCTCTGAGTCAGTGGCTACTGGAATGAAAGAGAACGTCAGAGGCCAAGAACGGAAATTGAGGCAGACTGCTTCAGGGTTTTGTCTTTTCTGGATAAATAAAGGAAGTCCCCAGCATTGAGGACAGGATGAAGGCTTGGACTGAGGATGCTCGCGAGAAATAAAGAAACATTTTCGCTCGGTTTGAATCTGAATCCTATGGAAGCCCTTGAACTGCAGGTTGTGAAAAAAAAATTACGCGCCATGATGTTATTTCAACTTAATAACAACTTAACTTGTTGTTTTGACGTAATATTTAACACCCCACTATCATTAAGACAAATTTATAGAATATTAGCTTATAGTAATAATAATAATTCTACATGCTGTATAGAGATTGTAAGTAAGCCAGATGGTATGGTACATCGGATTCAAACAGTAAAAATAACCGCTATGACTAAATGATTGAGGAATTATAAAAAATTGAAGAATTACGAATCATAATTGTATGTCAAAATAATGAAATAACTCAAAATACAGAGATGTTAAACTGAAATGACAAGATTGTAAATCAAAATAAGGATGCAATATCTTGAAATAATTCATTATTATAACGAGATATTATGTCAGTATAATGGCATAGCACATCAACATATTTTTACACAACTTCAGGACTTCCACAGAATCTGAAACTCCAGGCCACACTTGCATTTTCTGACACTTAACTGACTCACCAGCTGTGTGTGTGTGTCATGAACAAGTACTAGGTGGAATGTGTGTCCCCTCTGGTACCACATAGCTTCATGTCTGATTACTCATCCTGAGAGCTGGACGCCCCCCCTTGACAACGCACCTCATTGTACTGCGCACACAATGGCCGCCACCGGACTTGAATGGCGACCTCGGCTATGAGAAACGGCCCGCATTAGCATGACAACACCGAGCCTATCGGCCACACAGCTTGTGCTGTCATGAGAAAACGTAGCTTACGTAATGCAAAAGCGGGGAGACAAGACGTGCTGGTATTCACTGCTGGGAAATGTCGCGTTAAAGCCTACACGTGGACCTGTGTGGAAAATAAAGTAAGATATTCATTTGTGCACTAGATATAGTACCTAGTCTCTGTTTGTGAAGAGGCTCCATAGGTAGGCAGCACTTTGGGGTGTTGCAAGATTTTTTATCTGGGGCAAATTTAAGATGCCTGAATGAAACTCTTCCTAGGTTTCAGGTAAAATGATCCCCGATGAGAATAGGCTTTTAAAATAAACTGTTGTGATGATACTGCACACTGTATTCAAATTTAAATACCCAAATCTATGATTAGATTAATGCTTGATAAATGTAGGCACCTAGGGAGCAAGAACAAGCTCAATTCATGCTCGACTGAGGGCCGTCAATCATGCATGCTCATTAGAATATTAGGCCACACCCAGACATTTCTGAGACAACAGAGCCACAAATTAATTAATGCACTTAACTAATGAACAGTATGAAAGCACTGGATGTCTTCACTCAGAAGGATTCCAATATCTGTTACTGTCTTAATTTACATTTAGGCAAAAATTAGTGCGTAAAGACCAGCTAGGATTCACGACATGAAAGTGTGTGCTGTTTACAGAGGCATAGAGAGACAGACAGGAGCCGCTCGACATCTCTCTTTCTCTGCTGGGTTTTCATGGGGTTCTTTTGTCCCTGTGTAATGCCTGCCATGGCAGCAACCCAGTGCTCCAATGCGGCAACTTCTGCTTACAGCACACACACACACACACACACACACACACACACACACACACACACACACACACAGTAGCAGGACACAAGATCAAACAGATAAAGCTCTACCCAATAATAAACGTCATCCACACACCAGTATTTTTCCACAAAGGAGACACTGTACTTCAGGCCATATTTGTCCAAATCTGAGGTTCGCACTTCTGTAAAAACATCACATGTCTCGATTCATAACACTGAGCTCTGCAGTCAGAGTTCACATTTGTTAGAACAGCAGAGCTTCTCCACAGGAAACCCAGTCACACCACCAGCCTTTCCTACAGGAAGTCACCTCCAGGCCTTAACCACTGTCCAGTATGTTTTTTCTCACACACGCTCCAGTGAATGCTGTGTAAGCCCAACAGCTGGCACTCTGGAGGATAAATGTGACAAGGCAAAGATACAGAATAACAGCAAAGAAAAATACTGCTCAAAATCCCAAAAATCACATGACTGTGTTTACTCAGCAATTTGTCTGTAAACACAGTGACAGTCAGGGTTAGAGAGATGAATCTGAACTCATTTTCAATTCAGTGTGTATAAGGTCCTCACTGGTGGAAAAACACAGCACGAATAAAGACAGGACTGGAACAAATCCGGAGACAAAAAGCTGTGGTATGAAACTGATAAAGGTATCTATTTTTTTCCTTGCAATACTATACACGTCTCAGTATGCAATCAATAATCTGATGAAAGATTGTAACAATGTTAATATTTAGAGCTGTTTTGGTACCATTCAACATTATGTTGTACAAACAGTTTGATTTCAAAAGTAGCAGAATGAAAAATGGTAGCTGAGAGGCCACGCCTTCTTTACTTAATCTAACATGTGCAAAGCCACGCCTCCTTAAGGTGAACTGACATGCACATAGGCTATGCCTCTTTCACTTAAACTGAAATACTCAGAGGCCACGCCACCTTCACTTGGACTGACATGCACAGAGGCCTCACCACCTTCACTTGGACAGAGGCCACACTTCCTTTACTTAAACTGATATGCATAAAGACCACGCCTCCTTTACTTAAACTGATATGCATAAAGGCCACGCCTCCTTTACTTAAACTGATATGCACAAAGGCCACGCCTCCTTTACTTAAACTGATACGCACAAAGGCCACGTCTCCTTTACTTAAACTGATATGCACAAAGGCCACGCCTCCTTTACTTAAACTGATATGCATAAAGGCCACGCCTCTTTTACTTAAACTGATATGCACAAAGGCCACGTCTCCTTTACTTGGGCTGCAATTTACAGAGGTCACACTTTCTTCACTGAGGCAGCCATAGAGGCCATGCCTCCTTCACAGAGACTAACAGCCACAGAGGCCACGCCTCCTTTTTTCTGGGACTGAGGGGCACAGAGGCCACAGGACGTTCATTGGATGTTTCTAAATAGCATTTCAGTGAAGCTCATTGTTATCTGAATTTACTGATACAGCTGTGATCTAATTGACAATGTTTGTGCAATACACTCCATTTCTGCCACATTGCTGTAATCAGTGAAGCCTTATGCCAGCCCTGGAGATGAAAAAAGACGGGGTACCTTGTCTTTGGATAAAGATCCGGAGCAGGGGGTGTGCTGTGGACACGGCCTTGCAGAAGTTGTCGTCGTTGTTGATGGGCAGCAGGTCTCCATGAATGTCAGCGTAGCCGATCATCACCTCCATGTTGGCGATGCGGTGGAGGTTCATAATCAGCTTAAAGAACTCCTCGAATTTGCCAGGCTTCGCTCGGTTCACTGAAAACCTGCGGAACTCTGCACCATACTGCGGGAAAAAGAGAGCAAAGAGCTCACATGAAGCCATCTGAAGCCAATATTTATCATATCATATTGTTATTAATGAGTAAAATCAGTAAAAATGAAGGGGCCTTTTTTTTTGTAATACTCAGAATTGACGAGTAGTAAATGAGATGTAAATTTGTAACTTTCCCCATCATCTGCTAAATTTAGTCAGTTATTTTTCCATACAATGATTCCTTTTAAGC
The DNA here is from genome assembly GCA_022985145.1 of Pangasius djambal. Taxonomy (NCBI): domain Eukaryota; kingdom Metazoa; phylum Chordata; class Actinopteri; order Siluriformes; family Pangasiidae; genus Pangasius; species Pangasius djambal. The sequence continues at coordinate 4,861,834 of CM041003.1, forward strand.
TTTTCAAACACAGGATGAGTTAGCACAGCAGAGTGCTGACACAGAGCAAAGTTTTGCTCCATTTAATGGCTGTGTGAAATGTTGTTTAAAACATTTATGACTGGAAAAGTCAGGTCAATTTCTTTCACTAGTTGCCAACAACAGCTGAAAACTAGACACAATATTTCTTCAGTACATGACAAAACCGATTCCAGGAGCCGGCCATGAGGCGTTTGAACAAAAACAAAATCCCCACTTCTTTATTTTCTTTTTTGGTCCGTGTGTTTAGTCTTTAAACACTTCAAGAATTTCAAAGCAATTTTAATGAGACACAGAATATTGTGCTTTTGCACAAGCCTGTGAGGAATTACCAAATATTCCTTACATTTAAAAAAATAAATAAACAAATAAAATTTCAGGTGATGCAACTTATGCAGTAAATTTATAGCTAATTATTTTTTCCGAAAGTCTAACCGTAATAATCACAGTGTGTTTTTAGTGTTTTATAGGAAGTGTGATACTCTTGTGCTTATAGAAAGATATCATACTGTTAGCTTGGTGCTAACATAACACTGAAAATCTCAAACCGGGTGCTATGACCTAATCCTCAATTACCTGTTTCCTAAAACTAGTAAATAAGTATATTTTTTAATTCAAACATTTCATATTTAAGACAAACTACATTAAAATTGCATGACGTAAACAATGAAATACAAGTTTTCCTATAACAAGTTTTCCTAGCATGTGGCAAAGTGCTTTATTTGTCTTATTTGCCAATTTTAACAATTTTTATTTACTAAAAACAACACATCATACTTTTTATTGGTTTTTAGTTACATTTATTGTTGTGGAATGTCCATGAAACAAATCAGTTCGTCTTCTCACTTACCTTACAGCAGCTAGAAACAGTCATTCCCTCACCTGCCTCGAATTTCTTTATATCATGAAGTTAA
>CM041003.1:4862865-4886553 GCA_022985145.1 Pangasius djambal
TTAAAAAAAAAAAAAAAAAAAAAAAAAAAACCTGCGCAATTGTTGATATGGCGATGTTTTCTGTGAGGAGACATTTATGTAGCATTTTTGGAAGGAGTCTCAAGTATCAGTATAAAACGTTCAGTTTTTCCAACAGGACTGAGGGCTTTTTGCGGTTGTCTCAGTAACATGAGAAGCTTTTTATTTTTGTCTTATTAACTTTTAGAGAGAGAAAACCGGATCTAACTTGTTTCACGGATGTTCCACAATATTAAATGTAACTATAAACAGATAAAAAATATATATAATGCGTCATCCTTGAATAAATTGGCAACATTCTCTGGAATCAGAGAAATAAATCACTGCTGTTATATGAAAATAATCAACTTCAGGGTGACAACAGTAACTCCGCTTCGTGTTTCGATGCATCACACCACTTGTCATGTTTTAGCCTGCTTTGTCAGGTTATGATGAACTCACCGTTTGAAAAAAGGAAACGGAGGAAGAGGAGGCAGGAAAACCATACAACAATGTAACATGCAGCAGAAATGACAACATGCGCACAGGACATCATGCTCTGGGCTCTCTGAAGCAAAGACACTGTATACAGAAGTCCAGTGCAGGAAACAGACACACCCCCACACAAACACACACACACACACACACACACACACACACACACACAATTACCCATTACTGTTCAACAACACCCACACATCACCACTACACAACAATAAACACTCCGGTTTGGATGAGTTTCGTGAGCAACCACAGCACAAGAGGTGAGCCTGAGGTCATGTGATCATGTGACTGTTGTACTAATGTTTGCTGCGTGGGCCTGCAAAACACAGGCCTCGCTTTGTCTCTCGCAAAAAACACCGCTCTCACAGCAGTTCCCAGCATGCACTGTAATTACACTCTCAGTAGGAAAAGCCTACATGAGTCAGGAACAGCCTGTGATTATCAAACGCACAAATATGAGTGCAGGTGTGTGTGTGTGTGTGTGTGTGTGTGTGTGTGTGTGTGTGTGTGCGTGCTGCTAAGCACAATGGATCACACAAACAGATCAAACAGTCAGTCCTTACGGCATTAACAAACCTTCATTCAGAATGAATGCGCAAGCAGGTTAGTTATTTCACTCACACGAGATAAATGAATAAAATGTTAAGTAGAGAAAGCACACGTGGGTTGTGCGGTTACAGGATAATAATCAGTGATGGGGTGGTGTGATGTGGCACGATGCAAAGTAGATTCATTGTCAACGCCATAACAGTACATCCCAAAGATTTGTTCCTCTTAAACTACTACTTTTTCAACTATTAAGTTTTTTTTTTTATTCATTAAAAGAAGACATCACATTTTTAACCATTAATAGTTATATTTAATGTTGTGGAACATCCATTAAACAAGTTAGTACCACTTATAGCAGTTTATAACGACTATAAAAAAGTCATTTCCTCACCAGCCTCTTTTTATTCCCTCATTCTTTAAGTTAATAAGACAAAAATGCGGCTTGCCATTTTACTGAGAAACCAGAACACCAGACCGATACTACATGGAGTATCAGACAGTGTTCAGAGAGGAAAATGACCAGGCGAAAACATGCAAGAAAAGTTATAAGTACTAACAAATTTTGTCAAGATGGTTGAAGCTAACGGCAACAGCAAGGCTAAAAGCATCTTTTGTAGCGGGCTCTCGTCTGTTTTATAAATGTAAACACTTGGAGTTATTTAAAATTTAATTTAGAAGTAAAGATTACAGTGTCCCCTCTGTAATTATTTGTCTTGAGTTTGCTTCAACGCCACAAAATAAATGAACAATTAATAAATGAATGGATTGACTTACATTTTATAAAGTTAAGATCTTCACAGTTACATTTAAGGTGGTGGTGTTTTTGGCGAGCAAAAGTCCTGACAGTTAATTTGAAAAACTACAAGCCACAGTAGCTGATGGGGGGGGAAAAGTTCAGATATATAGACTGTAGTTTAGACTGGAATGTGTAGAGGCTGTGTGTACTCTGACATGTGCGCTGATTACATGTGAAACCAAAATATCGCTGGAGGTTTCGGTAAACAGGCATGTGTAAACTCAGCTAGTGAGCCAGGAGAGCTGTTTGTACAACCTGTGACCACTGCTGCATTTACACACACACACACACACTAAATCTTTCAGTAATGCAGCTCAGCCACTGCAGTGCATCGGCTACCACTGACACACACAAACTCGTCTTCTTTCTATAGGGCGCCATTACTTTTGTCCTAATTCAATTACTATGGATTTACGGCTTCGTTTTGATCTTAAATTCATGTGTATAATTGAAATAAATAAGCGATTTAACTTATATAATTGCAGTAACTCATCGACCCTTTTATGATTCGAAGCCGATCAATCGAGGTTTACGCTAGTGAGTCACCTCATGCGCAAATTTATGCAAACTCAGGAGCTGCTGTCAGGTACGAACGTTTTTCCTGAACTAACCGGATTTCATATGAATACCGCATTTCTTGTGTGAATGCTCCTCTGAACATTTTACGAACAAATAAGTTCGTATCCAACTTGACAAACGAGGACCATTTTGAGGACCTTCCACTGATATTACTATTATTAATGTAGCTAAGTAATGCTATGCTAACACCTAAACCTAACCCTAACCTCAGTAACCACAAGGAAAGATCTAAAGTTTTTTAAATTAAAGTTGAAGAGGTTTTTTTTTTCTTTCAAAGTGGTTTTCTTTACGGGGACCAGCTGAGGTCCCCATAAGGTCAAAACGATCCGATATTCCTACCAGCTTCACACTGTCATCAATACCCCACTGGCTTTTCATCAGCCCTTGCGCCTTTACAAGTTGAGACAGGTAAAGTTAGAACTATTTTCATCAGAAAACTTTACTGACGCCAAACAGCCCTGTGTCTCAGTCGTCTCTGGTTTCAGTGCTAGTGTGCTATCTCTCATTGAAATGCAGATAAATCTGAGAAGTGGAGATTTTAGCTCTGAGAAAGCAGGGGGAGTGTGTTCTGGTAAAGAGTTTGACACGGCAGTGAGCTTTCTTTTGCTGCAGACTGATAGGACCGAAAAGCAGCTCGAGACAAAACAAATAAAACAAAGCTGCATCTTGGCCCCGCAGGTCTCATCTTATCTAAACAGCAGTCCCTCTCAAAACAAGAGCTCTTCCTGGGGCAGTGAGAGACAGGAACCTGACAATGACGTCCTCTGTAATATCACACACTGTTCAGTGTGATAACGGGAGATTTGAGATGGTGTAATGGTGAATCTCAGAATGCGTGACGGGTTACAACATCCTGCCAGTTCTGACGGGGGTGTACAAAAATGTACCAACTTTAGCTGGGTTTCGCAATTTTAAACTAATTTTACACGCGAAAGAAAATGCAAATGAGTTTCTGCTTACATCAACTGTAGTCACATGGAAATCCTGACTATGGAGGAAAGACTAGATTACCTAATACACAAAAACGAAGCACCAAAACATCAGCATAATGAATAGATTTGTAGATTCGTTCGATTCATTTTCAGTAACCGATTAATCCTAGTCAGAGTTCTGGGGATGTTCGATGATCCTTCTGTTAATTAAATCAAGAAAACTTTTGTTTTGTCCTCTCCTGCCATGTTTACCTTTAGATGTAGCTAACTAGAGCACTGAAACATGCGATTTATTCGCACCAACTCATTATTTCTTCGGAAAATCTACATCATAATGTCCATCACTAGCTTTTCATCATCTCATTTTTATCGACAGACTACCTTTTCCACCTTAGCCAAGCACAGAATGCTGTTTTCCAACAGCTAGATGGACCTCACCATTCAGGGGAAAAAAATGCACTCGTAGTAGGATAAAAAGTACTTATAGTACATTTTCTCTCTTTATAGTTACCTGTTTTGTTCCTGTTTTCAAAACAGATATAAGCAGGCCTCTCTTTTTTCCTCTCTCTTTAAATTAATAAGGAAGGAGTCTCCAGTTTCAGCGCTTTGTAACAAGGTAAAGTTTTCCACAACAGGAAAGTCTAAGGATGGAGGATATTGCGTTTTGCGTTTTAAACAACATTCGCCAGAACTAAACACATCAGCATGAACTCTGGATTTTATAAATCTGCTGAGTGACAAAACATTGTGTTGTAATTACGAAACAAAACCCACCAATTAAACAACACCAAGGCTCAACATGTACAAGTGGGCAATGTTTACGGCAACTGTAAGCCTAACTATTTATACTAATAACAGGAGGTGCTTCTGAACAGGGTTTATAGCAGCAAACACAACAGAACTGACCAAGAATTTTGCAATATAATGATACTATTGTAATCTGTGCTAAAGGTTCAACCCATTACCCTCACCAGCACAGGTGGATGAAACCTGTAATCTCAAGATCTAGAGTCATCCTTCTAGAAAAGACCCTCATGCTTTACAGGTACAGTCAGTTTCACACACAACAGCCACTCGACAATTCACACTTTGAGTATATTCGTCCTTTCAGGTTTTGGTGAGACAGCTGGTTAATCCAGACTACTTCTGTATTCAGATGTGAACTATCTATTCAAGACAAGCTTAATGAGGACCTTCTTGTCTTCTTTAGATCCAGACACTGGCCCCTTTCATGGACACCAGTAGCAGCAAGCATTCCAGCCTCTGTTATGAATTACTGAATACTGCAATCAGACAATGGCAGCCCAAAAAAAACAGGCATCGCTCCCACCATGCATTCCACCAATTTGGACCAGCCACAACATTACACACACCGTCTATTCAGAGTCACCGTTGTCTGACAGCAGTTCAGAATCCGCTATTAGGACACTGACCTTGCTATTCAGGGAGACAACCAACGGGTAGGGGTTAGCCGAAAATGCATGACACGCCGGAGAGCGGCTCGTTTACACAGTTTCCCAATCCTGATCCTGGAATAAGCATTCCCTGCACGTTTCAGTGTTTTTAAAGCCACAACGCGAGCAGTGTAACCTCATAAATAGCTTAGCAATGAGCTGAGGAGTTCGGAGTGGCGGATTAGAAGGGGCATAGGCGCAAGATTGAGAAACTACTTTTACGATAGGTCTACAACAGGGTTTGTTGTGACACATTATCTTACAATGGTTTTGCAACACCACCACTATTTTCCATATTTTAAATGTGAGGCGTTCAGACATTGTTTTGGGAATGTTATTTAATCTATCAAAGCTCTTATTTATATATAATTTTCATGTTTCCTTTGATCAAGGTAAATACGTTGCAGCGTAATAACGTCAAATCAAATGCAAGATAATACATTCATATGGAAATTGGTGTCATATACGTCCACTGGGGCACCTGCATTGCACTTCGGCTAAATGTAAAAAGTTATAAAGGTTTCAGTCATATCCAAAGGTTTTTTCTTTTGAGAATAATCTAATATATGCAATATATAGAATCCAGGAAGTAACTGCAGTGTACTTTGGGAATAATAGTGGATGCAGTAGAACCAGGACATTTCGGACAAACGTCCATCAGCTGTGCAAGCAAAGTGTCTGGATGAAGGACTTTCATCATGTTTCTCTAAAAATCTTGGGCACTACGCTTAATTATCGTTACCGTTTCTATAGTAACAGCATACACAGGGACTTGTATGGTGGACGCTCCACATAAACATTCAAAAATGCATGTAGTTGTTGATATGGTGAAGTTGTATGTGTGGAAATGTTTATTTAACGCTTATGGAAGGAGTCTCCAGTGTCAGAAGTTAAGTTTTAATAGACGTTTCTCGGGAAGCTGTAATTTTGTCTTTTTCAACAGAGGGTAAAAAGCGAGGGCTGGTGAGGAAACGACTGATTATGGTTGCTGTAACATAACTGATAACTTGCTTAGTGGATGTAACTATAAACTGACAAAAACTATGATGTGTTATTGTTTAATAAATAAGAAAATTCTGAGGAATAAAACACATTGGGGAGTGCTGTTAGAAGAAAATGATCTTCAGGGTGATAACCTGGTATAAGAGCGCCCGGTCATGTTTTATTCAGAACTTAAGATTTAGTTTTTTTCCGTATGGAATATCAGACTTCTTTGCTGATGCTTAATAGTTTGATCTCCAGTTACAGTTATGATGTTTTTTTTTTTTTACTTGCTTAGAGCACATTAAGCATCTTGCCCAGTCTTTTGTCTGTGTTCAGTGTTTACAGTTTGCTATTTTTTGTACTATGTATAAGAGTTCATTTATCATGTTTGCACTGTGCCTGGGTAGGAGTGTGCAGCTGTAGCACAGGAATTTCACTGTATATAGATGCTCAGGCACTCTTTATGCACATGACAATACATCTGAAAAGTCTGGGAAACTGAAAAATGGTCTGCTACCTTCAGACTTTCTCAGCTCACCTGACATTTTTACAGCTCTCAAGACGCCTGGGAACTTGTTCTGAGATTTCACAACTATCTAATCCACTGGCATGCAGGAGATTAGATCTCCATGCAGTCAGATTAATCTGCAGCTCGAGCCAAAACACCACATTCTCCCAAACAGTTCACATGGAAATAAAGCGGATTAAAAACCAGTGCTTTTTATAGCACTGGAGCCCATCCGGATGGTCCTGTGTAAACACAGCACTCAAATCAAACACAAGTCAGTAGTTTTAGACGTAAACAGTAAACAAAGCGGCATACTCACTTTGCTTTTGACTTCCACTGCGTCCAGGTCCGAGTGACGCAAATTCTGCGCCTTATTATTAAAACTCCGATTCATTTTTGACGCCTCGATGGTCTCACGGCGGTCCGCTTCTCACTCTGTGTGTGTCTGTGTGTGTGTGTGTGTGTGTGTGTGGTGGCTTTATCCTGGAAAGGAAAGAGTAATCCTAGGCTGTCCCGATCACGACTCTCCAAGAGGTTCAACAAACTTCAGGAGGAAAAAAATAGATGTGGAAGGAGGGTAAAATCACCGCCTCTGCCTACACACAGAGAGAGAGAGAGAGAGAGAAAACTTTTCAGAATGACATCATGGGTGTCTCTCTCTCCCAATCCCTCCCCAAAAAGCGGCCGAGCTGTGCAGCGGGCCTGTATGCAGGGCAGAAAGGATCAAAAGTGGTACATTTCACAACCATCGCTTTGCTGCAGGTTTTGTGCAGGAAGTATCGCTTTTTTCCCCCTCAGTATTATATCTGCTATAGTTTGAGTTTTACTCACGTGTAAAAAGTGCTCTACACTGAAAAAAATTAATTTACTTAATTCAACTGCATACACTGGTTGGACCCTGGTGGTCTGGTGGCTAAGGATCCCGCGTTCTTGCGGTGACCCGGGTTCGACTCCTGGGCAGGAACCAGCCCAGCCACCGGGAGTGCACTCTCAGTGCCGGTCCCAAGCCCAGATAAACTGGGTGGGCTGAGTCAGGAAGGGCATCTGGCGTAAAAACCTGTGCCATGCGGACCAATGACTCCTAACGGGAGCAGCCGAAAGAACAACAACAATTGCGTACATTGATTCCACTTGATTGAACTGTTTTACGATAACACAATTTGGTTTCGAACATCCAACATGATTTGATCATGTATTTTTCAATAAAATTAAACCCCGTACTCTCTGAGGCTCGAACCGAGGTCACTGGTGTTCAGCAACATCCACACTAACACAGCGTATTTTACCCCGGGTTCTAATATAGCTGCCACTGTGCTTTGTTGCTCATGAAAATGTAATCGTAAGTATATCTTTTGTAATTAAATTACGCGCACACACAGGTTAAAGGCAACTACATATACACATTTGAATTAGCATTTTCAAATGATCAGTTGAATTGGAATAAGGGCCGGAATACGCTGCCATCCAATCACATTCCTTCAGCTAAATGAGGATTATAATTCTGACCCGGTTGACCCTGCATACACTGCTGCATGGACGGCGGTATGGCTTCACACACAGCAGAGGAGTTTCCTCCAGACCACCGCCATCTACTGACAACAGCATTTGTGCTGTGCTGTGGTTCAAAATAATGCTGCACTGGCACCAGTAGCGAGTTGGGATTAATATTTGTTATTTATTTTATTATTAACAATATATTTATTAATAATTATAAGAAAAGCATACTTGTAAATCAACAAACCTTAATGGTAACCATGCCAAGTGTTATTCTACATTTATTTAAAAATGTGAAGAGGTAAATGAAGATATAATAATAATAGTAATTATTATTATTATTATTATTATTATTATTATTATTATTATTATTATTATTATTATTATTAAATTTGAACACATAAAGTGTTTTACATAAACAAAATTAAAGAACACAAAATATTTGAACACATAACAAAAAAAATTATTATGCTTTCAAATAATATTTATTATTCATATAAATCATTATACATAAAAAATAAACACATTATTTCTTATTTACTTTGAATCACTCAAGATTATGAAAGGGTTAAATGCCAAAATGTTCATATCTTTGTTTTACAAATCTAATATTTTTTCAAGACCCCTAGGGTAAAACCTGCATGTATTTTTCATTGATCCTATTTTAATAATTGTATTATTATTTTGGATTTTTAATTCTCCAGAACTTGGTAATTTTGCATTGCTTTAATTGTGCCTGGGTTGTGAAATGTCTTAGTACATGATGGTTATAATTGGTTATAAGTTGTAAATTCTGTTTTCTCTTCATATAATGATAATAATAATAATAATAACAATAATAATAATAATAATAATAATAATAATAATAATTATTATTATTATTATTTGCCACAGTATGCTGCCCACTACAGGTTGCTTGCACGTTTACAGAAAATAATATTCAGCTCACTAGATGTCAGTATTGTACAACTAAAACTTTTAGAAGCGGTTTTCTTACGTTTAAAAGACCAGTTGAAATCAGTGCACCGTCTCAGTGGTTGCAGTACTGGAAAGAATCAAAAGCTTAGCAAATATGGAGAGAAGAAGCACAGAAACTCACAGAGAAAAACTCTATAGAGACAGTAAACCGAGCTGAGGATCGAAGCGTGTGAGGCTGGGAGACCGTAACGCTACTTACACACATACAGAAATATAATCTTACAGGTAAGAGAAGGCTAAACTGCAAGAGTGGTTGTCAGGTTTGTCAGTTTGTGTACACCACCACCAGTGCTGAACTGGTTAATGGGGTTTGGAGTGCTTCAGGGGGTGAGGGGGATTATGGGGCTCAATCCAGAATGCATCTGGGCCTCTCATAAGAGGGTCAGGTCCTTAAACACATTCTCTTGTCACTCTGTTAACCCTATCTGGACCCTGACATGCCGCTTATCCATCTCTCACTCAAGGTCTATGGACTAAGGCAATGAGTTTCACATGCACCATGAACAGGAGGAAAAATGAAGCTTTTGGGAACTCTCCTGGTCCATCATAACCCCGGGGGGCACTAATGCTACACACGGCCCTGTGCAGGCCTCTTAGTGTGTAATCCGAGATCGGCGAGCCAGAGGAGTGTCTGTGATTGCTATTGTGCAGAGGCAGACTGAGTGTCCTCACTGTGCAGCGCACGAATCAGTCATGCCTGTCTAAAATATTAAAGCCAGGGATTTGAGATCTTAGGAAATACATCTAAGATTTGATCTCAGATTTTGGTTACTATGGCAGAACGTTAGCTTGATTTACCTCTGCCAATATTTTGTCAAGATTTTGTCAAGATTTCTATCTAAAAGAAGTATAAGCAGTACCATTGGACCTCCAAGCCACCAGGGGGCCTCGTAATACTGCTGGAGTTTTATTTCGAATATATAAAGTGGATGTCACTTTGGGCCAGCAAAGGCTTACAATTATTTCATTGTAAGCTCTCTCGATTAGATGCCAGCATTTTTTTTAACCAAGTTCTCTAAACCAGAGCTGGAATTCGGAAGATCATTCTCGAGACCACTGTGCTCAATTCTTGGTCTCTTTTCTCAAGCCATTTTGCCTCAATCTGGTTTTCATCTTAAGTGGAAGTCTCAAATAAATGTTAGATTTATTTTTAAATTACAGCCCCAATCAATATATTGATATACATTTAAATTTTTTATGACACGTTATTTTAATCATAAATCTGCTTTCCAGTAGAATGAAGAATAAAACACAGCACTGTGTGCCCATTTTACAGGAGGAAACATAAAATTAGCTAAATAGCTAATTGCTGTCTTGTAAAAGGCAAACTTGTGCTTCCTATCTAGCTAACTTTTGTGTTTAGTTTTAAATTAATAAGCTCTGTCTGTTATTACATTAGAATGTGTTTAGCTAACTGCTAGACTATCTAACTACGAACAATATCTGTTTCAGGACTGCTAGTCTGCCAACTTTCATTTTGTGAGTTAAGTTACATGTAGCTAGCTAGCTCACATAGCTGTAGCTGATGTTAGTGTACACTGGTGAAATAGCCAACCTAGCTAGCTAACTAACTTGAGGTTAGGTTCACAGTGCTAGTGTTGAAAAGAGCTAAAGTCAACCAAAGACAGCTGTAAACTGCTCTTGTGCTCTTTAGTCTTTGTATTGACCTTTAAAAATCTTGGTCTTGTCTTAGTCTCAAATGAGACATGACTACAACACTGCTGTAAACCTTACCATGCCTTTCATAAGATAAATCTCTGGGGCTGATCTTATTAATTTTGGATGAATATGTGAATCTGTTTAATCAATTAATGTGTGAATCCATTAATCCATCATGCTTAAAACGTCAGTTTCCGCAAATCATCCATTATACTGTAGGTTATGAAAAATGTACAATTTTCCCCCCACAACATTCACTCAACCTTGATACCTGAATAAATTCAACCCTAGGAAATAATAATAACAATATTTCACAGGTACCACAGGAAGTTGCATCATATGACTTTCCTGAAGATCATGAGAAAAACAAAAAAAAAGTCCTCTACTCTTTTTCTTTTATTTTCAGCCAAGAAAAAAAATGCATTTGTAGTGAACCAGTGATTTGGAACAGGTGTGTGTGTGCGTGTGTGTGCATGTGTGTGTGTTATTTTGCAGAGGATTCTCAGACATTGAGTTTTTACAGAAGGAGCCGATGTGACAGTGTCATTAATGTGTGTGATCATTGGAAACTTTCAGTTCTCATCATTTTTCAGTCTTTAACTAGGAAATAAGTTCACTGTGGTGTGCACGCATTTCTGATTAGCAGTACCTTTTTGTCATCGCCTATCCATTGCATAATCCCCCTTTCCACCTCCCAGTCTTTGCAGTATACCTTACAACAGATATACCTCTATACATCCATGACACACTGTCTGAACTTACACATTCTCTTTGCTATAGTTTCCAGAAACTTATTAGATTTCAATTTTATCTAATTGTTTGTTTGAAACTAGCCCAAAAATGCCACCTATGGATTTTTCCCCCACACACAACCTTGTTCCACATTTGGTATTATAAAAAAAAAACTGTAACCCTATCAACCCTGACCATGGAGCATCAGGACACTGTGCACTTGGCTTTAGTTTGCCTTTTACCGAAGAAAAAAAAAGATAAATGAACCCCAATGTAGTTCAGGATTGTACGATGGCTGCTGTGATACTGAGATGAAGTGCTTATCTTTTATGTAGATGAAGCACAGAACTGAGGCACCAGTTTAATGAAGTATGAAATATTAATGGTCCCAGCCTGAGGGGATTGCAGAGATATAGTTACACCAGTAGGGGGCATGTAGATCCCACAAAATCCTACAAGTTCCCCAAGGGGGGGGCACAACATGCAACACTGGTGTAAATACGAACAAACATATAAATATAGAGGCATTTATTTGCTTGCTTTATTTCCTCTTTGCACCCTAAGGGCAGAATTTTTTAGGTCTTTTGTTTTGTTCCTGCACACACACACACACACACACACACACCCACACCCCCACACACAAACACAGAGTGTAAGCAGTTTCTTAATCCCATCCAGTGTTTACACACTCCTACAGGGCCAAAATAAGTGTAACAGAGTGATGAACATGTTCCCTCAGCCGTGATTACAATTACATGCGCCCTGTGGCAATTACATGACGCTACATTATTTATTTGCTCCCCTCGTTGTGTTATCTAGGACAAACACAGCCATCATTATGGAGTACTGATAACAAGTACAGTGTAATCCGTTTGAGAAGACGGACCTGACCAGAGACACGGCTGGAGGATGTTAAATCCGACATCATGCACTAGTTTGATTAGTTTTTTTTTTCTTCTATTAATTCAAATAATGTGACATTAAAGATTAAATTACACATGACAGTAAAAGCTTCTTATGGAGATCCATGTTTGGTTTGTGTGTATGCCAAGGCATTATACACCAATTTTATTTAAGCAGGCACCTCTTTTTCTTTTTTTTTTATCCATACATTCACAGTCTCTTTAGGATGTAGGATAAATTATGAGAACAAACAACAATGTTTGAGAATTTGTCAAAAAAAAAAAAAAAATAGCTGTACAGATTTCAACCACGAGACAAAAAAAAAACAAAAAACACCCAAATAAAATAAATTTAAACAAAAAATACTCTAATAACACATGCTAATAAAATGTTTGAGGGTCATGGAATAAAATGCCATGAGCTGTGGAGAAATAAAATGAAGCAAGAAGACATCATGAAAATTGGTGTAAATACCAAAAGTCTTTTATGAATAATAATATTATTATGAAACTAATCAATAAGTTTAAGAAATTTACATGAAAGAAGCAAAATGATCTGCCTGTGGAGTTAAAAAAAATAATTTTCTAAGCTTAATCACAAATTAATTTAAAAAAAAACAAATTAAAAAAGGTAGAATAATCTTAATAATATTAAAATCCTATAATGAGAAATATTGGATACATTATATACAGTACATACGCAATGGTTTCTTGCAGTATAGAGTAAAAATGAGACTCTTGTGGGGACCGTAAACTGAATATCGGCTGATTAATGATGCGAATTAAGAAGCAAAACCAAGGCCAGGACTGACTTACAGTCGGAGATTAACATTTTATCTGCTTTGGGCCAATGTAAGTGTTGACTTTTAAAGCAGAATAACCTCTAGCTAACTGGTTAGAATACTGTTTAATAAGCTTTTTGGCCAGTAAATTCATTGTCATGCTAATACATAATAACAGCTTTGTGTTCACTGTAACACTCCATGAGCAGTGTTTGATGAATGATCAAATCATGCTGCCTTTAATCATATAAACCTCATTTAATTTACAAATTGGCAGTTTATTTAAGTTTAATTTAATTTAAGGATGTGGGTTTTTAGTTTACTTCCTTAGTGCTAGTTTGTTGTTAGCCTGTTTACTAGTGAACTCAAAGACGAGAAAATATAACAATGTTCACATACACTATGTAAAGGGGGATTTTTTTTATTATAACTAACCAGTTTTTTGTCTTTTTTGTATGGAATAAAACACTTGGCTGAACGCTTTTACAAGAAATTTATCTATGATGTGGTGTTGCGAAGTGGAGTCACTGTTACCCCCCTAAAGTTTGTTATTTTCCTATAACAGGATGTCCCAAAGTGTGATATTACAGACATACAGCACAGCAACCTGCCAACAATTACACATTTTATTTATTATAGAACAACATGTGATACTTCTTATCCATTTAGAGTTACATTTAATATTGTGAGACAATTCGTTCCTATAAACAGTCATTTGCTCAGTCTTTTTTCGTTTCTCTTGAAGTTAAAAAACAAACAAAAACTTTGTCCTTAACACTTTTCTGTGGTGGAAAAACTGCTGACTGTTACAAAGTGCTGACACCGGAGACTCCTTCCATAAATGATAAATAAACGTCTTCCCACAGAACACTTCACCATATCAAAGACTGGACATTTTTCTTTGTTAATTAACAGAAAAGCATCTGTTTATTATTAAGTTTAGATCATTCGGCGTGTCCGCCGTACAAGTCGTCCTGATTAGTTGTTAATATAGAAACGATAAAATGTTAGAACTGGCACCTTAATATAAGCTTTGCTGCGAGAATTATTGCCAGAGCTGCCAGAGAATGAATGAACACCTTTTGACTGATCAGAATCGAGAACTCGACAGCGCCGTGGTGTAGAATGTATTAAATTATCAAACGCAAATTGGTGAAATAAATAGAAATCAAATTAGCAAATATCCCGGGGCACGTAACCTTTCCTGTCGAACAGGGGCATGACTGGGCCACATCGCCTCAGTGTGTGTGTGTGTGTGTGTGTGTGTGTGTGTGTGTGTGTGTGTGTCTGTCTGTTCTGTTCATCCACCTTCCCATGATAAGTGCATTGCTCTCCTGAGTTTTAGATGGATGGGACCCAGATGCTCTGCCCTGCCACACATGAATGTGTGTCCAAAGGAGAAGAATGAAGTGGAATTCAGTGAGATCCAGCGGGAGAAATTCCTGTCAGCAGGTTGCTGGAAAGCAAAGATCGCTGGGTTTTAATTTTCCAAACGGGAATAGTGGAGCACGCTTTGGTCCACCTCACAACTGTGGTGGAAATTCTGCACAGATAGATAGAGAGAGAGGGGGGGAGAGAGAGAGAGAGAGAGAGAGAGAGAGAGAGAGAGTAAAAAAAAGCACCAAATGATGAAAACCTTATGTGGGATTGTCTATGTAAGGGATACAGATGATCTCCTGGAATTTTTTGGACATGTCTGTTTCAGAAACAAAAGAGTAATGCAGCAATGCTTTAAGCAAAACAGATGACTGTTGCCTGTAGTGTGTAACACCTAAGCTGTGATAAGTAGTGTTTAAAAGCTATGATGAAACACATTCAGGCCCTCAGCCAGGGATAGAAACAGGCAGGGCCGTGAAGGTTTGGCTCTTTCACTGTGTTATTGTTTTGCCTCGGTTGTGGAAGAACAGGAGGGGCTGGACTCTGGATGTGGAGCTTTACAACTCATGCGCCTCTGTGTTTTCTTTCTCTGACTAGTTGGGCAAAATCATTACCGGGGATTGCATCTTAAATCTGTAAATGTTCATGTGTTTTGTTTTTTTTTTTTGGTTGTTTTTTTTTTTTAGATATAAAATTCCTTTCATGGCCGCCATGGTACCACCAAGCATACATCTTTTGTACCTTTAGTATCTATCTTTCACCTTGAAACATAAATACACTATACCTTTTAAAACTGTAATAATCTCCTATTTGATTAATAATAATCTAATAAGAAGAAATATTCGATATATTAGAATATTACATATTCACCTTGAAACATGAATATAGTATACATCTAAAAATGTTACATCCACTGCAAAAAAAAAAAAAAAAAGACATCAAGAGAAAATACCTTGAATAGAGTCAACTTGATCTAGTACTTCCTATTATAAGATTACAATAAACCAAATATATGATTAATAATCCTATTTCTAGACATTTGTCCTCATTTCAAGCTTGAAATGGTCATGTTCTATTGGCTGACTTGAAGTATTTATTTCTAAAAAGAAGCAAAATGATCTGCCAATAGAATAAGAGAATGGAAAGCTTGAGTAAAATCATCTAACAGTGGGCTGAATAATCTCCTATTTGATTAATAATCATCTAATAAGAAGAAATATTAGACATATTTGCCCATATTCAAGATATTTTAACTTGCTAAGATATCATTTTTCGCAGTAGTATTATTTTTTGTTGTACTGTCATCTTTTGTACCTTTATTCTGCATCTTTTGTCTACCTTTAAAAATGATTTAAAGGACATAGTTGGATTTCAAGGATCGCTGATGTACTTTTAAAGATTTACTCTAAAAGCAATAAAGATACAAAAGATGCACTCAGCATGGTACCATGCCAGCAACAAGGAAAAGTACAGTATCTCAGTATCAATACCTGAGAGTGTATAAGTCATAGAAGGTATTCTTTTTTTTTAAATTATACATATACTTATTTATCAATCTAAAATATAGTATATACTCATATTTATTCAAACAGATTCGCTTCCAAAGCTTCAACTTTCATGCTAATACAGCCATCGACGCCATCCCGCTCCTCAGCTCGTAGATGGTTAACTAGCCGAGCCGAGTCTTTCCCGTAACTTGGCACAGCCGCATCATATAAGCTGCATTGCTTCCTGGGACTTTTGAGTCCAACGTTTGTGTCACTACATCTACATTGCATTCCTCATTAATGTAACATCGCTGAAAAAGCGGTGAGTGAGTGAGAAAAGAAGCTCTGCGAAAGCTGACCGTTATGACTTGATGATTTGCGTGAGGTCACTGATTTTTTTTTCCTACTCTTAAACTCCATTGTAAATGCAGGAGCAATAACAATGTTAATCCCTGTGTGATATCAGCACGGCACACAACTGCTGACTTCTCACAGCAACACTGAAAATACAGCACCAACCAACAAATTAGCACCAGCGTCACTAAACACATTACAGCTATTTCGGCGTAAATATATTTAATGTGTTTCAGGATGGAGTTTTCCTTTAAAGTCAGCAGCAGAGGGATGTAAAAATTACAAAGTAAACTGCTGCCATTATAATGTCAGGTCAGTGTGCAGAAAAAAAAAGAAAAATCAGGACATTTAACTCAACAGAGATCCATTAACCACAGTATAAAGCTTCCTACAGCAAGGACTGGGTCTTATTCGGTGTATTGATAAGGTGTGATTCCTTTTTTTTTTTTTTTTTAAATAAAAAAAAATACAGTGTCCTCTTTTTTGTAATTGTACATTTTACCAACTGGAGATCCCTGCTGAAGCGGTCCAGTAGCGGTGTGTTTGCCTCTGGGTTTCCTGTGGTGGTGGTGTTAAATCGCTTTTCCCTTTTTTTTTTTAGCTGAAAAATGAAAACATCAGCCATCTGGTGTGCGGGTCACAGGTTAATTCCTGGCTTGGTAATGAGGAGGCTGTATCTCGGGGACGTATGGGACCCTGGAGCACGATGGCCGTCGGCCTCTGGAGCGTGCATTAAACATTAACAATACGCCACACACTCTGTAAACCATGCTGCCTTCCCTTGTTTTTTCTCTACTCCCTTTTTTTTTCTCCTCCATCCTTTAGCTTCCACTTTATTGTTCCTTCCTGTGTATTGACTCAGCCTGCCACTTCTGCAACAGTGCATCAATACTTATGATCAATACAGAAAGGACGAAAAACTACAAATATCACGTTGTGGTTCTGACATTCAACTAATCTGAAGTTAAACCCAGTTTAGATGTTGATTTGCGAGACACGTCTTTCAGTCAGACATCTGTTTTTTTCTTTCTGCAAATAGCTTCTGGGTGTATTTCTAACCTAATTGGAAATACCATATTCGGTCTCTGTAGTCTAATGGAGCGAAGAGGACCATTTCCTCTTGTTAGGGACTCCGGAGGCCGTGTAGGACATGTCAGGGAAAAGGCGGGGTTAATTAGCTGTCTGCCTCGCCTCCTGCAAATTGTGACCAGACTCTCTCTCTCTCTCTCTCTCTCTCTCTCTCTTTCTGCCTCTCACTCATCCAGGTTATACGGTGTGGTCTGTGGTCATTATGGCTGTGATGACCTCCTTAGTCTCCAGGCTTTCTTCTGCAGCACTTCACTCACACACACACACACACACACACACACACACACACACACACACACACAAGATTAAAAAAAAACTCATTCAGCATGCAGGAAGTGTGTTTCACCACCATAAGTCTGTATGAGTAAAACTGACAAATATCTGAAGAGTGTTTGTTGTTACGCTTAAAAATAAACACTACTTTTTTATCTAGCTTGTTTTCGATTTCATGCCAAAGAACTAATATAATTATACCAATTATAAAATATGTAATGAAATTACAATTGTACAATATAAATTTGTCTAAGCATGACTGAATGATGATAGTGATAGCGATGATTACCGGTAATGTACTGCTTAGCCTATTAACCGAATCGATATCAGAAGGTTGCTATGTCTTTAAAGTCATACACAAATTTTTTTCATTAATAAAAAAAAAATACCATATTGAATAATTATTTTGCTTCATGTGTCGCTTCTAATTAACCAATTAGAAAAAGAAATGCCTGTGATTTTACTGCCATTAAGAAGCACAGAATACAGCACTACAAGCCCCACCCACTTTCCTTTAAATTTGCATATTGGAGCGTGATAGGCTTGTATAGATTTTGACTCAATAAGACTTTCATGTGATGCGTTCAGTGAAGTGTTTTATTTTTCCAGATTGCTCATTCTAATTAATTTACCCAAATGATATATTCTTAAAATATTTGTGTTTTATATTGTTTTGGTGACTTTACACGGAAAACTTGCAATAATACATAGCTACAAACGTATCTTTGTAGCTTTATAATTTAAATGTTATGATTTTTTAAAAAGGTTTTTAAATATGAAATTGATCACATTGATTGATTTTATTAGTGAGCCAAAAGTTTGACTTTGTCTTTTTTTTTTTTTTTTTACTTACTTTTAGATAGTTTTTTTTAAATGACTTTTCCTTCCTCTTAAGCAGCTCAGCAAGGAGTAAACCTCATGCACTCACATAACTTGGAAAAAAAAAAGGTTAATATTTAATGGGCTTAAATACACAACACTGCACAATTATCTGAAGACTGACTACAGAATGTGTGTAAAACAGTGCACTATCTGTGTCCTCTCAGCTGCTTTGTCTGCACAAACACACACACACACAGACACACACACACACACACACGGTACCAGAGTAATAACCTCCCTGAAGCAGCCTGACTCCCAGGGCTGGTCCTGGCATTGGCCAGATTTACAGGAATAATAAAGAAGGGACTGAAAGAGGACGCAGTGGGACAGACGTGCTGTCAGGAGTCCCACTCACCCCAAGCAGCAGGACAGGACAAGGGCGCACACACACACACACACACACACACACACACCTAAATATATATATGTATATATACACACTCAGACATAAACACATAGACACGCTGTCTCTGTCTCCACCCTTCTCTTGTTCTGAGACAGATCTGATCAAGGTAATGGAGTCAGTAGAAGGACAGGACCTGGCCTGTCTGCGCCGCTTTTTGATCTGCCGTGTGTTTGTGCGGATTTATTCAGCGTATCAGAGAAAGATTGATCATTACAAGTGGAGTTGTTCTTGGGCGGTGCAGAGCAGTTTTACACAGAGGAATGTTTATCTTCTCAGCAATCTGGTGAGGATGGATGTGTGTGTGTGTGTGTGTGTGTGAGGGAGTGTGTTGGAGAGAAGAACAGGAATAGTGGGTGATAGCTAGTGAGAGAGAGAGAGTGTTTATGCGTGCACGCTGGAGCTCGTCCCACACTGCTGCTCCGATTAAAACAAAACAACATCAATCTCCAAGAGCACAGAGCTTTAAATAAGTGGCCTGCTGTTTATATATGTGTGTGTGTGTGTGTGTGTGTGTGTGTGTCTGTACTCTGTATCCACAGAACCATTCATTCTCCTTACCTCAGCAGTGAGGGTGTAAAGATTACTGACTCAAACTGGTGTCAATATTTACACGCTTTCATTTCTAGTGATGGAGGCATGGCCTCTGTATCTGTCAGTAACAGTGAAGGAGGTGTGGCCTCTGTATCTGTCACTAACAGTGAAGGAGGTGTGGCCTATGAGTCTGTCAGGGTGATTGAAGGAGGCGTGACCTCTGTATCTGTCAGTAACAGTGAAGGAGGTGTGGCCTATGAGTCTGTCAGGGTGATTGAAGGAGGCGTGACCTCTGTATCTGTCAGTAACAGTGAAGGAGGCGTGGCCTCTGTGTCTGTCAGGGTCAGCGAAGGAGGTGTGGCCTCTGAGTCTGTCAGGGTCAGCGAAGGAGGTGTGGCCTCTCCCTCCTCAAAGTTAATGCTTTGCAAAAAAGGATATATTCGTGAAATGAAAATATCTTTAATATAGACACATGTATCTAATATTTCTTATCATGAGATTATTATAAATTAAATTTAAGTTTATTAAGCCTATTAAAAAAATTTCTAGTCATTTCAAGCTTAAAAGCAAAATTATCTGCCAGAAAAAGTAACCTTGAATTTATTTATTACATTTTTAAAATGTTTTTTTTTTTATTTCAGTGCACTTTTTCCTCTATTGAAGCCAAACTGAATCATATAACAAACACTGAATCTTATCATATCACATCACTACACACATTGAAACGGCTCTTAATCTGATCATATTTGAATCATTGCTTAAAATGTATCTTTCATGAATCAGATTATTATTTACACATTCTCAGAATCTGAGTCACTGTCACACACTGACTCACACGGCCCTGTTTAAAATGTCACTTCTCTCTGTCTCTGTCCCAATCAGAGCTCCTCTCACTTTTCTGTGAAGCTAGACACACACACACACACACACACACACACACACACACACACACACACACACGCACATATCTCACCTTGATCCTGCAAGCAGTGAAGTGTGCACTTTTCTTCCCCTGGCTTCCCTCCCTCCTGCCCTTGTCTTTGTTTTGCTGGGGTTTTTGGGAAGACGGGGTAGCCGCAGTGGGGGACGTGTGTATGTGTGTGTGTGTGTGTGTGTGTGTGTGTGTATGTGTGTGTGTGTGTGGGTTGTTGTTTCACAGAGGCCTACCTCACCCCTGCTGAACTGAACTGAGCCACGTTGAGCAGCTCCAGTGAAAGAGTGCAGAGGGATGAGTGAACATTGTTAGTTCACTCCTCCCCTCCTCCTTCTCTCACTCCCTTTTTTCCAAAATCCCCCCCTTCACTCCCGCCGAGAGAGGGGACATGAGCAAAAACCCCAGGAGAGCAGAGGAAAACATGCCCTTATTTTACTCCACCCTCTCTCTCTTCTTCAGTATGCCTGCTTTGTCTGTCTCACACACGTTTATCTCCAATACAACAGCCACGATCCTTCTCTCCTCTTCCTCTGTCCTCTTTTCTGTGCCTCTAATTACTCATGTCAGTCTGTCGAGATGTCCATGTTTCCTTTATTCCTCATTTACTGGATGTACTCTCTGGGTGGGAGGGGCATACTCACTCTCTCCTGTCAATCACAGCAACATCAGCCAATCACGCGTGTCTGTGAGCTTGTGTATGTGGAAGAGGTGAGATAGTGCTTTCCTCAGAGTTGTCGGCTGTGGTTGGATGAGTTCACATGTCTCGGAGAAAGCACGTGTTAGCCTTCAAAAACAAATAATCTGGAGTAAAGCATTATTATGCTGCTGCAAATATATGAACAGTATATCTCAGCTTCTGCCTGACAGAGAGAGGAGGGACAGGAAGAGGAAGGCCATATGGCCTGGGGCGCTCCTATTTTACTTCCTCCCTCGCTGGAGTAAGCTTAGAGCCTGCAGACTCGACAGAAAAGAAACCCCTCCTGACCTGCACTACTGTAGCATATGGGCGCGCGCACACACACACACACACACACACACACACACACACACACACACACACACACCTCCCTAGAGACTCTTTGAGTGTTACGAGATGTCAGTGGTGGAAGACGAACGAGTGCAGAGTGCACTATAGATTATGAGTGTGTGCGCTGTTTCTCAGCAGGCTCCAAAAGTCTGAAAGTCTGAATCCTCGACCAAGAGCTGTTTTTCTTTCATCAGTTGTGGAAAATGAATGCGTATTCTTCTCAAGCAGGATTATGCAGTAGCGTAAGTTTAAAGTGTTCCTATGGACTGAAAGCAGCTCAAAATGTTTTATTCCTCTTACACAACACAAATCATTTTATTTTTATTTACTAAAGAATGACACACCGTACCTTTTATTCATTTATAGTTGGTGTTATATTTATAGTTATAGTTATAGTTATAGTTATGTTGTAGAACATCCAAAAAGCAAGTTATTGTTATCACTTGTCAGTCTAAAAATGTCTTTCCCTCACCAGCTTCTCTTCTGTTTTCTCTTTCAAACCTGCGGCTTGTCATGTTAGCAAGAAACAGCAAAGTGTAAAACTCCGCTGCCGTGAAGACTTTCATTTGGTGGAAAACATCAAGGTACAGCTTTACCTCTGACTGCTACAAAGTGCTGATACTGGAGACTCCTTCCATAAATGCTAAATAAACGTAAACCTTTGATGAACAATGGAATGAAACAAGATTTGCTCATTTGTTTGTTTGTTTACTTTATACAGTGGTTTGCAATGAAATTTTAATTTATGTTCTAATTTTATTTTTTTTTTTTTAAATAAAGCTTGAAAATCAACTATAAAAAAGAATATCTATAAAGTAAAGAGCGATGGAAACAGGTTTCTGGAACAAATTATGAGTATTTGCTGATGTTTCCTGACAGTCTGGTTGGTTCTCTTAATGCCCTCTTCTTGTTTTTTTTTTTCTAATATTCAGCATTAAAGTAGTGACTGCTTGGGTAAATAATTTGCAGTATGGGAAATATTTGGATGAAAACCCAGCTACAGCGAGCATTAAATCCCGTCCATCAGCTCTGCTCTCACATCTGGTCAGACCTGTTTCCAATCCACCATTATATGACCGTTTTTCTGGATTTAGAGTTGGACCGAGTGTGATATTAATGCAGTGGCTTATGCCGCGGCTCTCGTTAAGCTCGGCTGTTTGGCTTTGTCTTTAGATGTCTGTCATAATTTACAGCTTTCTGGGGATTTATGTTAATCAGTAGGCAGCATGTCAAACCTGTCGATGCGGAATTTCTGAAGAAATCGGGAAAAAGGACATTTTTATTTAATTGTTCTGCTAAACACTGATTTCAACTTGGCACTGATACTGTATGAAACCTATTTTAAGCTTTATATTCCAAAATCACTTTAAAAGGTGGAATGGTGTAAAACAAAACACTTTTTTCCTCCCAACATAAAACTTTTTAAAAATTTTTGCAAAATTATATTTATATTAGAAATTTTGTTTAAGTCTTTTTGGGTGGAGAGTGTATTAATGTATTTTATTAAAAATGAATTCTGAATAACCCGCAAGCATGAATGCTTTTCCCCAGCAAGAAGCTTTCTCAAATTATCATGAAAAAAAGATATTTATATTAGAAATGATGTTTTAGTCTTTTTGAGTGGAGGGTAACAGAAGAGTGAAAAGATAGTGTAAAGAAACTTTTAAAAAATTACAAAATTTATTTATTTATTTATTTATTTATTTAGTTATTTACCACAAATCTTTTTCCCCGAAAGAAATATATATATATATATCATTTGACTGTTTTAGAGAAAAAGCCTCCTGAAGCTTGCAGTACATTTTTAGATAATGCACAAATTAATTAGAACATTTACTCAGACATACGCCCACATTAACACTTTCTTTTCAGCCAAGAGTGATAACACACACATATACACACACACACACACACACACACACACACACACACACACACTCATGCACACTGGCACATGCACGCTCACACGCACATACAAATCTGTTGCCAATGACGTCTTTATCCCACGGGTAACACAGCATTACTGATTGGGCTATACTGAAAGAGACAATTTCAGCAGTTCTGCTGCTGTTCATTACAACTTGTAACAATGCAGGAAGAGGGACGAAGGGACAAAGACACAGAGAGACAGGTGGAGTGAAATGCAAGTGAGTGTGTGACAGAGACGTGTCAGTGTCTCGGTGCAGGTCAGTGAGCGAGTGTGTAACAGAGACGTGTCAGTGTCTCGGTGCAGGTCAGTGAGCGAGTGTGTGACAGAGACGTGTCAGTGTCTCTGTGCAGGTCAGTGAGCGAGTGTGTGACAGAGATGTGTCAGTGTCTCAGTGCAGGTCAGAGAGGGAGTGTTTAACAGAGACGTGTCAGTGTCTCGGTGCAGGTCAGTGAGCGAGTGTGTGACAGGGATGTATCAGTGTCTCAGTGCAGGTCAGTGAGAGAGTGTGTAACAGAGACGTGTCAGGGTCTCTGTGCAGGTCAGTGAGC
>CM041003.1:4886653-4899153 GCA_022985145.1 Pangasius djambal
GTGAGCGAGTGTGTAACAGAGACGTGTCAGTGTCTCGGTGCAGGTCAGTGAGCGAGTGTGTGACAGAGACGTGTCAGTGTCTCGGTGCAGGTCAGTGAGCGAGTGTATGACAGAGACGTGTCAGTGTCTCTGTGCAGGTCAGTGAGCGAGTGTGTGACAGAGATGTGTCAGTGTTTCAGTGCAGGTCAGTGAGCGAGTGTGTGACAGAGATGTGTCAGTGTTTCAGTGCAGGTCAGAGAGGGAGTGTTTAACAGAGACGTGTCAGTGTCTCGGTGCAGGTCAGTGAGCGAGTGTGTGACATAGACGAGTCAGTGTCTCGGTGCAGGTCAGTGAGCGAGTGTGTGACAGAGACGTGTCAGTGTCTCAGTGCAGGTCAGTGAGTGAGTGGACGTGTGAGTCAGAGTCGTGCTGTGGAGATGATTCCTCGGCCTGTAACCTGCTACCAGTTAGTAATCTTCTTCACACTGTCCTGCAGAAGGAGGAGAGAGGAGAGGAAGTGAGTAAATGAAAGACACATGGCTGAAATACAAAAGGAGAGACAGACAAATAGAGAGACAGAGAGAGAGCGAGAGAGAGAGAGTAAGCATGCTTCAAAGGGTTTAACGGAAGAGTGCAGATGTCTGCAGGGCAGATGCAATCACCACCATGACCTTTCTCTCTCTCTCTCTCTCTGTCTGTCTCTACCTCTTTCTTTCCTTCTTTCTTTGTATCGTATCTCTACTTGTATCATTTTCTCTCTGTCTTTCTCTGTCTCTCTCTCTCTTCATCTTTTCTTTCTCCCTATTCTTTTTTTCTTTCTTTCTTTCTTTCTTTCTTTCTTTCTTTCTTTCTTTCTTTCTTTCTTTTTCCTACCCCCTCACTCACTTAGTCTCTCTCTTTCTCTGTAATCAGGAAGTGGCTGCTTCTGAGGCGTCCTTTCACTCATATCAGGTTTTTTTTATCACCTTACTCTGTCCACACACACACACACACACACACACACGCACACACACACACAGCCTGAAGGTAAGTTTTCAGGTGAGCAGGCTCTGAGCGTAAACACCAGGTCACCACATGCAACACACAACGGCAGTTTAAAAAAAAACCTTGCTCATGCTTTTATAAATAAATAATATATAAATAAATTAAATTACAAGATAGATAGATAGATAGATAGATAGATAAAGTCTAAAAGTTGCTATGTACTCAAATGTACTCAAGTATATTAAAAAGTGAAAAGTAAATGTTTTTAACTGTTTTTAAATTAATTTCATGTCAGTAAGTAATTTTTATTTTACTGAGGTGGTGTCAGGGGCACTCATCCTCATCCTCATCCTCATCCTCAGGTTTTACACTGCAGTCTGAGGGCTTATCCTTATTCAAACACACGCAGACAGCTATAGCACGAACCACAGTGTGTAGCATGAGAAGGTCACGGCCGACGCTGAGCTGACATTATTCAACTTATTTTTTCTACATTGATGAACCTGATTGGAGGCTGAAATGATTGGATACTAAACTGACGCCACTTGAGTAGCGTACGGTCATCGAATGAGAGAAGAAGAGACCTTTCCAATTTGTAACGGGTACTTTGAAGGTCTAAATAAAAAAGTAGGTTTTTTTTTTTATTGATATTTAAACAGATGAGCTGAGGACAGAGTTAAAGAGTCGGAGAGGTGCCGGGAGGAAGGACTGAGGCGGAAGCAGCCTGCCACTCACTGTACTCCGCTGAGCATTAATTTCAACATGGAGTAGGTGGGTGGGTTTGGTCATAATGGCTGAGAGCTTGGCCAGCATTCTCTTCTCCACCACCACCACCTCCACGGAGTCCAGTCTGAGCCCCAGGGCTGAACAAGCTTCAGAAAAGACAATCCCATATTTCTGTTCATCGCCCGGGATTTCTGAAGAAGTTTGGCAGAGAGAGCCGGAATAACATTATACATATAAGGCACTATTGTAGACCTGTGATTAAAGGTTTGGCAATTATTGTAATATTTTTTTAAAATGCATTCGAATATTCTTGGTACTGGATGTCAAAACATGTTAAAACTGTACTTATAAAACATTGTATTTAATTTCTATACTCACTTCTATACTCTCTACCTGGTTGCTACCCCAATAACTGCTATGTCCATATATGGTATAAGCTTACCTGCTGAATATTATGTCATAGTATGCTATGTTTACATTACATTACTTAGATGTATAATGGTTCAAATGACAATAAAGCCACTTGACTTGACTTAAATATTAATTGTGGTCTCCACTCATTGCGCATGTGTTCTGTCTCTCTCTCTGATGGTGGAGGAAGGGTTTTCAGCTCCGCAGGTCTGTGACGAGGTGCATTTGGAGAGCAGCTCTGACAGACAAGCTCGGTTCCATCTGCAACCTGTAAGACTGCAAATGAGTCACAAAATCCCTTTAATTACTCTGACTCACTTCACAGAAGAGGAGCAGGATGGAGAGAGGAGAGTGTTTCAGCACAAAGAGACAGGGAACAGCACTCTGTTTCACACACACACACACACACACACGCTATAGATGCTATATTTAAAAAGTGTTAATTCTCTCAGTCTGCTATAGACGTGTCTAAAATTAACTCAATTCAATCCGTGACTTAAAGCTTTTCCTGCCTATTAATTCTTCAGAAAAAAGTGTCCGCAGTATACTACACACTGTATAATCCCATTTCATTAAAAAAAAAAGAGAAAAGATAACGCTTGGAACTGAGTTGGGATTTTATTAGACATCCCTAAATAGATTAATAACATTTTACAGCGAGTTTGTCGTTTGTCGTCTCAACGGAGTTGGCAGACACAATTTAGTGGAATTAATGAGCATTTAAGAGTGGCACGTCCCACAGAGACGCTCACAGCTCAAACACACACACACGCGCACACACACACACACACAGAGTGAGTGAGAGAGAAAATCTAGGACAACAATTTTGGAGTTGGCCATAAGTGTGTGTTAGAAAATTATTTATATATATCTATTGCACTAGACCAATTTCCTGTTACGCATCACTTCCTTGCACTCTTTCCACTGCACTGTCACTTGACCACACTATCGCACCTCTGAATCTCACCAATCTCACCGCCTACTGTGCAACACACATCGAACTCACCAAGGTGTGACCTAGCTGAAGGTACAACCATTTTTATTAGTCAGATTAGTCAGATGACAGATGATCTTTTCAGAATCAGGAACATACAGATATGCGAAAATACCGACATATCGAGCAAAATAAAGTGCAGCGTAAAGCTGACATATAATTCTCCTAACACATGTAACAATACTAGCCAGAATAAATAACAACACCAGCCAGAGTAAATAACAATACTAGCCAGAGTAAATAACAACATTAGCCAGAATAAATAACAATACTAGCCAGAGTAAATAACGATGATAACCATACTCGCATATCTTTTACATGCCGAAATATTCACCAACGACTTCGATGGCGATGTGCCGATGGCACAAACCCCATTTCCTCATTCTTTTCCCTTAGTCTGTATTAAATCACTTAACTAACTAACTAGCTGGCCATAGGCTACTACATTCTGTTAGCTACCACTTTTTAGCCTTATCGCTTTGGTTTCCAGGCAACCAAAACACATTACTGGGCAGTACACTGGAATTTTCATTTCCCAGTGGGCTAGCTAATAGATTTATGGTTTGTCCACCCCTGAAAAGCGTTAACCCAATGAGTAAAAATACATGTAAAGGCCATTTTGTACAGCAAAATACATGCATTTTGTGATTTTTTTTTTTGTAGTAAGAAGAGTAAGATTACTATTTTTCAAAATCAGAGTAGTATTGAAAATGGCTCAGTTTCTCAGAAGCATCATAACGCTAAGACCAGCTTTACTGGTAGAGACACAGAGAAAGAGAGAAAGAGTTTAATGTGATGCTCACTCGACCATTTAACTGTGATCTTTCCGCTTTTGGAAAACTCAGGCCTTTTTTTATAGCGTGCAGGAAGTTTTTAATAACTGCGAAATCAAACTTGGTTTGATTTTATAAATGATGCTCTGGTGCAGAACAATATTCTCTGCGTTGCTACAGAGTAGTGTGTGCTTTTGTTTAGGGGTTTCAGTGTTCAGGTTTTTCATCGATTAATTGCGCAGCTTGTTGGCAACGGACTTGAGCTGAACACAGCCCACACATTCTGTGTTCATGAACACAGATTAACTGTCAAACTGCTGCATCTGAATGATGCCTCAACAGTTCCTACAGGACAAACACACACACACACACACACACACAAACACACACACACACACACAGTAGAATCATAAAGCTCAGACATCCAGATTGAAGCAAGCAATGTGTCATATGTGGCTTTGTCTTTCCGAGACACCTGCCTTGGTAACCCCCCACACACGCACACGCACGCACACACACACACACACACACACCATAATTGCATCTCAACACAACAGAACAGAGGCAACAAAAGGAAGTGCACTCGCTGAAGGCCCAATCTGTCTCTGGCTTTGTGTGTGCGTGCCCATTTATCCACATTAGTGTTGGATTAATTGGGTTAGAGACAGAGATGTTAATAAATGCACTCCGTGAGGATGGCTGCGATTGATCACCCGCTTCCTGCCATACTGCTCACACACACACACACACACACACACCGGGGAGATTCATCACACACACAATCTTTAAACACACCACACTTTACAGCTTCATAATCCCTCCATCTTCATAAGAATACAATTACGGCAAGTGCGTGTCTCCCTCCTCTCCTCATCCTCCTCTCTGTTTGCGCATATCATCTCCCTGTTAGGGATGATGATTAGAATTGTAAAAGCTCTGCTGTACATTCTCTTAAACTCTATGCTTTCTTTTCCTGGCCTCCGTGTAGCCTCAGTTACATGCATGCAGATCTACAGGTAAATCAGTATGTATGTAATCTGTGTCTTCCAGATGACATCAGCTACATCGTTATCAACCACAGAAACCACAAGGACAATTTTCAACCGGAAACCTTTACATCAGTCATCACTGGAAAGGTGATCTGATCACCCAGAGCACATATCTCCAGAAAATTCCACTCTAGAGATTGTATCAGTGTGCTGAGCTAAATGATACTCTATCATAGCAAAACAAGAAAAGAGGAACTTTGTAGATGGGCTGATCGCAACTTTTGGAGATGAAAGGCTCACATACCAGGCACGTTATACCCCTACTCAAAACTGAAAAGGGTCGAAATAGGACAAAGGCCAGTGCAAAGATAACTGGATTGTAGGTGCGTCGAAAGCAGAAAGACTGTAGTTTAAGCTTTTTATGCCTTTATGAGGAATTTGGGTCCAAGGAGATCTACTGTGGATCTTGGGCTGTACTTCAGGGTACTCAAGTATGTTTTGTCTCGTTTCAAAAGTGTTTTGGTTACAAAGTTGACGAGAAGAGAAAGGTGGAGCGGAGGAGGACAGAGTCGATCTGAGCAGAGCAGCAATAACCTAACAGAAATCAACGACAAGAGATGAGAGTCTGACAGACCTGCTCCAGCTTCTCCTAATTATATTAACTTTAAGAGTTTGTTTGCTGGTTGGCAACTTCAAAATGTATTTAAAAAATGACTACATCTCACAATTATACAAACCTTAGACAATGAAGCTGTGAGGCAACAATGCTAGATGCTCAAAAAAAACCCTCTGCTTTCAAAATGGTGGCCTACTCACTATTCACTACATTGAAAAATATTGGCGCACTACTTAAAAAAGGATTTTGTACATTACGTTACACAGGTTTGTTGTCTCTTTGACGCTAAACATGTTCCGTTATATAAACAGTAGCTAATTCACTATCCTTGCTATTATTTTCCTGTTTCATACCTCAGGATAACAGTAGCTGAGCTAACTATAAACTGAACATGTGTGTGACTATGGAAATAACTTTACGGAAAATGATCCACTTATTGTATTATATTATATTAATACTATTATATTAAGAAATAAGAAATCTGGAAGAGGTCTGAACAGATATTTCCTCCTTAGCTTCTTGTATTCCTCACTGCACTAGGGGCATGCTGTTACAGGGAACTAATCAACAACAGGGTGGCCTAATACAAAGCGGGGTTACTATTAGCACTCCGATTCTTTTCCAGCAGTGTTTTATTTCTCTTGTACTGCAGCAATGTTTCGATTATTATGATTTTTAATTCATTAATTAACAAGAAGTCATACTTTTTAGCCATTTATAGTTACATTTAATGCTGTGGAATGCAAAGGCCTCTGTCCTGAAGACTTTCCCTTGATGGAAAACTATGAATGTTACAGAGTGCTGACACTGGAGACTCCTTCCAACAATGCTAAAACTTAAAGTTAAATCTTTACATTAAGAGAGCTTTAGAATTTCATGGTTCGAGTCTTCAGCATTGTTGGTGTGAGTTTTTTTTTTTTTTTTTTTAGTTTTATATTGAAACTCATTCATTTATATTAGTGAGACACATCCATGAAACATAGTAAAAGGTAAAAGGTACACAATTCTATATCATAACAGTGTTATAAATGCCACATTTTTGTTACCTTGTATTGGAATAGTGTTTCATAAGACTTTTAAATGAAAACTCAGCACCAGTGCAATTACAGAAGATCAAATTCTATACTAATATATAAAGTAAATAGAATAAATATAGCTCTAACCATATTATAGATATGGTTATAAACTTTTAGTAGCATGAACCAACCATGAAGATAAAGCAATGTGGCCTTCGTATACATAGTGTGTGTGTGCATGTGTGTGTGCGTGTGTGTATAATGTAACTGCAGGCCAAAGAGAAAGTCCGTCCACTGACTAGGCGAATAATTGAGAGGGGAAGCTAATATTCACAGACAGCACATTTCCAATTGAATTATTCAATTAAGCCACTCAAGCCAATCACAGAGCGGATAAGCAAAATAAAACTCGTTTCCTCTACACACTGCTTCCAACATATTACTGCACAATGTTTTTGTGTAAGCGTGATTTCATTATGGGAAGGTAAAGTTAACACACACTTTGCATTTGTTGGTAGCTGGGCGTACAATATACCACTGTATACTGCAACACTGTTGAATTCTATCCTATTCTGTAGGATAAGCTGTACAGAAAATGGAAGGATGGATGGATAGAAGGATGGATGGTTGGATAATTATATGGCAGGCTTACGAAACAGGGCTCTGGTTAAGTGTTCCCAATTAAAAATGTGAGTAGAAAGTGTAAAATTCCATCATTAGGAATTGTTTTTCTTAATATCTGCAAATGAACCGTAAATCATTTAACAAACAAACAAACAAGAGTTGTCTCTTGTGTCACTGTTTTATTAGTTTATTTAAAGATGCTTTTTTTGTCTTTTCTGGTGACGCAGCAAGGAACAAACCTGCTAATGTCATCTTCCCGTCTGGAGTAGACTGACATGTGATCATAAACCCTCCATCGCCAAGCTGAGAAATATTCCTCGGATGAAACATGTCAGAAAGAAGACGACTTGGATTTGAGGTGGTTGGATGAACTGAGAAAGAGAGAGAGAAAGATAGAGAGGGACAGAGAAAGAGAGAGAGAGAGAGAGAGAGAGAGAGATGGAGAGAGAGCAGTAGGATCCTCCTCCACTCGCTAGACTCTTCCTTCTCTCTCCCACAGCGGCCATCTGTCCCTCTGAGTCGCCACGCAGAGCCAGCGTGAATTAAAATCAGCCAACGAGACAAGCAGAGTACATGCAAATACACACACACGCACACACACACACACACACACACACACACACAACTTGGTGTTCTGTTTTGTCCCCTGATTGAGAAAGATTAAGTCAAGTCCATTTGGGTCACATGACAACAACCATATGACACTGGCACTGGCAGCACTCATGTGACAGGACACATCAATACATACACACACTCACACTCGTACACACACACACACACACACACACACACACACACACACACACATCATTATAAGCACAGCCACTGAAACTCCGGGTTATGCCAGAACACACTAGGCCAAATTTCATGACTTTGAGGATTTTTTTTAATCACAAAATTTAAAATCACAAAACTCTACATCTGAATTCTCAAAACTTTACGTTTAAAATCACAAAAACTCTATGTCTGAATTCTCAAAACTTTACATGCAGATATGTTTGCGTTTTCCTTTTGCAGGTTTGAGGAAATTTGTTAAATTCTTCATGCCAAACAGTTTAACACTCGAATAAGTTAATGACAGTCAAATGATTGGAAAGTAAAAGATTTAACCGAAAACTATGCCCTTTAATTGTCAATAGCATGAAAATTGATTGCTAGCTGCTAGCTGTTTGTCTTTATGAGATCGACATTAATCACTACACAGTGAGTCTCCCTCTATAGAAAAGTCTTCCTCTTCAGAGGTGTGTGACTGAGTGGACAGCGAGTGCTAATTAAAGGGAATTTATGGCATTGCTACACGTTGCTGGGCGGATACAAAGCAAGGCTACACCTTTCGCTCTGTGCGTATACAGCCACTGCTGCACAGCAAACACAGAAACGCTTGCTGGGAGACCAGGAATTACCATGGTGATGGGGTCGTGACCCATGACCCATCAGGGCTTATGAAGAACCTGGGTCATCCGCAAAGCAGAAAGGAGTTCCCATTTTTCTGCGTCAGGAGGCGTTCCATGTGAAAAATGGATCGAGAATGTGTCAGAAAGTGGACAAAAATGCAAACATCTGAAGAGCAAGAAGACACGCTGAGCATTGCACGTGTGTTCTGCAGGAAGAACAGGAATTTTTCTTTCCTTTTTCAGGATGTTGGCTCGCTCTTATCAACCTCTCATCTTCACAACATATCTAACACTCACCAGGTCATCTAACCCTCAAGGTCACATTACAATAATGAAAAAATAAAAATAAAAATGATGGGAAAATTATTTTTAAAAAAACATAAATATATAAAAGTATAAATAAACAAATAAATACATAATAACATTTTTATAGCATGTAACATCATCAATTATCTTGAATCATAATAATAATAAAACCTTGCATTTATATAGCACCTTTCTAATACACAAGGTCTTTTTACAATTAATAAAATTAAACAAACAAACAAACAAATAAATAAGTATAATTTAAAAATACAACAACAACTACTACTACTACTACTACTACTAATAATAATAATAATGCATTACAAACTCATTTCAATTACATTACATTACTTCCATGATATCATCTGTGATATCAATATTGAGAATTGATTATAGTAAATAATACATAAATGTTGGTACCTGTGAAAAAAGAGGGTCCTGAATCTTAATTTAACCCGTTACCTAACAGCATAAAAATGAATCGTTCTCTCGGTTTAACCTCTGACATTTACTCACATTTCAGGAGAAATAAATGAAACCAGCACTGAGTGTAAATGCAGCGCTGGTACTATTTATTTATGTTGCAGTTTATTGACAGGAAAAAAAAAACCCAGTAAAATTGGAGTCCAGTAATTAACGCAATGTCTGTAGTTTCACGGGAAAGAGATGCAGCACTCATGATAAGGTCATCTGTCAATCAAAGCCTCAGCTGTTACCTCTGAGTTACGGAAGAGTAAAAAAAAAAAAAAAAAAAATCCATCCATCGCCCGTCTCTTTTCATTAATCATGAGGGACACCGGTCCTGCTTCACTGACCTTTTTAATGAAGTGAAAAAGCAATCTTTTATATTGAACACTGATGCATTTCGTCTCGGGTGGTGTGTTCAGGGTTGTTGCCCTACGGCAACGCTGTTTCTGCTGGACAGTGGTCAAATGAAGACAGAACTCAAGTGAGTGGAGATTTCCCATCTTCGGCTTGATGGAGATATAAATCATGTCAATTATGATATGCACAGCAGTTTACAAACGATTGCAGTTTTTTTTTCTGAATTAAAAAAAAAAAACAACACATCATGCTTTTTATCCATTTCTAGATACGCCAATGTGCCATTATAGCAGAGACATACAGTTCCCTCACTAAAGAGCCTCTCTTTTTTCTCTCTCTTTAAGTTAATAAGATATGCTACCGAGAAACCAGAAACTCGTAAACTCCTCTGTCCTGAAAACTGACTGTTACAAAGCACTGACACTGGAGACTCCTTCCCTAAATGTTACATTAATGTCTCCTTACAGAAAACTGTGTATCTGTTTATGGTTAGCCCTAGATAACGCCATACAAGCTCCTGTGAATTAACGGTTACTATAGCGGGCATATTGCAGAATGATTAAAAATTCTTGTTCAATCATGATTCTGTACACAATGACTTGCTGGATGAATGTGACCATTTTTTTTTTACATTTAAAGCAGAAAATAGAATGCTGTACTCAGCTCTAGTGTGTGCTAGTTTCTAATGTGCACATAGTGCCCTTGCACACACCCCACGTTGTGTTTGAACTGTTTTTATTTCTTCAGTAAAATCAAGATTCCTCTACTAAATATTGCACCTCTTTGAACAGATGCATTTTACTACATGATTAAATAATGAGAATGAAACATAATATCACTAATCACACTTGTGATATAGCTGAAGGCTTTGCTTTGTGTCCTTCAAGAGCTTCCTTCTGCGAGCAAGACAGAATAAACAATCTGGTACAAGAAGAAGATCAATCACGCTGAAGAGGAAAGCAATGAAAGAAAAACAGACACACACACACACTCGCTCTTTTTCTCTGTCTCAAATTTGTGTGATGTATGCATCTCTTGTGCTTTTTATTTATACGTGTGTGCATGTGTGTGTGTGGGTGCCTCTCCAGTGTACTGAAAGTGTATTTTCTCTCTCATTGTAAGCACATTTGTCTGTAATTATGTGTGCAAGAGTGAGAGAGAGAGCAAGAAAAAGACAAAGAATGAGAAAGAGAGTGAGAGAAAGAGACAAGGGGCTGTTTCTAATTTTGTTGTCAAACAGTAGTGAGTGTGTAGCGCCGAGAGAGAGAGAGAGAGAGAGAGAGAGAGAGAGAGGGAGAGAGAGGAAACCTGTGCTGGGTCGGCTATAATAACTGTGAAAAATCTCATTAATTCAGTCGGCTCAGCCGCTAAGTCCTTGTATTGTCACTTCTCCCAGGGCCCTTTTCACGGCCTAACTAGCGTCATCTCCATGGCGACGGAGGAGAAATGCTTTGCATGTCCCCTCAAATTCTTTTTTGTCATTGTTCCTGACAAAGCTTGACAAACCGCATGTGACTCGAAGGGCTTCTCTGGCGGCTGCGCGACTATTCACACTCACGCCAAAAGCAGCGGCCATATCGATTTTTAATAAAGCAGGCCCGCGCTCTTCAGTGTGTCCCTGCTCGCTTTGTAAATCTCTACAGGAAGCATGGACAGGCTTTTCCTTTCACATTACACACACTCTACAACACTGCCCACATCCATTCTGACCTCAGTACACAGCTCTAAACCTCTTCACTCAATAACATTCTTTATAACATCACTGAGAAACAAGCGTAAGTCCAACAGCAACAGAGTACCACTTACAGTCAGCCTCATCACTCAGAGTAAGGAGGACAGAAACACGACGAGGAGTGCTGTTATAGGAAAACAATCAATATCCATCCATTCTCAGTACCTCTTACCCTACACAGGAGCCTATCCCCGGGGACTCGGGGCACGGGATGCACCATGGACAGGGTGTCAACCCATTGCAGGGCACAATCACACACAATTTGAAAATGCCAATCGGCCTACAGTGCATGTCTTTGGACTGGGGGAGGAAACCAGAGTACCCTGAGGAAACCCCCAAAGCACAGGGAGAACATGCACGTTCTGCACACATAGAGCAGAGGCAGGATTCAAACCCACAACCTCAGAGGCACGAGGCAAACACACTAACCACTAAACCACCAAAAACAATCACCAACTGAAGTTAATTCTTTTCCTACAGCAGCATGTCCCAACGTTTTTCATCTCACTCTCACTCCCTAACTTCCTCACTCCTTCAATCCCTAACTCCCTAACTTCCTCACTCCCTAACTACCTCACTCCATCAAACCCTAACTCCCTAACTACCTCACTCCATCAAACCCTAACTCCCTAACTACCTCACTCCCTCAATCCCTAACTCCCTAACTCCCTCACACCTAACTCCCTCACTCCATAACTGACTCACTCCCTAACTACCTCACTCCATCAAACCCTAACTCCTTAACTCCCTCACTCCCTCATTCCCTCACTCC
This sequence comes from Pangasius djambal, assembly GCA_022985145.1. Lineage (NCBI taxonomy): Eukaryota > Metazoa > Chordata > Actinopteri > Siluriformes > Pangasiidae > Pangasius > Pangasius djambal. Next base: position 4,898,795 of record CM041003.1, read on the forward strand.
TTCAATCCCTAACTCCCCAACTCCCTAACTCCCTCATTCCCTCACTCCTTCAATCCATAACTCCTTAACTCCCTCAATCCCTAACTCCCTAACTCTCTCATTCCTTCAATCCCTAACTCCCAACTTCCTCAGTCCCTGGCTCCTTAATTCCCGAGCTTTCTAGTTTCTTCTGTATATTTGTCGCCCTGAGTTGCAGGTTTGAAGTTTGAAGTTCTCCTAGCTTCCTGCTTTAAGTGTATCTCCTGGTTCGTATCTTCACCTGTGTTTGGGATTAACAGTAATACATTCACAATTGATTGCAAGGCTGCATGGAAAAAACAGCATTAATAAATAAATGCATGTGTAACAGCCTCGAAACA
>CM041003.1:4901653-4907562 GCA_022985145.1 Pangasius djambal
GCCAGTGGCACTCTGTGTGCACCACCAATGAAGACTTTTATCTGAAATGCTGCAGTTTTTACTACATCTATTATTATTACTATTATTATCACTGAAGTGATTATTACTGCAGCTTATATGTGAAAGATATCCTCTCAGAAATCCCATAGGTGTTCATGTGCCGAGCGTGAAAAGGCCAGAGTGTATCATTCACATCATCTTTTTATTCCTCAGCAAACCATGTCACTGATTTATTCAGGTTTTTCCTTTAATTCATCACCCGTCTGTATATGAAGTATACAGTGTATATAAAATTATTTAAAATAATTGCTTATGTCGAGCGTATTCAAAATTCAAGCACCACAATCAAAATCGAGTCAAATGAAACAAGTTTCTGCTTCACATTACAGATCTGTCCCGTTTAATGTGTCAGGCAAGGAGGTGACGAACGCTGCTCCCTCTCCACTCTTCCTTCATTAACCATTTTCTTGTAACAAAGCACTCATACTGTTCAAGTGTAATGACTTCCAGAGTTGCCTAAAAGCCCCCCGAAACCCCACCCCTCATCTTTATCTGCTCACTTCTTTGGTTTTTTTTATTCTCTTCCTGTTCCTAACCATGCAGTCTCTCTCTCTCGCTCTCTCTCTCTCTCTCTCTCTCTCTGCTGTGTGAGCTTGGTAGCTTTCATATGTCAAACACTTGAGCTCATGAACCAGCAACCTTCAAACCCTCGTCTGTGTGAGCATTCCTGAGGTTTCTCACCTTGTTCCACAGACTCAGCCAACAAAATGAAGCAAAAAAAAAAAAAAAAAAAAAAACCTCTTCCACTCCTGCATGCATGCGCTCTTGTTTTATACCACGGCGCTGTCGAATTCAGTTCTTTTTCTATAACAGCAGCTCTGACAGTAACTCAAATCACACATTTATATTAATGCACTCATTCCGTCATTGTTTCTATAGCAACAGCTAATTCACAGGGCTGAAAAGCATATTATTGATATGGTGGATGGTGAAGTTTTCTATAAGGAGACGTTTATTTATTCTATTTCTATTATATTCTTAACATGTCTACACCACTGTACACTGATTGTACATACATATATAGATCATATTTATCCATATTTCTAATACCTACTGCACCTCCTGTACATAAGTCATCTATTCCCCTGTACATATCACCCTCATATTTATTATATTATTATATTATTTATTATATTGTATTTATTGTAAATATGCCACTTATGCACTTCTGGTTAGATGCTAACTGCATTTCATTGGCTTAGTACATGTACTTTGAACAATGACAATAAAGTTGAATCTAATCTAATCTAATCTAATCTAATTTAGCATTTATGGAACGAGTCTCCAGTGTCAGAGGACTTTCCGGTTTCTCATTAACATGACAAAGTGCGTTTTTTTTTTTCCTGATTAATTTAAAGAGAGGGGGAAAAGCAGAGGCTGGTGAAGGAACAATTGTTTATAACAGTTACAGGACCAGGAACAACATTAAATGTAACTATAAATGGATACAAAGTACAATGTGTCATTCCCTAATTAATAAAATTGTGAGCATTGGCAAATTGCTGTGGAATCAGAAAACAGCAACTCCATCACTGATTATTTCCCTATAACAGCACACCCTGTCATGGTTTATTTCTTACATAGCACACAGGTGCATTACAAACCGAAGAACTACACTTTCCAATCATTTTGCCTCAAGCCAAAGTTGATTTTTTTTCGAAATGTTCGCATCATAACACTTCTCACGTTACAGGGTTGTATAAACTTGTATATGAGGTAGTTTTGTAATAGAATTAAATAAAATTTTATGTCTTTTTTTTTTTTCAAATGGAAGCTTTTAAAATGTACTTCCTTCTCCAGGTAAGAGCTGGCATGATGATGATGATGATGATGATGATGATGATGCATTTTATTTAATGGCGCCTTTCAAAACACCCAAGGTCACCTCACACGCAGGCAAAGATAAAAATACAAATACAAATCACTACCCAAGACAAAGACACACAACAAGCACTCAGCATATACAAATAAAATACAGTAAAGACTCAGTAAGACATATTATAAAAAAAAGCCTGAATAAAAAGATATGTCTTAAGACGCTTTTTAAAAGTCCGCAGGCAGTCGCTGTTGCGAATGTCAAGGGGAAGGGAGTTCCATAGGCGAGGGGCAGCATAGCTAAAAGATCTGGCACCCATAGTAGTTAGTCGAATCCGAGGTACCACAAGAGAAAGTGAAGATGAGGGTCTGAGAGCACGTGGAGGGGTGTAAAGACGAAGAAGTTGAGTAAGGTATTGGGGTGCAAGATTATGAAGTGCCTTGTAAGTAAGTAACAGGATCTTGTATTCAACTCGAAACCTTTCTGGAAGCCAATGCAACTGCTGAAGAACTGGAGAAATGCGCTCAGTAGAAGGTGTTCCTGAAAGAACACGTGCTGCAGAATTCTGAACCAACTGAAGCTTATATAGCACTTTAGATGGAACACCAGTGAGAAGGGCATTACAGTAGTCTATACGTGATAAGACTAGTGCATGGACAAGAACTGCTGTATTATTGATTGAGAGAAAAGAACGGAGACGGTTAATATTACGCAGGTGGAAGTATGCAGTCCGCCTGATATGACTAATTTGAGTCTCAAAAGATAGTGTACTATCCAAGATAACACCCAAGCTTTCAACCTGTGAAGAAGGACAGATTGCATTATTGTCAATATACAAGGAGAAACAATTAGATTTAGACAAAACAGATCTAGTGCCAACAAGTAGGGCCTCAGTTTCGTTGCCATTTAGCTTCAGGAAGTTAGCTGAGAGCCAGTCTTTAATCTCAGCTGAACAACTTGCAGCGGAAGTATGAATTATTATAAATAGTAATTATTTCAATTTGGATGGAGAAACCTTTTACATTACAAGTGTTTGACAACTAAGTGGTCAAGATTTGCAAAAATAACTGCTTTCAAAGAGGAAGAAGGGAGGAAAAACATCGGGCACATGTACACCTGGTCCACGTTGGGGGTTTTTCAGTGCGGCTCATCTTCCAACAATTTTATTTTTTAACACAAAGGGTTTTTTTTTTTTCACAGATATTAATGACCTTTTACTCGCTGATATAAATAATTACTCGAGTGTTGAGTAACTAAATATGTTTCACTCATGTTTCATTCATTGTTTGTTTAGCAGAATCTGTAATTACAAAAAAGTGAATCTGAATGATTTCAGGTGACTCACAACGAATCACCACAAACACTCAGAGTATGTGTGTGAGAGAGAGAGAGAAAGAGAGAGAGAGGGAGAGAGAGAGAGAGAGAAGGGGAGAGAGAGGGAGCACACAGCTCTGTAATGAAAAGAACAGACTATCAGGGGTTTTCCTAATGCCCTGTGTAGTGCTCTCATGCACAATGGCAGCTTGAGCTCCCCATAATCCCCTGTTTTAAGGGCTGTGAGCGCGGCAGGGGCTCCGACTCAGCACGCCAAGTTTACACACGCCAGGCAAAGAAATGCAGCAACCATGATAAACTACAGGAACACACCTCTGTCTGTTTCGTCTCCTGGAACAAGTCGAATGCGTTAGCAGAGCACTGGTAGAGTTTTCGGCACTCACGACTTTCCTCTGTTGTGGATAGCTCCACATGGATACCCTAAACACACTCACCCCCTTAGTGCTTCAGTGTATGATCTCACCTGGATACTGTCGATTTGCACCTAAGAACTGCTGCTGTAATCGTAAAGACTGTGCTGTGCTAATCGCATGACGCGGTCACAATCCAGGGATTTGAAGTGTTATAGGGAACGAAAACGAAAACCAGAAACAAACCAAATTTTTCACTGGACATGAACGAAAATGCAAACAAAATGTTCCAGAGTGCTTCATCCGTTTCAGTGGGATTTCAAAAAAGCACAGTCTAAACCTTAACATTTTCGAACTGGCCTAACTTCCTGTCCAGAAATCATCACTTCCTGCAAGGAGATATGACGTTATAAAGCAGAGTTTTCGAAGCTCGGGCGATGGCAGGAACATTTGTGTAGAGAATATTTTTTCCCTATGATTCTGCAAAGTAGAAGGATGTTCTGAAAATGTAAAAAAAAAAAAAAATACACGTTTCTGAGTAAACATTTGTTTTTATTTACACCCTATATTATTATTATTAACCCTTCTTTCACCTCGTTCTAACTGGTTTTGTACTAAAGAGGGGGTGTTGGAAAAAAGCAAATGTCATTTCTGTTCAGAATGAGCCAAAATGAACAGTTTCTAATTTGAGTCTGGTTCCTCTCAAGGTTTCTTCCTCGTGTCTTCTCAGGGAGTTATTCCCTTTGGCTTGCTCATTACGGATCTAAATCTACATCCTGATTTCTTTAAATCTGCTTCGGGATAATGTCTACGGTCAAAAGGCGCTATACAACTCAATTTGGACTGATCTGGGGACTGTATCACTAGAATGGTTTTATGAATGATTATGTATGGCTATAATGACGGAAACAGTGACCTTTACTTCGGATCTGTGTAATCCTAAGCTAATGGAAATATGCTACTTTACTAATCATGTCTAAGGTCGATTTTTTGACCATTTCTATTTTCTCTAAGAAACACAGCCTGGAAATTGGATTTTATTTAAAATAATACCTGCGCTAGAACATAATATGTGCACTAGAACATATCTGATGTGAACAAGAAATTACTCAAGGTTATTAATCATTATAAATGTCCATTCGTGATTTCTATATGGTGTCACCATCATGGCAGCATGTTTTTTTTATGTACACGTTTTTATGTAAGCAGTATTATAACCGAACATTCTCATCAAAAAATCATCTCTACCAAGTATCAAACATTGTTAAAAACGAAATAACAGCAACATATAGCAACTAGATATAATGTTTTTTTTGCAGCGTCATCATCTATACCTGTATATTATCGTTCTGAAGTATTAAAGGTGAAATCAGGAATTTCTAAATCAGTCCACTGACATGATACTTGCTGAAGTTCTCCTCACATTCAAGAGAATATATGTTTAGAGGGGAAACATTGGTCTTTAAAATGAGATTTTAAAAAAAAACAAACGAAGTGGACCATTTAGCCAATCGGGATAATGAGATGTCTTTCCTTGCCTGTCAATCATGCTTGTTATCAATTCAGAAAATGTATATTTCTTGAAATGCTAATCTTTAGTTCAGTTTTAAAAATAGTTCTGACATGAGAAAGTCAGAAAAGAACTTCCAGGAAGCAGGAAGTTCATATTTCAGCAGGTGAATCACACTAAATAGATAGAGCTTTTCTAGGAAGTGGCTGGAGTCAGTGGTGAGAAGTGGCTCAGCTTTTTAAAAATTCATTTATTTTTAAATCCATCATAGAGCATTAGCCACAAACAGGAATTTAAACACGACGCAGTGTCTGGAGCTGGAGCTGTAAATATCATTAGATACAAAAATCATTGATCGCAGCTGGACAGATGGAGACAACTTTCTCGGTAATTACACACAGTCTGGCCCAACTAAAGCAGCACCTATCAGTTGTGATGCCGATTTTCATGATTCAACATGAACATTACACTTAGAGTAATCAGCGAATGACTCGGATTACTCAGAGTTACATCACGAAGTGTGAATCGTCAGGACTTCTCAGTGTTCGTGATCTACTGTTTAATATTTCACGCGTTTGATAAGTTTATAATGGAGAAGTGAGCACTCTGTCTGTGCTCTCAGAGTTCTCTATCTTCAGACTTCGGACCACTCTGATGCTGTGCGAGGCTGTACACTTCTATCCAAATCTCAGGTTTTTTTTGCATTGCATTTGTAGCGTAATCTCCATAAACGCACTCCAAACGCACAGCAATCCATCAGTCAGCACGTCAGCACGTCAACACGATTACATTAGCTCTCTTATTATGATTTCAGTTTTGCTGTAAAAATAGGTATTGA
>CM041003.1:4907662-4960677 GCA_022985145.1 Pangasius djambal
TTATTATATTCTTAAAACACACTATTTATTTATTTATTTATTTACACACAACATGTTGGGTTTGAACTGGGATGAGGATCGTTATTCTAAATGACAATTTTTATTTAAATTTTTTTCTGTGTGAGAGAAGAGCATGAAATGGCATCGTGTTATGTTGATGTTCTTCTTTCGGCTGCTCCCGTTAGGGGTCGCCACAGCGGATCACTGGTCCACATATTTGATTTGGCACAGTTTTTACGCCGGATGCCCTTCCTGACGCAACCCTCCCCAGTTTTACCTGTGCTTGGGACCAGCACTAGGAGCTCACTGTTGCATGCAACCGTGGCTGGGGTCGGGTCCCTGGCCGGCAATCGAACCCGGGCCGCAGCGGTGAGAGCTCCGAGGCCTAACCACTAGTCCTCCAGGGACAAATGGCATCATGTAATACTCATGTAAAATTTAACTCTTTAGTAAAGTAAGCAGCTAATAAATAGGAACAAACAAAGAACCCCAAAAAACTGACTGAATAAATGAATGAACAAACAAGCAAACAAACAATAAACCTTTTGGTTTATTATAAATAAAATAAGCAGCCTTTGGAATAAACAAATAAATACATACATAAAGTAAATCAGTAGATAAATGAAAGAATAAATAAATGAACAAACAAACAAACAAACCAACAAATTAATAAAGCCTTCGGTCCTTGACCTATTTATAAAACCTTATTATAATAAATCGTGCTAATCATGGACTAGTTTCCTGACTTGCATTTATTTCTCATATATCTTCTTTTATTTTAATAAAAAGTATTAAAGATAGTAATTAGTAATTCATTCCTTTATCTTGCTAAACAATGGTGTGTAAGTGTAGGTGTTAAAGGGAGGCTGAATGTACTGTATATCAGGCAGTGAAGATGAGTGGATTGGCATCTGCTTTCGAACAGACGAGAGGAACCTGCGGGTCTCGTCCTGTCGCTCTTAGCTCCGGTGCTAATTAGTGCTAAGTCGCAGATCGGCCTGATGGGAAATGGTGCCATGAAACTGGCACGAGCGCAGAGCATCCAAAGCTTAATGAGATGCAGCACAGACAGACAGAGAGTGAGTCGGGTGGAGAAGACACACACACACACACAAACACAAACATGCACACACACACGCACACACACACACACACACACACACACACACACACACACACACACACACACATATTAACTCCCTGCTGTATAGTGCTGTCAAAGCAGGACATTTACACTGATGAATATTATACTGATTGTTCATTTTCATTGTTTCTAGTCATATGCCATCATTTTTATATTTATTTGTGGTGTCTGGTCATTAAAACTGGAGGAATTCATTTTTTTATGTGGATAGACCTGAGTAAAACGTATTGCATGGATTTACAACCTATTGACGTAAAATGGCATTTTATTTTATTGATTTATTTGGGAATTGGCTAGAATGAGAGAGTTTGTGTGTTTGTGGGCTGGACAGGAGTCACTACAGGCAGGCTGCCACTACACCACACACACACACACACACACACACACACACACACACACACAGGCTGGCATGTCCGGTCCAGGACTCCATCTGCCAGCACAAATGAGAAAAATGTGGTTTCTGTGATAACGACTGGCTGCTGCGTGTCACAGAGCCTCCTCAGGCCCTGTCTGATAGTCATGGCCTCACGCGTTAGAGCTAAACGGACGATGGGACGTTCTCCAATCCAACAGATTAGTCTATTTACCAGCAGGGTTCCTACTAAGTGCACTAAAGTGCAGTAAATTAGTGACCAATGTAACCTCTTCCGGTGATGCTAAGGATTTATTTTCTAATCCTTTAATCACAGAAAGATCCTGTTTGCTTTCTGTCTTCCTCAGGTTCTGCTCCTTCTTTGTCCTTGCTTTGGGTTGTGTCTTGGGGAAATTCTGACATGCATCTTTACAATTCTGTGCTGTAAATGTTGCATACACATTCATAAAGAAGGGTTTCCTCAAGGGTTCTTGATTAGTCAAGAGCTCTTCGCTTTTAAATGGGTTCTGCTTGGAACCCTCTTTGATAAGGAAACACCCTGGTGCTCTTCCTGAGAGACAACAAGCCGTAATCTACACTTAATAATGAAGAAAATTTATTCAGCTATTTAACAAAGAAAAACGTATAAACGTTGATACATTGGTTTATTGAAACATTTTTGGAAGGAGTCTCCAGTGTCAGTACTTTGGTTCTAAATGTACTACATAAATGTAGATTATAAATGTAGAGCTGGTGTGGTGTCTTTCACTGGAATTAAATCTTTATGTTTAATTTTCTCCCTTTTTAAATTCCAACCCGATTTTAAAATGCTAGAACTTTATTGTATTTGAGCTATGTGCAAATCATTTCATTTTAGGCAAAGATGTAGTTTCAGAACTGTGTATAGTAGAAAATGTCGTCACTTGACCGTGTGATGGGTTTTCCCAGGCCGCCACATATTTTGCACCATACTGTATTGTATTTTGTCGTAACTGTATCATTATATCGTATTGGTGTGTTTAGTTTACGCGACACAGCAGCAAACGAAATCTCTTGTACATCTCGCAAAACTTTTTTTTCCCTGCCAGTTTAGGGTCGCAATCCTTCCGCCACCATCGTTTCACATCTACTCCGTTTTCTTTTAGTCAAAGCAAAATAAAAGAAAGAAACATTAGCTCTTTCGGGATCTTCTGAACTCTGCCCCTCTGTGTTCAGGTTACTTTCACATTTAAGGACGCGCACAAAGCGATGCTTTTTAAGACGAACTATTATTAATCACCTTGTGCGCGACGTTCGCTTTGAGCTTTGTCATTTTCTTCGCTTAACAGCCTTCGATTCGCTCCTTTAAGCTGAATAAAAGCGGTAAGGTGAAGATCTCTAGAGATACAGTTCTGCATTTTATAATTCCCAGGCTGACGGTGTAAATCACCCCGCGCTTTGTCTGATTTATGTCAAAGTCTGACGTTAACCTTGGGGTTACTCACTTTTTTTTCTGCACAGAGCAAACAGAGCTTGGCAGTGTGGCAAATCTCCAGCTCTGTCTTAGCCGAACCCAAAGGATTAGAAGAAAAAGATGATGACAGATAGATAGTGAGGCCAGAGAGGAAAGAGGGAGAGGCAGATAAGAGAAGAAAAGAGAACTTTTAAAAGAGAGAGAGAGAGAGAGAGAGAGAGCGAGCCTGAGGCAAGTCCATATGACTGGGCTGTCAGGTTCAGAGGTCATCATCTGGATATTTTTAACTATTTCTAAAAAAAGGGCCCTTCAGGGCTGCCTGAGGTCACACCAGGAACACCCCCCCCACTGACCTCTGACCTCTGAGCCTTTCAAAATCTTTTGGATTCATCATCTGAAATATGGGATTTTTTCTCTCTCTTTAAATCAGACAGACATTTTCTCATGCTCGGACGAACCTCACAAAATAAAAAAAAAATCTGTTGAATTTAGTGTCGATGTTGTTTAGCAACATGTGTCGATGTAATTTAGTGTATGCGCGTTAACAAACCAGGCACGATGACTTTTTTGAAAGCTCTCTCTCTCTCTCTCTCTCTCTCTCTCTCTCTCTCTCTCGATGTGGATGGCCCAGCCATAATGGCATGCAGATGGTGCTCAGCAGTCAGCGTTCGATGTTCAGCCGAGGCGTTCTCAAGCTTACTCTCTCCTGGAATGTACCACGCTGGCTCTTTACAGGGGGAGCGGACCCACTCAGCCCTGAATCAGGACACACACTCTCTGCTTACACTCCATCCCTGAGTGGTCTCATTAAAACCTACAGCTTTACATCCTACCTGAGACCTTAAACACAAACAAACGCAGGGCTTTAATGGCCCAATTCATTTCGCATTCCAGGTTTTGTCAGAGAAACAGTAGGAGGCAGGTGAACTTCCATTTAAATGATGATAGAATAACTAAAGCCTAAAAAAATCATAATAAAGAACCTGATGTGATATGAGCATTTATGGTATGAAATGATTCTTCGGTTTACTGAAATGAATAAAGGCTCATTCTGTAAAAGGCTCTTTGAGGAACAAAAAAAAATGACTCCTCTATGAGCCATTTGTGGAATGTTATTTATTTTTATGTGGCGCAGTGTTATTGTGAGTTTAAAATTAGTTTTGTGTTATTTAAAATGTTTAATGTGGTTTGTTCTTTTCTATTAGCTTTAAGTTTTTTTTTAAGAAATATTTTTCTTTAGTTTTTATATATAATATTTTTTTTTAGTTTTAGTCACTTTAATTCTAGGGACAGAGCTTTTCCCACCGTTTTTTTTCTTTTTTCTTTCTTTTTTGGGGGTGTCTGATATGAATGATGAATAAATACATGCTGCGTATTGAGGAATATTCTTCGAAGAAAGAAATGTCATTAATGCAATAATGGTTTGGGACTGGTAAAAAAAAATATTTTTAGAAACGAGTGACATTTTTAAAATTATTGTAAAAGGTTATTTATTTCACATTTGCTTTTTAATCTATTTAAGTCAGATATGCGGCCAATAAATTTATTTTGTTTTACTTTTTTTTGATTTCTAGTAAAGAAAGAAAGAAAAAAGAATGAAAGGACAAAGAAACAGAAAAGAAATAAACAAACCAAGAAAATACTAACAGACAGAGAGAGAGAAATCATTTTTACCACCTAACCCCTAGTGTATGCGGGTGGATGGGATGCTCCATGCTAACAGCTCAGTGTGTGTGTGTGTGTGTGTGTTTTGTGTGTGTAAGATGTGGAGGACGTGCTTGATTAATCCCCGTTCAGTGCTTAATCACTCTGCTCCTCCCCCCGGTGCCCCACTGAAACATGGGATGTGGCATTCCTAAAGAGGAAGGGGTCATTGCTCATGACCTTTGACCTCTGGGCCTCAGATTGGAACAAAAGTGGCACAGTGTTTTTTTTTTTTTTGGCAGGAAGGGTTACTGATTGACTCCTTTTCTCTGTAGGTTTATTTGAAGCCGGAAAAAAATGTGGCTTCAGAATTTGACTTTTTTTTAAAGAAACGTCACCCGCAGGTTTATTTTAATTTAAAGCAATGGATTCTGTTCAAGTATATAAACATGAACATGCAGCGATCCTTACTAACTGCCTGGTGAGGGTCATGGGCCACTCGTTTATATATATTATATATATATACTCGTGTTTATACTCAGCAGCGGCTCATGTACATAGATTTTGGTGTTGCAGGACAACATTAATAAGGACATGGCCTCAAACTGAATTAAGCTAGAAGGCTATCGCACTTGGCTGATGCTAAGGGTTACTATCTAGTGAATTTTTAGACTAACCCTATAATCAGCAGATGTGAGTTACCAACATAGAATCATACAGCATACAGACTATTTTTAGATGTTCCTTTCTATCATAACTGTGTATGATATAGCAGGTGTGATTGTCAGGTTTCAGCGAAAACTCTACATAACTCTCAAAAACCACACAAAAGACCTGAAACAAAGCAAAAAAAAATTGGGCATTGGCAATTTTTCACCTTGGTGTGCACGCATTTCCGATGTACGGACATTATCTACTCCATAATCCCCCTTTCCTTCTCCTAATCTTTGCAATAAGTCTTACAATAGAAATTTCTGTACATCACAGACACATTGTCTGCACTTACACTTTGCCTTTGTATGTGGAAATGTAATAGATTTCATTTCAATTATTTGCTATAAAACAAGATCTTGGTGGCTGCTAAACTAGCCCAATTTGGGTTAAAAAAAAAAAAAAGTAAACTTGGCAACCTTAATTAACTCTCCTGTCCACTGCTCCTCCCCCAAACATGGGGCAGCGTGAATTGTGCCCCAGTGGGCCTCTATTAGCGCTTGTTGCAGATCATAGTTTTGACCACTAGGTACAATAATGACTCAATGGGGGTAAACAGGGAACACACTGCCCCATGATTGTGCAACATCTAGAAAGGCGAGCAAATCAATGGAGCACTTCCTGGGCCACAGGGATTGTTAAAAAAAAAAAACTTTCAGTTTAGGCCACGCCCAGTTCGGATTTCAATCCGAATACAGATATAGATAGGGATATTTGGAACGCTAAACAGATACACATACAGGCATTGTGTTACACCCCTAATCTACATATTAGTATTTAATGCTTACAGATGTGAATATGTGTGTGTGTGTGTGTGTGTTTTGATGTGAAGACAAGAACACGTGTGAGAGTGTATATCAGTGTTACAGCACAAGAAGTCATGCAGTGCATGCTTGCCCGTGATTGCTGCTCTCCACAGGTGAGAGTGCTCTTGAGCATGTGTTTGTGTGTGTGTGTGTGTGTGTGTGTGTGTGTGTGTGTGTGTGTGCGCGCTCTGATTATGGAGCAGGAGGACCCTCTCAGCCCTTGCAGACAGGGGGCTGATTCCAGCAAAACTCCTAATCAGGTGCCATCATTAAAAACAACAGCGCTTAAGGTAGTGGTTTCCTCCGGGAGTTCTGATTTTCAATCCATTTTAATGAGTGTGAGGAAGTCTACAGCGGATCTTTCAGAGTTCAGGTTTAAATATTGACAGCAAATATCTGAAAGCCAGGACGAGAAAAAAGGGGCATTAAAATTCATAGCAGGGAGGGGGGAAAGCAAACTCAATAAATCAGGAGTCGAAAAGGCGGACGCGGCACAGAACGTTTTTATGGAGCTGTCGACGTGCAGGAGAGGTCTGGAGGTATTTGATGAACTAGACTGACGTGTATGTATTTGGACAAGCTGAAATGTTTAAGACGAGGATGATGATGATAATGATGATGATGATGAAGCACAGACGCCACGCTGGATTCACACAAAAGGCAACAGCTGGCCGGCTTTCCCTCCTCCACCCTTCCTCTCTTCCTTCATGCCTGACTTGAGGCTAATGTTGCTGAGAGGACAGGAAGACTCGCTGGGGGTCTGTGCAGGGGAGTGTGTTTGGAAGAGGGGGAGCTCAGACTTCTTTTGTCTCGCCTCTCCTTGCTTCAAGATGTGCAATCACGACTTGAGGAACATCCCTTTTCATCTCGAGGCCTGCCAGCTGTGAAGGCAGTCAATAAACCGATACTTCCCCATCCACTCCACTCCCTGTGCTGCCTACTGGCCTTGTCTGCATGCACGCACACACACACACACACACACAAACACCTCGACTCAGCCTGCCTTTGTTTCTGCATCTGGATCCCGACTGTAAGTAAAATTAGCACGGTGTAGTCACAAAGCCATAAAAGCAGTCCTGCTCCGCCTCCTCCCTCGTTCCAGGTGGAAGGGAAAATAGAGAGAGGCCTTTCGAAAAAACCAAGGGAGTAAGAGTGTGATAATGATTTTAACCCGAGCCCCTCCCTCCTCTCTGTCTCTCTCTCTCTCTCTCTCTCTCTCTCAACCCTCCTGGGGTGAAACACAATTGCCTCGAGGCTACAAGCTCTATTCGACACTCAGATATGGCTAATCTCGGCGCTCAGCGTGTCCAGAACATAGCAGTTGGAGAACGGCGATCTAGCAGAGCGGCCTGGCGGGAATCTCACAACGGCATCCTGGCTCACTTTCAAAACATCATCCAAGCCTTGCTCCTGATTCCATGCGCTAATCTCTTCTGCGATTTACACCAATTCTGTCCAAATTCTTTTTTTTTTTTTTTTCTCATCACGTGTATAATCCACTTAGCTGGAGGCTCTAATTGCTCTGCTGGAAGAGAAACACACTAAACACACTAGCAATCGCAAGTCCTGGGGCCTACCTGCTGTTTATTTTACTCCCTGCCCTCTCTTTTCCTTCTGGATATATATGTGTGTGTGTGTGTGTGTGTGTGTGTGTGTGTGTGTGTGTGTGTGTGTGTGTGTGTGTGTGTGTGAGTGAGTGAGTGCATGCGTGTGTGTGTTTTTCTTGTCGTCTTCACCATCCAGTGGCTCTGATGGACCTCAGTGGCCTTCACTTGCTCACACACACACACACACACACACACACACACACACACACACACACACACACAGCTTTTTTGCTGTTCCGGAAAAAAAAAAACTACAAAGGGTCAATGGAGCCAGAAGCCAGACAGAGGAAATAAGAAGAGTGTTTGTTGGCCTCCTTGTATCGGAGACCATTTAAGGAAAATGAGACTGTAAAAATGCCACAGCTTTAATAGGCTGCCACAGGATGTGTGCTCATAAAAGGAACCCCCCATATCCTCTCTCTCTCGCTCTCTCTCTCTCTCTCTCCCTCTCTCTCTCGCTCAGCACAGCTTCTCAGCAGCAGATAAATGAGGACATCAGTAAAAATGGTAGGAGCTGAGAAGAAGATTAAATGAAATACCGGGGAGCCCATCAATAACCTCACAGCCATCTTTAGCACCCTTCGATACAGACAGCTGATAAAAGGGAAAAATAATACAGAAGGGCAGGGGGGGAAAAAACTCACAGTCTCTCATTTTCTGACGCTTGATGAAGCTGTTACTGCAAATATATCTCCGCAGTGTTAAGATGTAACATGAATGCTCAGATGCTGTATCACCAGTAGGTTGTCAGGTCAAATCCCAGCACTGCGAAAGAGCCACTGTTCCCAAACTGTGCAGTTTTGGCATTGACTCCTCACTAAAGTACATATTCAGAGTTGAGTGAGGATTTAATACCAAAATCGTGCACAGCGATGTTCAGACCTCAGACATAACTACAGATTTAAAAGCTATTCAGAAGTTATATGAGATTCACACACATGCGGTGGAATCACATGCAGGAGAGGCGTGTCTCTGTTTCATGTGATTCTGACCTTGGACTTGGGCACATTTTTATTATTTATTATGTATTTTTATTTATTATTTATCATATTCATTAGAGCCTTTTTAAAACTTAATTCCAAGTCCAGCACCAGTGTCTGTTTGATGTAACCACAGTATGTCATGGAAGCCATTCAAGGCCAATATTAAATACATAAAAATGACTTTAGTAATTAATAGTATCAATCCAAGTCCATGACTTTGAGCTGTAAGTGTCACAGATGAGTGCTCGGTCAGCTTATCCTTCAAACCATAGGCACATTTTCTTTACAGGAGCCTAGGTGTGAACTAGCAAAAAATATGGCTTTACTTTACTAATTGAATAAATCAAAACTATGAATTCAAAGTGCTCTATAATACTGTAGCTTATATTCTGCACAAACATGGTAGTGGGTTTAAAGGCGAGTGCTTGCGTTTAAAGGCAGTGGTCTAGACGCTATTGAAAAATTCCGTCTCAGAGGTTTCCACTCAAGAATAATCTGAATATGGAGCCCAGGAAATCAACTTCTGAAGACCGCATATGTGCAAATTTCCCCATAGAAATATTGATGTAACTTTGGGACTTTCATCGCCGGTCCTAAGCACGCATCACTAAACTCTCAATACTGACCAAGCAAAGTAATGTATATTTTATTGCAATTATTATGGAACAACACATGTGCTGGTCTGTACATGATGATATGAACACTAGAACTTGTATGCTTAAATTTACAATCCAGCTACTCAAAATCGTTCAGGATCCCCAAAGCATCAGAGACGTTTCTTCAGGCCGTCGGGATAAATTTGAAACAGTAGTTTGCAAATCAATTATTCCCTCACGATCTGTCCATCACATTGCTCCGTTTGTCATTTCCATAAAATGAACGCCTCGTAAACTTTGTGCCACCAAGCCCCGCCCACAATCGGTCTACCGTCCATCCTTGTGACTCACCAACTGAAATGACCGACTTGTGTGTGACATCAGACTGAATTCTGCCTCACTTGTTGCAGTTTTGATCAAAGCTTCTGCCAAATGAATAAATGTAAATGTAAGTCTCCAGTCAGCAAATGTAAACTGTACAAATGTTGATCGTTTCTGCGTTTCTGCATTTCTCCATGTCACAGTTGTCTCATTTAGCCTAAAAGTACATTTCTCTACAGTGAAATGCCCTGTGGGAAATCACACACTCATTTCTTCTCTCCACATATGACTGTGCTGTAATCTCCAGCTCTGAGATTGTGTGATAAAGAGGCAACTTTATCATTTTAATCACAAGACGATGACACATGACACGCAAGAACGCTGCCGCGGGTAAGCGATACGCTGCATTCATTACGTTTCTCATTAATTTAATTTAGGCCTGTTAAAGCCTTTCATTCAAACTGCTCGGCTGTAAGTTGGATCGTATAGCAGCGGGCCTGTTCGCTGAAGAATTTGGCTTAAGGCGGTGAATGAGTGCGCTTGTTGTCATGGAAACTTGGCTGCAATTTATCATTAGCAAGCGCGCTAATATGCCCATGAGCATTCGCTGACCTTTGATCCCAGTTTCTGCCTGAAACAATTTATATTCGCATTATCTATTGTGCAGGCATTTTAACTTAAACCCATGTAATTGCTTCGTATTAATGACGTGCTTTTAGTGCTTAATCGCTTATGATAACCCAGAGATAATGTTTGAATTACAGTGTGATGGAGTCGTCGTTATTAAGCAACGTACTGACGCTTTCAGGTCAGATTTTATGGGAGAGCTGATTGCCTCCGTCCTCCATTAAGTGGAGATAAAGTGTGTATGTGTTTCCTTATCTCGCTGATTATGCTACTATTGGGGTGCCAAAACTTTCTTTTATGTTGCGCTCTCTCAGGCAGAAATTAAAATGCATTGATCACAGAGTATCATATGTGATGCATTATGAATGAAAGATTTAACTGGCTTACAATTTACTTTTATTTACTATAAAACACTTGGGAGTGTGCTGTTGTAGGAAAATAAAGTTACTTTTACAACCAAAAAGTTGAGTATTTTCCTATAACAGCACATCCTGAAGTGTTAGTAATTACAATTTTTATTCATTAAACAATGATGTTGTACTTTTTGTCCATTTGTAGTTACATTTAACGCTGTGGAACGCAAGTTGTATTGTAAGTTCCTGTTAACACTTACATTATAGCAGCTATAAACAGCTGTTCCCACACCAGCTTGTCTTTTATTTCCCTCTGTCGAAGTTCATAAGCCAAAAAAAAAAGCTTGCTGTGTTACAAGAAATCAGAAAGTGCAAAATTGTTTGTCCTGACTTGCTGATCGTTGCTGACCGATACAAAGCGCCGACGCTGGAGACTCCTTCCAAAAATGTTAAACAAACATCTCCTTACAGAAAACTTATATTGTAGAACTTATAATGTTTTTTTAATCCAATTCTGCATTCATCATATAATTTGTTACTACAGAAATGATAATATATTAGAATACGTTTATATGAACCTGTGATTTGCTTTACTTTTCCTCCTGACCAATCAGAATCGAGAATTCAACAGCTCGGTGGTATAAAGAAGGATAAACGAGACCAGGTTCATGTCAGGAGCCTGATCTTGCCCCGATTTTGTTGTTTTGCTGTGTGAAAGCCTCTTTTTATGCTGCTGCTTGTTTGGACAACTCGTGCTGGAGCTGATAGTGTTCGAGAGCGGCGCTAATCAGCTCTCGGTCTCCGTTTGCACGGTCTCAGAAGCCCTGCGTAAAATCACAAAGACGCAGTGATCACACCACAATTAACACACACTGACACCACGGCCACACAGCTGCACACTGAAAGGAAGGATTTCGGTTATTTCTCGGACATGCACCTTCAAACACCAATGTGTAAATGTGTGTATCAGAAGAGATGCAACTTTTCAGAAACATTTTTTAAGAGTTTCTTAAGTTTTTTTTACAGCTGAGTCACTATTAGTGCCACAGGCACGGCTATTAAGAAAGGGAAAATATTAAAGAGGAACCTAAAATTTGAGACTTTAAATGAGTAAGTTATTAAAAGCAAATACATTTTAAAGGTAAATCAGTTAAACCTATAGATAAAACATTTTTTAATTCTTATATGTTATCAAGAGTTTAATAAAACATATTAATGATCTATTTCTAATTTAAAAAAACATGCGTGTTTCAGTTCACCTGTAACGCTGAGTATCTAAATTAAGCTCATTGCTCAAAGTTGAACGAGAGGCCATTCTTTCCACACACTCAACTATACAGATCATATATTTCTTGGACACGTTGTGTTTATTTGTGGCATTGCTGAAAAGCTAAACGATGCACAAAACACGGCAAAAGCAAAACTAAAGAAAATTGTTGCATCACGTGACATGATACCACAGAAAGTATCGCTTAAAGTATCAGATAATGACATGGTTCACATGACAGAGTTATTGGAGACAAACCGCTGTTAGTTCTGTTAAAACCACAGTGCCTCTATTTGTGTGTATGTGTGTGTATGTGTGTGTGTGTGTGTGTGTGTGAATGAGGGTATTGAGGGGCACAGCTGTAAACTGATGCGGTTTTGCTCTCATTGCTCTGCTGGGGTCTGCAGACTTGTGCATGGCCTGGAGGCCATCTTTCGAAACATACACACACGCAAACACGCACGCACACACACACACACACACACACACTCTCTCTCAATCTTTCTCTTGTATGAGTGTGTGTGCTTACCACATACGAGAATTTTGTTTCTTCTTTGTTTCTCATTTCCATTTAATCAATACTCACTTAAAATAATAAGTCTAAGGCCGGGTTCCGGTTCTGTCAATAAATGTTTAGGAGGAATTAGTAGAATTTGTAAATTAATCTTTATATCTGTATAATTCTGTAAAATGGAACTAATTTGTCAGTGGGAAGAATGTGTGGTTATGTGTCTTCAATACATAGGCTCCAAACTCAAACGTCAACATTAATGGCCTTGTCTTTTACAAGTCTTTCATTTATAAGCCTTGTAAATGAATCTCCAAATTTACTTGTTACTACCATGGTACCATCAAAGATATATGTCTTGTACCTTTAGTGTGTATCTTTATGCCATTAAAAATAACTTAAGGTACATAATTGGACCATAAGGATACAAAGATATAAAGATATAAAGACACTTGATGATACCACTTTAGCAACAACAACAAAAAGTACAGTGTACTACCTTTATTTCTGAGAGTGTGTTATTCATTCTTGTAGAGACACTTTTACAGGTAATTTGTGCTTATGTGTCAACAATATAGTTGTGTGGCTCTGTTGGTGCACCACAAAATCTCCAGGAAAGTGTAAATCACATTTTACTGTTTTGCCAAATTTCAGTGCTGGAAATTTGGAGTAAACACTATAACAGGGATCATCAAATGGATCGGCAGACCGTGGTCCAGCTGCAGATCCAGCAAAGTATTTCCATGGACAAACCAAGGACTTGAAAAATGACTGTAGCAGAGCCAAACAACATATGAAAATTTTTTTTTTCAAACATGAACCAATGTGGCTTCTGTAACACATCCTCTTTTGCAGCCAATCACACGCATTTATGCAAATTGTTTAGCTAAAGGCAGCTCAGTGGATCAGAGTTTAGCTACTAGCTGACGGACTTTTCAAGATTTTTTATTTCATTTATCTTCTCTGGTTTGATTTGCGAACTGACCTGGCTTATTTAAAAAAAAAATTGCCAATGAAAAGTGAATATTTCAAGATGATCGAACAGAGAAGCGTGTGTTTATTCTCTACTTGAAGTCCAAACCATCTGTTCAGACTCTGTGGCACTAGTCAAAATTGATAACACGGAGCGCCGCTACGAAACAAAACATAGCCACATCAAATTATGTAGAAACATCAATTAATCACTAAAGTTTGAGCTAACCATTGTCGCTATTCAGTCATGTTAGTTAACAGTTAGCTTATTTGATTTTTTTTTAAGCAAGGAATTTTACGTAACTAGACTTTTAGAAACTGTAGCTCTGTAAGAACAGCTTTTCTAAGACCTTCTCTCTTGTTTGTCTCTTTGAAACTATCACCACTCCTGAAAAAGTGCATTTCACCCATGACTCACTTGCGAAATGCACAATGTGTAAATGATGCATGCTGTCTTCAAAAACCGCATGCTTACGCGAAATCCTCACATGTTTATAACGCCGAGTTTCCTCGTGTTTCTCTTCAGATGTGAGGCACATTCCGTAGAGCTTGTATAACCCAGCTCAGTGAGTTTGTTTGCCTTTTAAACGGCTCGCGTGACCATTATTTCAGGTGCAATTTTACAGGCAGGACCCCAATAAAAGCTTAAAACACCAATTGGAACTTGTAAACGGAAAGTGTTTTATCTTTTCATGTCTTTCATGAATTAACTGAACGTCCTCCAAACACACGCAAGCCTGAGAGAAGACGTATCCGGGGTTGTGCTGCAATGTTTAACCACTCGCTAAATTTAGCACTGAACAGACCACGAACGCCTCATCGCTCAACCGTTGAGTGGTGAGAGGAGACGCAGAGTGATAGTGACATGTCTTCCGACTACCCTCTCTCTCTCTCTCTCTCTCTCTCTCTCTCTCTCTCTCTGTCTCTCTCTCTCTCTCTCTCTCTGAACCTTTGCCAGCTCTCTCTCTGTCTCTGCTGAAATGAATAGGGATTTTCAAAGGATCTCAGAACAAAATCTCTTCCCAGACTTGGCCCATGACTCCATCTCACTTTGTTCATTTGAGATCAGGCCCTAATGCAGCTGGGTTTATAAGTGAGCAGGGGGTGCTGGGAATTTAAATATACAAAGAAAAACCCTAAATGTCAAGTGGCTAAGAGAAAAATTTTGCTGTTTTTATGAGTCAGTGTACAAGGTCTCACTCTCCTCCATGACTCAGAACACCAAATTTTATATTTTGTATTTACCCTTTTCTGAAAAAAAAAAAAAACAAAAAAAAAAACCCCGTTCAATCGTCTTTCAACCTTCCCTTTGAAAACGGTCGCCTCAGGGAAAGCAGACATGAATAGCCATGCATGGCCTGGAGCTTTTTTCAAAAATCATCTAAGACGTTAGCCGGTAGCCTGTAGAGCATCATAAGCAGGCCACGGGGTGTCAGAACACTCTCCAAACCTGCAACTGGAGAGTGTTACGGGTCAAAACGGGCCCCTTGTGCTTGTCATGAAATATACATCTCTTAAATCGTTTCACATTTGTTCTTTTCTCTGCTACACAGTATAGTACAGAGCGTTTCTTCCACAGAGTAGGATCCAAAAGCCTGAGTCCATTGCTGAGAGAAACGACCTTTCTCAGACAAGATGTTAATCTTTACTACTTGCAAAGAAAAAGAAATATGGAAGTATGGATGATAATGTGTATTAATTGTGTGGCAGTATGAAGAATGGGTTGTGAACAGAATATTCAGATAGATTCCATGAATTTCTCAAACACACGGTGAGAACATGTTTGGGGTGCCATTACATTTACAAATATCAAAATTTTTAAACACATTTTAAACACAAGTAAAGTTCCCGTCAGAACAACATGCTTCAGATAAATAACTTTATTTATTTATTTCTTAAATAACTTTAATAAAATCTACAAAATGTATGTTTTCTAAGATTCAATGTTATATTATTTTATTAAATTTTTTTTTTTTTTTTATAAAATTTGATCTGTAGGCCTAAATGGTGCCCCAATCATGGAATCACCCTAAAGCAGATTATTTCTCTCAGTTTGAAATAATCCAGTAGATTTAATGGATTTAATCTGTAGCTACAATAGATTTAATGAATTCTGTTTTAATTAAAGGAATACTCCAGCACATTTCAACTTAAACTCATCTAGCACACCTGTAGTATATGTGTTTTACACCTAAGAAGAATTTTGACACATTTCTTTATTTACTTATGATAAAATTCACTTCTAATGGAAGTCTAAGTGCAGTGATGAAATCTATTCATAAGTGTTCATGTGACACATTTTGCAGAATTTGAAAAAATGAACTTCTGAAGCTGTAGAGAATCTTTCACACTGAATAATCTGTGGTTATGTGTCACCAGCAGGAGTGGAAGTACCTGAGCAATTGTATCTTGTTACTGTAATTAAATAGGATCTTGGAAGATTTCTACTTTACTCAAGTATTTTTGAAATTGCTACTAAATTTACAAGAGAAAAAAAACCTCTTTTTTCTATTTTTATTTTTTTCTTAGTAAGATGTTGTCTTTTGCTGGTATTACCGATTAATTCAGGAGGAGGCCAGGTAATGAGAAGATATCAGCCTTTAAAAATTTGCCATGAAATCTAAAGAGGTATGTTAGCTTTACGCTTGTTAAATCAGCTAGCTAAGTTCTATAAATTAGCTAGGGAAATTCAGTAGCTAGCTAAGTTTAGCTAGCTCTGTTACTAGCTAGGTAGCTATGGTTTGTTGTTGTTGCTATCATTCCAACAGAGTTATTAAACTTTTGCTAACCAGCAAGCCAAATTCTAGGTTTGTCTGAGATAGCAGAATACTTTCTTTATGACTGATTGCTTACCAAACTAGCTAGCCGTGAAGGGTCAAGCATGATGAACTTGTGGTCAGTTCTATTCATCCGTTAACTCTTGAACACTTAGTATGTTTACATGTAGCTACTTTTGGCCTCAGTTTTGCCTCCAAACCATATACTTTTACATAAGCACGGTTCTCTGTACTTTTGCCAACCCTGGTCACCAATATAGTTATACAGACACCAGAAAATGTCCAGGAAAGTGTAAATAATTGGTATCACATTCTGCAGTACTGCTTGAGTGCTAACATTTTGGTTGATACTCTAGAAGAAGAGCTTTGGTAAGACTTTCTCATGTTCGTCTCATCCTCACACATTTATCATTAGAGTGTAATGGTTATAGTTTCAATTTTACATTATGTAGCCACTAGAAATTTTATCGCTGCCCTTAAACTTGCATGATAAATGGTTTTCTGCTAAACATGTTAATTCCTGTTCTTTTCTCCATACAGGAAAGTTCTTCGACATTTTCGTCCAAGGTAATTCCACATACTGTACACTACAAATGCAATGGACAGATTAGAAAACACCAGAGTATCCCTTTAAATGTAGCTCTATGTGTCATATTTATTCCTTTAACCTCACACAAGAGTTCCCTTTCTTGTGATGTTTACTCAGCTATTTCACGAGAACAGGCTTTCTGTAGTAGACACTGAGTGGTGCATGGAGGTTTTTTTTAATGTTGCAGAATTGAAAATGACTGGATTTAACAGTGTTGCAGTCGCTGGCCACATTCTGAGCTCTTGGCCTGCTCTGAAGGCCATTTACTGCCGGGCAGCAAGTGGCAGTGCTCCAGCTGCTCCTTTTAAAACTGCTCCATTAAGGACAGACAGTGGCTAATTACGAGTGATTATCCTAACAGCAGAGACGATGAAGTATTTATTTAAATGCCATTGCTATTTTTCGACCAGGCGAGCTCGGAGAACGGAAAGCTCCTTTAGCTTAAAGTTTAAAACACAATTACTGGTGATTTCCAGACAAGAGCCATGGATATGTAAAGGAATGTACTAAAAGTCCCATGATTCCTGTGGCCATGCCATGTCTATCCCACATTCAGGGCATGCACAATGAGGCTTCTATTAGAGTCCCATCCTGTTGCATGTAAGCGTCGCTTATTAAATTAAACCCTGAGAATGAAAAAGAAAGAGTCAAATAGACAAGAGCTCATCGAGACTGACAGAGAGAGACTGAAACTTGATGCAAATACATTACAATTAAAAGACATTTCTTTCATTTTGACTGTATATTTACATTTCTATTTGTTTAACCGATGTCTTTTCTGTGTCTGAAACAACACAATCCATTGACTCCATTGAGTTTCAAGGGTTCTTCCTAAAAGGGTTTGATTTGATGTTATAGGCCATTGATTATTTTTCCAGAAGTGTTTTATTCTTCACATACCACACTAATTTGCCAATCGTTACAATTTATTAATGATTAAAGAATGGCATAAATTTTTAATTGCATTTAATATCGTGGACTGTCCAGGAAACAAGTCAGTTCCTGTTATCTCTTACATTATAGCAGCTAGAAACCGTCTTTCCTTCACCAGACACTCTTTTTTTCTTCTTCTTGAGATTACGAAGACAAAAAAATAATGCTTGTCATGTTACAGAGAAAGCAAAAACTCCTTTGTCTTTCATGTGTCTGAAAACCTACTGGCTGTTACAAAGCCCTGACACTGGAGACTCCTTCCACAAATGTCACATAATTGTTTCCTTATACGTAGAAACTTCTACCATATCAACACTTTTTTTAAACCATTTTTAAATCCGTTTTTTATTATTAGTGTTAGGTTATGTGGTGCAGACTTCAGAACTGCTGTGGTAGAATGTTTATAATGTTATTAGACAACTAACTATAGAAACCTACACATGTGCATGCACAGTTCAAGCAATGATGTAACAAAGTTAAAATCCAGACTGAAGGTTTTTCGAACCAAAGGTTCCTAGAATGTTCCAGAAAAAAAAAGCAGTGCTCTGCTTTATCTGAAATTTCCTAGGAATTAGCTGGCAAAGTAAACCCAGCTCAAATAGATTTTTCTCTCAAATTTGATCTGGCAAACTCTGTCTGAAATATCTAGTAATCTACTGTGAGCAAATTGAATCCCGCTTTTGATGCATGCTAACTGAGTCTTTATGATCATCTCAGCGTTCGTCAGCTGAACGTCTCTCTGAGAGCAGCATCTGGTAGTTCCATCAGCTCATCCTCTTCTCCCAGGCCACCGTGAGTCACGAAACACATTGATTCTCAGGACCTACGCTCCCTCTGCTGCCTTCAGACAAATGTCAGGGTCCTGATAAATAAATAACGACACCCAGTCGACTGACTCTGCCCTCCTACGTACAGCACACACACACACAGTGATTGAATCTGCCTGTAATCCCACAGTATTATCACACTAAATCATTCAGGCCATGTGCTCATTTCTAGCCGTGTGGTCATACACTGCAGGAGTCAGAATTTCCTTGGTATTTTAGAACATGTTCCCTTCACGGTTTATGCATATTTGGACGAAATTCTCTTCTGGCGCTCCTAAAAATGGAGATCCATTTCAGCTGGCTAACAAAACAGGCCTTCTGAGAAAGTGTTCACAGCACAGAAGTGGCTCATTAAAGCAACAGAACTGCTGCACAGACACACTCTAAAACAACAGCGCTGAACTGTGAGGCTAAGAGAAAATGTCATTAATGATTGCTGCGGAGAATTTGATTATTAGTGATGTAGAAACCTTCCAAGACTGATTTACAATGAGTTATAAGATTGTTAAAACAACTGCACACAAATAAATCTGTCCATAGGGCTCAATTTATTAAAACTGGAATTAAAACGTAAAAAATAATAAACGAAAAATATCTAAATAATACGAACGTACTGAAAATAAAACTAAAAATCAAATATTTAAAAAAATATTTAAAATATTAAAAAAAAATTTTTTTTAAAGGTGATAGGAAACCTCTTTTCTAAGACTGTATACACTCCAGTAGAAGCCATAAAGTGTTTTTTTTGACAAATAAATAAGAAAAAATTTAAACACATCTAAATCTTTGCATTTAATGATGTCTTCATTTTCCAGTTTGATCTATTTTTGCCCAATAAACATTTCTCACTTGTTATATCCATTTTCTAATTGTACAGTATTTAACCTGAACCAATTTCATAAGGTTTACACAGAAAGTTTAAACTTCTGATATGTGCATTGTAGTTTTTTTTTTTTAAGTTCGACAATACACATAATCCTAAAACGAAATCCACATGTTATCCACAAATCAGACATGTTACTGTAACCATGAAAGTGGAGGGCCCGCCCCCTTTTTCAACTTTTTATCTCTACAACACCACACTTTTAATAATAATAATAATAATAATAATAATAATAATAATAATAATAATAATAATTCTAGCACTCTAAAAGTTTCTAAGTAGAGCCCAAAAAACAGGGTTTCTCTGTCACTACAGGTTCTAAGTAGAACTCATATCTGTGTTAAGAGTGTTAGATTTTTCTCGAGCATTTAAACTGATTTGTATCTGTTTTCAGTAATACATTTATACGAATCATGCTTTTTACTGACATTTGGACCCTTCTGTACTTCTGTACTAAATACTGACTAACATGACTAATATTTATTTTTTTATTTTCTCCCATTTCCTCCCAATTTTGGTCATTGCATATTCTCGCCTACTAACTAGTTCCCACGTACAGGACTGCCTTTGCTTCCTCCTTCAAACTGCTGCTCATGCTATGTCACAGGGCACACTGAGTTAACTGCCCACATATCTGAGCTCACAGACACCTACGACTGGCTAACGTCACTCTGATTGACGATAGAGAGAACGCTTTTCTGTTGCACAACTTGAGAGATTATTGTTACTCGTTTTTACAGTTTTTAATTGTACAACAGTGCACTGTGGTGTTGCAGGTACCACTGCACTTCCTCAGTACCATCATGAGTAACTGCCTGTGTAGCATGTGGGTTTCCTCCAGGTCCTTCGGTTTCCTCCCACTGTCCAAAAACATGCCAGTAGCTGGATTGGCTACTCTAAATTGCCCCTTGGTGTAAATAATTCCCTGGTGTATTTTCACCTTATGCTCAGTATTCCTGGAATAGAGTCCGGATCCACCACAACCCCATGACCAGGATAAAGCGGATACTGAAGATGAAAAACAATTATACAGACATGGGATCCGGTCAACCACTACCACAATCACTGGCCTCTGATGATAAATGACATCATATATATGACAAATCTACCATCACAAGTCAGACAAAGTATACCATCATTAAAAAAAAAAATAAAAATTGATCTGAACATCACAGGAAAACACGTTCACATGTATTTCCAACTTCAAAGGTCATTTGATACAGTGACTAATTCCCTCGATGAGGAACAGCTGGAATTTACAGTTCCTCCAGATGTGGTCCTGGACTACAAATATATAGTAGATTTCCTCCCAGAATGCAGTGAGGCTTCGGATACTCCTGTATGTGGCCGGAGTGATCTAATGCTATACATATGCTGCGGGAATGAAAAATGTCCGCTTTCTCATCAAGAGCTATTGAGAGCTAAGTGTTGTGGTGAACACTCACATAAGTACATTCTCATGGACATGATTGGATGTCTGGTTTCCTCGGTTATGAGGGTGTTTTACAGGGGCCTTGTCTTATTTGGCCATGTCTGGAGCCCTTGTTTTATGAATGAAGCCACTGCATGTTCATACTGTTCGTATTTCACGAGCTGGGACACTGCGAGGCAAAACAGGTGATTTGCATTCGAAACAACTCTCTCTCTCTCTCTCTCTCTCTCTCTCTCTTTCTTTCTCTTTCTCTCTCCATCTGTCTCCGTGCCCCTCCAGGCTAATGTTTTCTTTCCATCTGGATAAAGCCTTTGCACCTGTGGATCACAACACACCCACATGCACACACACAAACACACACACACACACACACACACACACAAACAACAAGCTCAGAGAAGCAAAGAAAATATGACATGCAAGCAATATGACCAGGAACAAAAAACAGTATGTTCATACACACACACACACACACACACACACACACCGATGCAGGCTTCAGGCTTCAGGCTTCAGCCACTTTTCGGCCAAAAGCTCGACTCTACAGGCTTAATGATCTGCAACTGAACATCTGAGTGAACACGAGTCCGCCTATGAAGTGGAAGGCATGAAAACTTGTTCCAATTATTTCAGTTGTGCGATAAAGCCTACAAAATGGCCTCCATCCTCAGGTTCAGGAGACTGACTCCACTTTGAGGTGAACGCACATTTTCTCATATGATCAATACAATCTGACGTGATAACGGCGAAATGCATCACAAAGAGCAACAGAGCAACAGTGAGGTCATGTTTCTTATCGAGACGTTTCAGATTGGGGCTTCAAAGTGCACTTGTTTGAGTTCAGATAATAACAAACAGATTTGAGAATACAATAATGTTTATTCTACTGGAAGGCAATTGTTTGAATTGAGAGGTCATATGAGGAGACTCGTGTACCTATGGTTTTAAAAAATGACAAAAAAACACGCCTCTTATAAAACCACCGCCAGCTCTGTCCATGCATTTCCGATTCATTCATGCCATCAGAATATTATCGATATTGGAATTTAGTCTGTATTTGAGATTGTTACCATGTTGGGTCAGCTGGGCTAAGCTAAGACAGATTATTTGCTGTTAACATGTGTATTAAAGTAGATTATTTTGGATCTGTGTGGAACCGAGCACAACTACACCACTAAAGGTCTTGAGAAAAACAATCAGAATGGCTTGAAGCAGCGAAGCTGGGGCTGATTTCTTTCTAGCTCCGACTGTAGAAAGCATGCAGCCTATCAGTGACAGCCTTCATTCGGGCTAATGTTTTTCAGACACATCCGAAACATATCATCAGTATGTGACACGTGAAATACAATCAAGGATATACTGAACATAAACAAGATGGATTATTTACTCTAGATCCTATTTTTCCCTAAAATTCCTTTGAAGGAGAAATTAAAAATAGATAGGCACAAAAGTACAAATAAGTACACATAATCCCATCAAAGGACAAATCAGACACAATGACAGAACCATAAGTTCAGAGGAAACACAGCATGAAGCTAGTACAGTATTATGGATCTGAAGCACTTAAAATATCTAAATCATCAACGTAACCTTTTGAACTTACTTTCAAACTGTGGCTAAATTACATCTAAACTAAATTATATTTATCAGCACAAGGTCGTTTGGTTCCAGACTAATGGCTTTAAGAATACTCCAATTGGTGAGATACAATCTGGCAACCTTGGTAATCAGTAATGCAGTCAGTAAAGTAATGCTTAAGAATGCAGTGCCATAGTCCAACATTTAGAACAGATATAGAAAACCTGTAGCTACAACCAAGAACAAATTCCCTGGCCTTTCTCTGAATATTAAGAAACGCATCTTTCATGTTTTCACGTTAAATAGCAAGCGTCGTCTAAATTATGCTGCGATATTTATCTAGCTAACAACAAATTGCCTCATATTTTCCGTCAGAGATCCAGTCTGTTTTTTTGTTTTGTTTAGTTGAAGTTTGTTTTAAAGTCATCCACTGCGTCCAGTTGAGATATTTATACACTGATGGGCGATACCAGTTATCCCACTTTTTGATTCAATACCAAGTAATATCAAGAATAGTATCCTGATACTGCTACTAGGAAATGTATTGCTGTGTGTATAAAAGGGAAAAATTGCCATTTATACAGTGAGAATTTCCAAACATGAATATTAAGAATTATATGTGAAATAACTAACGCTCTCTTTTGGTTCTGTTTGATCACAGAAATAAGCACTGTGGAATACAGTGGAAGGTAGCAGTAGTTGCTATTTGGCGCATCATTATTACATCCTACAAAGTATTTTTATTTTTTTTTTACTTTTTGATAAGCACACAGTATCGTTATTCTTGTATTAGTTTTGATTTTTAAAAGGAAACACCAGGATAGGAAGTATGGATACTTCAGTATCAATGTGCACATTCCTACTGGTCGGTGGGTTAAGGGCTTTGCTCAAGGGCCTTCTTGGAAGTTTTCAGATTTATACTAACAAACTACAGTCGTAGAACATTAATCACTGAACTTCAACTCGTAGATTCCAGCTATATGGTGTTCATACATAGTCTCTCAGCTCTTTGCAGTCATCTATCCATCAACTGCAATCTTACATAAGCAATTTTATGTCTGAATCAAATGTGAAGGAACAATAATGCATGCACACACAGTAGCACACAATGCTTTTTCTCCCATAACTTCTGTCTTATGGTCCGAATCTTCTGTCCGAATCAGCGTTCTGTAAATGGACCCTTTCATCACGTCTGCTGAAAAGCACTCCTGTTCAATTGTCCAAATGAAGGCATAATTCGAGTGTGCGTGTGTTGGGTTTTGTAATTTGCACGCTGACAGTAATGTAATGCAGCGGGTGCTGCGGCGTGCCAGTTTGTCTCGGTGCCAGGCGGGCTGGCACTCGGGCCACTTAACCATTTAGAGCGCTGGCACGAGTCCTGCTCAGTCTCTCTTCTAGACATCTTTTCATGCGATGACAGACTGGCATGCAGGATGAGCTCTGAAAGAGAAAGCTGTTTATTTTAAATCCTTTCAGAAAGGGTATTTTTTTTCGTGACCTCTACAAAGCAGCCAAGCATGCCAGAGCTCATTTAAACTCGGAAAAGGGACACTTGGTACACTTTTTAATTTACTTACTGCACTTATCTATTTCACCTCTAACTCTGTTCTGAAGTGTGCCACCTCCTTGTCTAGTAATTAGCTCTATAAATCTGGGCTGAATTTATTACCATATTGTGTGTGTCCAAGTCTTGTTCAGCTTGTTCTCTCTGTATAACATATTATATAGATGATGATATATTTGAGGGCTAAACTTTTGTGTCCACCACATCCTGCATTAATACATTTATGGCAGGCATATAAATAGTAAAGCCGATATATAGCTGCACTTAGTCTTCGCCTGCTGCTGCTTTCAGCATTGACCAGAGTCAAGTGCAAAGTGCCTACAAATTCTGTTTGATGCAATAGTCGATTGCATGCGTGTGTAGTGAACTGAGCTGAGAGTGAATGAACCGATGGGAAGGAGTAATACGTCTCTCAGACACAACCTTACCTTTGCCCATTTGGCTGTTCCACTTCACTCTGGAGATGTAATGCTGAGCAGAAGCCATGGAGAATAAACATGAAAGTCAACAGGACATAAACACATTCGACTGCACCAAAGCTCATCAGGCTGCACTCTATTAAACACACTCGCTACTCTCAGAGCACAGAGGAAAAAACCTGGTCATGCAGTTATGACTGCACGAATTTCCTTTCCAGTTTTTTTTTTTTTTTTTTTTTCCTCAAATAAGTCACTTTTGAGCCTTTTTACCCATTGGGAATGCAGATAGGATTACTCCTAAAGCCCTTCTCTTTAAAAAGGCTCCACAAAAGGCTCAGCCTCTATAACATGACTGGGACAGCTTTAGAGTACAGGAAAACAGTCTGCTAACTGTATTCTCTAAGCTTGTCATCTTTCAGCAGGCCCTAATCTCAGTCCTGCTCAATTTCCCACAGGGCAGAGGCCTATTAGATTACACTGATTCTGCCCTTATGATAACACAAGCTCTCAGCTGCTCAGCCTGCGAGACAAGGGGTGGCTGGGAAACGGAGAGCGCTGGACTGTGCACTGATGCCTCCAGTGCAGTGATAGCTTTTGACACGTGCGTTTCAGCAGCTATGGGCCACATGAAAAGACTGCCCCCGAGGAGGCCAGGCTGCAGGGATTATGGCCAGCCGAGTGATCACTGCTCAGGATGGAGAGACTGAAAGGTGCTTTGGTGTCGGAGTCTTGGGTCACGCTCCACAGATCATCATTTCATATCCAAATGAAGGCCTCGGTGTATCAGATTACGCTGACCTATCTCACTTCCCCCACTTTTACCAGGACATAGTTCCCAAGAGTCAAAGTGTCAGCAGATTAAATTTTTTTAAACGCTTCAGACACGGCTGACAAAAGGGGGGAAAACACACCTCTGACACTAGTTACCATCTCACCCCCGAAGCCTGCGAAAGCTTTGCATGAGCATGTGACAATATGGTAACACATAACCGTATCTTTCATTCACACTGCCTTTATCAGGTCAGTTTGAATTTGCATCTCTGCCCTTTGGATTAGTGAACGCACCAGTGCTACTGAAAAGGGGTGTGGCTGTACAACAAAGCTCTCTAGACTTCATTTATCACAATATGTGAATGGTGCCTTCAGGGCTGCGTCCTCATGGAAATAAAACACTCTGGGCGTTAGGGGAGGGCAGGGCAACGACCCCTGGGATAAAAACAGGCGTTAGATGGGAAAATCTGAATCTCTTCGATGCAATATCTCAGGTGTGTGTGAGAGATTTGTCCACTGAGAGAGATGGGACAATTCATCAGATCATATTGATGAGTTATATAATTACGATTATAAGCTTGTACAACTACATCAGTATACATTTATCCAAAGTGGCTAACAAGTAAAGTCAATTTCCTACTAGAGCTGTCAAATTTCTTTAAAAATTAAGAATGTTAATTACATTTGAAAGCATTTGAATAGACTAAGATT
This sequence comes from Pangasius djambal, assembly GCA_022985145.1. Lineage (NCBI taxonomy): Eukaryota > Metazoa > Chordata > Actinopteri > Siluriformes > Pangasiidae > Pangasius > Pangasius djambal. The sequence continues at coordinate 4,933,491 of CM041003.1, forward strand.
TGGAACATTATAAGCAGAGCTACTCTATGACTTCATATGGCATACAGCCCAGAAGATCAAAACAGTTGCTTTCTTAAATAAAAAAAAAACGATTATGAGGCAAAATCGCAATTTTATGCCCAATTCTGATTGGTCAGAAGGTGCTAATTTAATTTTCTTTAACAGCAGTTCTGACAGTAGTTCTGGCTGTAATCCAAATCACAGGTTTATACTTATGTTCTCGTTAAAATATGTAATCATTTCTATAGTAAAAATTTTTAAAAAAGGGAATAAACAGGGAAAAAAAACATGTAACCACTGATATGATGACATTTTCTGTAAGGAGATTTATTTAGCATTTATGGAAGGAGTCTCCAGTGTCATCATTTTGTAAAAGCTGTTAAAGCTGTAATCGTCAGGATGGAGGGATTTGTGTTTTCCGGTTTCTCTGTAACACAACAAGCTATATTTTTTTTAAAAAAAGAGAGGCTGGTGCTAGAAAGACTGTTGATAGCTGCTAAGATGTTAGCGATACCCTGTATTGAGATGTTCCACAACATTAAATGTAACCATAAATGGATAAAAAGCATTCTCTAATTAATAAAAAAGAATCATTGGTGAATTGGCAGTATACAAGGAATAAAACTCTTCAGAATGTAATAATGAAATAATCAACTTCAAGGTGGCACCAGTACTTACATTAATAAAGGATGAGAATTTTATGAAAGATGTGAATTAAAAATCGAGTAATTTCTGTGAAGTGCAGTAAAAGCTACAACTTATTTCACAGGATTTTTTTTTTTTTTATTCTACAAAGTGAAGGATGTAAAGGACAACAGCAGAACAGTAATGGGTAACATTTAAGGCAATTGACATTTAGGGCTCGTTTCTGTTTGAATGGAGATGCCACAAATCAATGTTCACTACAAAAAGAGAGGAAAAAATGAAACTGCAAACCAAATTGCCATTTTAACATTACAAAGAGTCATGGAAATGTCATCAAACAAGCACTTGGAAAAAGAGGTGCAGTGACTCTCCAAAAAACCAATAACAACAATACATGGTTGGAAAGTTCCGGTACCTGGTTTTCCGAGGAGAGAGACATGCCAGGTGTTATCAAGAGAGCCTTTTCCAACAGGAAGAAACCGCTCCCTTAGGAAACCTACACGCCTCGGGTTTAGGTGCTAATTAAAGAAAGGCACTCAGAGCCTCTCGTTCACACTACAGAACCAACACTCGAGTCGACGTTCAGCTTATCTCTGATTCTACATTTTAATTACTCTTTAATTATAAACAATCTGATGATTATATTAGTTCAATAGTTGACTAAAATGTTGTTTTTTTTTTTTCAGCTCATGCGGCGTGACCGGATTTTTAAATAGCTGCATGACAAAACACTCATTATGTACAAAGAGCACAAAGCGCTGTAAAATTAACCTCATTTCTCCCTCAGCTCGCAGCTGAACAAAAGCCGCATGGGCTCTGAATGCCAACAAGCCAGATGCCCCACATCACGTTTCCCCAAAGACGTCATGTGCAGCGGAGAAAAGCACCACATGCCCTGGACCCATTGTGTATTCTCCTCCCACAGGCCCCCCAGAGCAGTTTAACATTACACACACACACACACACACACACACACACTCACTGCGCTCTCAATGAGAAACAAAACATACACACACACTGAAGTGGTCTTGGTTGCCATACATGAGTCAAATTTATTTGGCTATCACTTTTTTGTGCCACATAAAGTTTCTACATACACACACACACACACACACACACACACACACACAAACGTACATATACACATAGACACACTCTTTCCACCTTTCACTTCAAACATACCTCCACTCAATCCCTACACACAGACACACACACAAGTAGCTGGGTTACAGCACATGAACTTTATTTGGCTACTGCTTCTTTGCGGTAGCCAAATACACACATACACACACACACACATGTGTACACACACACACACACACACACACACACACATGTGTACACACACACACACACACACGTGTACACACACACACACACGAGGTTGTATGGTCTTTGTTGCCACATATGAGTCAGCTTTATTGAGCTACAATAATGCATACAGTCTCTACACACACACACACACATACACACACACCACTGAAGCGGTTTTAGTTGCCACACATGAATCAGCTATTTTCAGTTACTACATTGCATGCAGATTCTGTACACACAGAGACACACACACACACACACACACCACTGAAGTGGTTTTAGTTGCCACACATAAGTCAGCTTTATTCAGTTACTACAAGTTTCTACACACACACACACACACACACACACACACACACACACACACACTCACACACACACACAAATTACTGTACGTACCTAGACATGACCTCCAGTACTAACACACATGTTCAGCATCTTGAAGGTTACAACCAATCACTGATCACTATTGTTCCCAATGACCAATCATTCATCACCATTATTCCCAACAACCAATCACTGATCATCATACATTGCAACAACCGATCACTGACCACTATTGTTTCCAACCACCAATCACTGATCATCACTGTTCTCAACCACCAATCACTCATCGCTGTTATTCCCAATGACCAATCATTCATCACCATTGTTCCCAGTGACCAATCACTGATCACCATTATTCCCAACAACCAATCACTGATCACCATTGTTCCAAATGACCACTCACTGATCACCATACATTGCAAAAACCAATCACTGATCATTTTTCCCAACCACCAATCACTGATCATCACTGTTCCCAGTGACGAATCACTGATCATCACTGTTCCCGACCACTAATCACTCATCACTATTATTCCCAATGACCAATCACTGATCACCATTATTCCCAATGACCACTCATTTATCACCATTATTCCCAATGACCAATCACTCATCACCATTATTCCCAGTGACCAATCACTGATCACCATTATTCCAACTATAGATCAATGTATTAGGAGCATTGATTTAGAACTGATTACAGTTTGAACATAAGGAATTAATGAACACTTTCTGAGCAGAAATGAGTATTTTGTATGGTTATGATATAAATATATAACATACACACACTCACCACACAGAGCAGAGGTCCTGATTACTGCACTTGAGTCAGCACACACTTCCCTGTCTCACATCAACTACACACCCACACACACACCCACACACGCACACACACACACACACAGACATAATGTCTGGGTGGATAAACAGGCAGGAAGTCCACACTGCCCCTTCTAATTTCCTGCTGCATGGTGCTGTGGTAACGGTGAGGTTTGCCTCTGGTTCTTTTATCCTCTTCCAGCTCACTCACACACACACACACACACACACACACACACAGACACACACAGACACACACAGACATATACACATCAAGCGTTACCAGACAATGTTAAATGCTCGCGTGACACACAGGCCGAATTGAAAGAACCCCCACGCTGCCTTGTTGAGACACACACACACACACACACACACACACACACACAGGACAAGCTAACATCATGCAGAAGACTTCTCTGGTTAGAGTCAAAGAATAATAAAACATCATTTTCTTTGTTTGTTTCTTTCTTTCTTTCTTTTACTCTATCTTCAACTCTTTCTTGCTTGCTTGCTAGCTTTCTTTTCTTTTCTTTTGCTCTATCTCCAACCCTTTCTTTCTTTCTTTCTTTCTTTCTTATTCACTCTAATTCACTCACTGCTGTTAGAGCACTGGACCTGACACAGGCCCTACATCACGTCAACATTCAGTTTGCATCTAATCTACATTTGTGTCTCAGGGACAGAAAATGTACACTTTGCTTCTCTTTCCTGAATCGCTGTTTTGCTTCTGTTTTGCACTCAGATTAATCGACATGCAAATGTTTGCAGGAGTGATGAGCAAAAGTGATTTTGTTAGATTTCATACATAAGAAGTTGTAGGAAGCACTCTGACCAGATAAAACGCTCGCGGAAGATGAATGAATGAATGACATTTGGTTTGTGTTACTAATCTGTCTGTTCATGAAAGATGACGTAACTTTATTTCTGCTAGCTAGCTAGTTAGCAAAACAATATGACTTGATTACATGTGATTCACAGGACACTGTAAACAACAGTGTGTACTTAAAGTGTGCCCTTTGGTTTGGGAATGTCCATATTAATATTCATTTCCATATGACATATTCAAAGTCATATATTCCAAAGCATGGGTCCAAAAAAAAAAAAAAAAAAAAAGCGCAGTCAACAAGAAAAACAAGCCAAAAAAAAAAATAGGTAAACTTCTCCCAAGTGATGAAATGAGAAAGTGTAAATCAGGGGCTCACAAATTCAAATGTGTGGGCAGAAGTCCAGTCGGTCCTGCTCACTATGTGGGAAGAAGTTTCTCCTCTGTCAATCTGAGTGACAATAGCGAATCATATCAAGAGGACAGTTACCATCTCCTCCAAGCATGTGTTAAAGATGGTAGGTATCTCTTGCAAATTGTTTTCTTGCTGTGTTCCAGTCTCTGGCTCCAAAGAACCTGAAGGAAATTAAGAGATGTTCTGATTCTTCAGGAGGTGATACACACCTCGCAGGTTGATAAGAGCGTTTTTGGGACAGAGGGTAAATACTAACCGCATGGTGTATTCCTGCTGTTGTACGTCACTGTGCTGTTAGCCGATATCTGCAGTGATATGGAGGCCTTCTGTCTGCATGCCCAGTCAAGACCGCCAGCCCCCAGCTGCTGTACCCAACCTGCCAACTTTGCCAGCCAGCCCTCTAATTGATACCAGCCAGCGGGGGCCTAGTCAAGGGCATCTGGGCTCTCTTTTGGTCCCCAAGGCCACCAGAGAGAGAGAAAGGCAGCCCAAACCATCTTCCATCATCGCCTCTACAGAGCCTGCCAGGCAACCAGCTGGCAGCCATTACTGTAGCACACACAGTCATAGCTCAGCATAGACACACAGAGTCACGCAGAAAGCAAAACGGGCACTGATTCATGTACACGCATGCATCATAGAGAGAAGCGGAAGATTGCGCCTGAGCACTGGTTGTGATGTCTGATAAGATCGAGCCTGATCTGCCTGCTGTTTTGGATCAGAGGAACATTTCCCTACGTTCTGTCTCACCAGCTGTTCTCGATGTCTTACTCCAGAAAGAAATCTCTCAACAGTGTAATTCTCAATTACTGTACGCCATATCCGATGCAGTCCAATCAATCGCTGTCAAAGAAGGAGCGGTCTGTATGTCTGTATTAAACCAGCTGCATGCTTTTGGTCTTATAGGAAATAAGCACCTCGTCTGGCATGCTTCATGTCTCAGACTGAGCAGATCCATATTAAACAGGTTTTTGTGTGTGTGTGTTGTCATCAATTACCTAGATGTCTCCTCAATTCTATACACTCCCATATGGACTTCAGGCATTTGGAAGCATAACAGCATGCCTGCCATCCCCAAGAATCGACTGCTAAACATCACAGCTGCAGCTGACTCTTACCAATCAGCCAATCATGTGGCAGGTGAAATGCATAAAAATCATGCAGATACAGGTCAAGAGCTTCAGTTTATGTTCACAGCAAACACCAGAATGGGGAAAATATGATCTTTGACTGTAGCTTTGTCATTGGTGCCAGATATAAGTATTTCAGAAATTTCTGATCTCCGGAGATTTTCACATACAACAGTCTCTAGTTTATACAGAATGGTACGAAAAACCGAAAACATCCAGTGAGCGGCAGTTCTGCGGATGGAAATGAGGAGAGGAGATTGGCGAGACTGGTTTGAGCGGACAGAAAGGCTACGGTAACTCAAATAACAACTCTTTACCACTGTGTTGAGTAAAAAAAAAAAGCATCTCAGAAAAGCATCTCAGAAGGCACAACACAACAAACCTTGAGGTGGATGGGCTACAAGAGTACAAGACCACACTGGGTTCCAATCCTGACAGCCAAGAACAGGAATCTGAGGCTAACCTGAACTGGACTGCTGAAGACTGGAAAAAAGGCCGCAACATTTTTCCAATCTTCAACTGTCCAGTGTTGCTCAGTAATAAATTTTAATGGTTGGCAAATTGCTGTGGAATAAGCGGAGCAAAACACTTCAGGACATGCTGTTATTGGAAAATAATCTACTTCAAGTTGGTAACAGTAACTCCACTTTGCATCAGGCTGTACCACACCAGCCTGTCATGGATTATTTTCTTATAACAGCCTGGCCCATCATGTTTTATTCCTTACATAATAATAAAAATAATAGATTTTGGACTTCTTGGGGTTCATCTGACCTCATTTTGAAACCCACAGGAATGCACAAATATGACCACCAGGCTGTCGCTCTCTCAGCTCAGTATAATAGGATCCATAATAGGGATATAGATATTTCATAAACCGTTCCATAAGCCATTGCAGCAGGAGCAGCTCCATTGGTCGTATTACTAACTAGGGCCAGAAGTGCCTCACGTCTTGGTTGGAAGCAGCCGTGCACAGAGGAAAAGGAGCAGCAGACACAATTACGCTGTTATTGTTATTGGGTGAGTGTTGTATCAGTTTGTTTCCAGCTGCTGCTGAAACAAATCTTCCAAATCCCTCAGAGACCGTCGCAGGCGTCGCAACTTCAGTAACCAGGGTAATTAAAGCTCTCTGCGTCTGCCTCTCGAACTTACACGCGCCTCCTACCATGTCTCTTTCTCTGCCTCTCTCCAACTGTGCCTTAGTCTTCATGTGGGTGTGCGAGTGTGTGTGTGTGTGTGTGTGTTTGAGAAGAGAAAAGCCTGGCGTGTGTGTTATTTGAGTGATGGCTTTCGTTAATGACCCAGTTCAACTGCAAGCATTAGAGACCGCAGAAGAAAGAGAACATCTCTCCCAGCTCCCATATATCGCCTTAATAATTATTACTGGAACTAATTAAGAAATCCAATTAATATGGCTGAAATAGTGTATGAGACAGAGAGAAGACGAGAGAGCGGGTGCGACCAAGGGTGTTCCATGGCAAGATTTCAAATTTGTATCTATAAATTAGATAGTGAGGGATGCCTGAGTTTCATGGGAGATAAACTGACTTATGGGAGCTGTTCTAACTAATCATGCGGCTTTGTTCAAGGTGACAGGCAGTGAAATGAAGCTGAATTCAATCTGCTGCATATGTCCAGGGGACACTTATCATTACCAACCATATCGTAGCTGCTATCAGAGGGGTGTAAATTCGCCCAGGGCAAAGGCCGAGACACGAGTCGATCCTGACCTTGTGCCTTGCACTTCATCCATTTAATTCATTGCTGTTCCGGGTCTCTTTCTTCCTCTAGTAACACAAAAATCTTTATCAGTAGCAATAATTCAGGAAAAAAAGACACAAGGGGTAAATATGCTCTATACTGGCATCAGTATTAAAGGAGCACTTCAGCACATTTCAGCTTAAATTCCTACTAAACTACTGCATCTGTTGTTAAATTCTGTCAACAAACATTTGTGTGAAATATACTGTATGTTTTTGTGGAAAGCTTATATCAATTGTTCATTCAAACATATTTGAAATTAAGCTGAAATCTGTATAATTCATCCTTTGAGAGATGGGACTACTTTTTAGAGGGAAGAATTTATGCTTATGAAACCACAAAACCTGTGCTGGGAAGTTGGATAAACTAACATAAGAACAGCTTTGGTAAGGCTTTCTCGCATGTTTCATCTTAAAACCTTTAGGACCGGAAATGGATTCGGGTGTCTCTGTATCTGTGAAGTCGCCTAGCTCTTTTATTACTGTTAATAATTAATAGTAATAAACTACTACTTAAAAATGTAATCAAATCCACTTCCGTTGGCACTCTGTATCTCTCTGTCTTTCTCGCTCCATGCTTCTCTGTGCCAGTCTCAGTAATGAAGTCATGGCCTTGTCTTCTCGGGTTCAGTAGGAACTTTTCCATTAATCCACCCATGTTTCATACACACTTCTGTAACGCAACCTAATGCTTTTCACCTAACAGCTGGGAGGTGAAAACGGACACCTTTCACCACCTGTGTGCTTCAGCCAAAATAAAAAACCTCATGGCTGCATTTAACAGAAACGCTGCCAGTCGTCTCGTCAGGTGAGCTCCTGATTGGCTCGTGGTTTGTTTCATAAAACTTGGGTCAGTGGAGGAAAGACATGCCTCGTACAATAAAGAAATGTGGGCCAGATATCTAAATACAGACCCTAAGCACACAAGAATGCTGTGATAAGGAACATAGGAAGAGAACAGTAGAGACAGGTTATCTAAGATGACACTGTGTGATTCTACAAACTCGCATATCAAGCAATATCTAAATGGACAACACATGGGATGCGAGTTATTCCATTACTGGTTTGATCTGAGTTTTACATTAACTGTTGTTTCCAGGACCTCCTGTATTACATGAGACAGCTGTTCTGCTTTTTCTGCCTCTCAGTCTGAGGGTTTTTAAGTCGTCTGAGTGAGCTCCACTCTGCAGAGACTCGGCGCCATCAGCAGCTTAAATTATAACACTGTCAACAGGCCTTTTAGACGTGGAGTACTAAAACGTGATGTAAAAGATTACCGGCTCCTGCCTTCACCAGAGATGGATGAGTTTCAGAGAGAGAGAGAGAGAGAGAGAGAGACAGAGAGAAGACCTTGTTCAGCAGATGTTCATGTCTTCCTCGTGGTGCAGTGGTAGTTCAGCCTCTAATGACGCAACACTATTAATAACATCTACTCCAGCCTCTTGAGACATGGAAGACTTCCAGGCTTTTTAAAGTGGGGCTTTTTGTTCACTTTTCTCTCCGCAGTAAAAACGACTCAGATTGTGAGGAAAACAAAAAGACTAAAAGACCTCCGAGTGGCTGTCACGCAAATCAGTCGGCGTATTAAATACTGAGTACACAATGGTGTGTGTATACAGAGCGAGGAAAACACAGTAAATAGGCGTGTAAATACACATGGAGTGTGTGAGGCTCTAGATGTGGAGACAAAGACTAGCATGACGAACCGTGTCTTACTGCAAGAACAACGATAGCGGCGGCTCAGATCCAGCAGTTTTCATGCGCATTTTGAATTGAAGAGGAAGAAAATATGAATCTCGAAATGGCAGATAATCGAAGTAGCACTTAGATATCTTTTTTTTTTTTTTTAAAAAGTCTGCAGAAGTTGGCAGATGGATAAACAGACATAAGCAAGACGGATCTTTTCTTCATCCATAATGTTGACATAATGAGTTTACATTCCAGTCTCTCTCTCTCTTATCAAGATTTATTTAGTGACTTTATGTGTATTATGCACAAAGATATTCTGTTGACTGCTTCTCTTTCCCACTAAATTGACTTTTTTAAGACAAAAATGTTTTGTGTAATGTCAACTCTTGCAAAAACTATCCAAAAAAAAAAAAAAAAGGTTGTTTAACACGTTTCCTTCAAGAATTTCACTTATATTATAACGTGTGCACAGTACTGATGGTAGAAATGAGCAAAACTAAGGTTTTTACATAAGTAAGGAATAAAACACTTGGGGGCATGCTGTTGTAGGAAAATAATCAACAAACACAAAGCTAACGCCTGAAAGATTATTTTCCAATAACAGCATTTCCTTAAATGTTTTATTCCTCTTCTGCCACAATAATTTGCCAAACACTAGCCATTTTTATTTATTAAAAAAACGACAGGCCATACTTTTGTATCTGTTTACATTTACATTTAATGTTATGGACACCACAAAGCTGTCCATCCTGAAGGCTTTCCCATGGCAGACGAATGAAAGTTACAGCTTTACCTCTGACTATTCCAAAGCACTGACACTGGAGACTCCTTCCATAATTGTTATATAAAAATCTCTTTGCAGAAAAATTTCACAGCATCAGTGAATGTTTTAGCCTTGCCAAATTATTGTTGTCGTATAAGAGGTATGAAACTCTTCGGGATGTGCTGTTATTGAAAAAAGAATCAAATTCAGAGTGGTAACATTAACTCCGCTTCAACATACCACCCTGCCTTTGATTATTTTTCAATAACAGCATGCCCCCAGATGTGGTATTCCTTAAGTATTAGCACCAAAATGGAAATAAATTCCAGGACTACACCAAATGTCATGCTTCAGCACATAAATTGTAAATAATCTGGCAATGTTCTGTCCTAATTAGCCATGACTCAGAAATGAGTGTGCATGTACATGTATATGCAGAAGTAGAACGAGTCACACACTACGTCTGACCCCATTCGGTTCTCGTTAACCCAGTCTGCCGAGTTACACCCGGTTCTCCGCATCCCTGTGGTTCTGTATTCAGAAGAGCAGGCATGTTGCCACTGTCTCCTACCCTCCATATGTCCACTTCTCAAGCACGGGCCAGCTTCACACACACACACACACACACGCGCACACACACACACACACACACACACACACACACACACACACACACACACACACACACAAACATGCTGGCTTCCTTTCACACACGTTGTTCCTCATCCTCCCAACACAAAGGCCCCGAAATTAATTTTGACATCAGAGTCCTACAGGAAAAAGGTGGTGCCACTTCTCCATAATTCATGAGAGACAGAAACAAACTTGCGTCTGAATATTTGCGCGTTTCGCTCCATCCTCAACCTCCCTGGCACCTGCTCGCTGAATTAAATTGAGAAGATAAAGTGGGCATAAATTGTATTTATTTTGGTGTAATCATTAGGATTAAGCCGGAGAAGAAATGCATTGATGTCTAATCCTCAGCTTCCCCCCCTTCATCAAACACACACACACACACACACACACACACACACACACAAATGCACACACAGAGAACCAGGCAGCAGCTTTACAGAGCAGCTCGCTTTGAAATAGGGAAAAAGGAAAGAGGGAAAAAATGGAGGCACTCGTTTGGAGCAGCCTTGAGCTCCTGCCAAGTTCTTGTTGGCATTGTGTTCTTACAGCTGGGCTTGTTTCTCTTTATCTCACACTCTCTCTCTCTCCCTCTCTCTTTCTCTTTCTCTCTCTCTCTCTCTCTCTCTGTCCCACTCGCTTTCATTTGCTGAGCCACGCTTTTCTTCGGTGTGTGTGTGTGTGTGTGTGTGTATGTGTGTGTGTGTGTGTGTGTGTGTGTGTGAGAGAGAGAGAGAGAGAGTGAGAGAGAGAGAGTGAGTGTGTGTTTTGATGGGAGGTCAGCACTCTCGTGGGGGATGTCCCTGGACTTCTCCAGCTTCCTGCTCCAGCTTACTGCTCACAATGACGGACTGTAAATAGAGAGAAGAGAGAGAGAGAGAGAGTTTGTAAGAAGGAACTACTACTGCTAATAATAATAATAATAATAATAATAATGATTTTTACATGAGCATTTGTATTTTATATTACAGAACAATAAAGTTTTATACATTTTATAGAAAACGAAATATATTTATTTTATTTTTTTTTCCAGACTCCTGTCAATCATTTTTGCAAAATCATCCATTCCATGATTAGACAATATTCTAGCAGATAATCTGTTTAAAAAAATTAAATGTTAACCTTTTTTTTTTTTTACGTTTAAAGATTAGAAAGTCAAAAGATGTTGTTTTTACTTTGTTTTAATCTATAATTGTAAATTTGATATAAAATGATTAAAAAGAAATATAATATAATCTAAAACTAATATAAAATGAAAAAGGCAAATGTGCATTCAAGAGAGACTGCGATAGAAGAGTGTGTGTGTGAGCGGTCATTTTTTTTCTTACTTCACTTCACACCCTCTCTCTCTCTCACACACATTTTTTTTCAGGCCTGTGACACACAAAGACCAAAAGGAAGTGACAAGTGTGAATATACGTTAGAGAATGTGGCAGAAAACAGACAGAGAGATGAAAAGAGTGTTGCTTTGTGACAAACAGACAACCACAAATTTAAAAAGGTGCCATCTGTTTTTTTTATAGTGATGTGTGTTAGAAATGCTTTCAGTCATGCACTTCATTTGTACATGCACTTAGCATGAAGGCCTGCTTAACACCAACACGATGCCCCGTGTCTCTCTTCCTCCTCCTTCTCCTCCTCCTCCTCCTCCTGCTGCTGCTAATATGACATTTATTATATTCCAGTGCATTAACCAGGGCTAATGCAGAGCACCTCGGCTCAAATCCATTTTTGATTTTAATAGCAAACGAATTCTTTTACGCTCAGCATTATTTCTAGTTTCCACCTTAACAATCAGACTCCCATCGATCACTTTTGGAAAATCTTACATTTCCATGATGATTCCCGGAGCACCGAGATGAGGAAGCACGGCCAAGAAAAGCACCATGGGAAGACACAAGAGCTCTTCTGATATTTATCTGTTTAAGCCTGGAAAAGTCTCCCTCATTCTCTACACTAAGCCAAGAAATATAATTAAGGATGAGGGAGTGTTACTTTGAAATGTGGCATCTGAAAACAAAGAATTTCTCTCGTAAGAGTGTAGCAAATAACTCATTTGTGGTTTTGGACACAATCTTGGAAAGCAGGTGTAATGATAATGCTCGCATATTAGCTTTTAGACTCCTGGAAATGATAGCAGTATCACATTAAAAGTCGGAGGTTTGATGATTAAACTCAGTCCAACTCTTGGCAAGTCAAGTGGAGATTTGGAGCTGAATTACGAGCAGACGCTAACTCGTGGGAACTACTTTGTTTAACACAGAAAGCTTTTTCCTTGCCTTTTCAGGTATATTATTGTAGTTTCGAATTCACTTTGCAGTCATTTAAACGTTTAAAATTCGCAACAATATAAAAAAAAACGAAGGCACAAAAATAACGTTGTACCTTTTGTCCATTTCTAGTTACATGTAATGTTAATGTTACATTTAATAGCATTTTTTTTTTCATTTTCTTCAAGCTGTCAGTAGTATTTTCTTTCAGTGCATGCAGCATAAAGGAAACGTGACACACTGACTGAACTGAAAGCATGAGGCTTTGACTTCTTTTACAAAACTTGTGTCTAAGGAGAGGCGATGAGACTTCCCGAGTCCACCTCAACGCGTCATCTTCTGTAGCACGTGTATTTTATGTACTACACGAGTACACAAATTTTCCAGTATATCACAATGTGTTTCTGTTCAAGGCCTTTTCAGCCTCAATACTGTGAAATGTACAAATATAGAAATGTGGGTTTTGTTTTTTTTTTGTTCTTGTGATTTCTTCAAAGTTTTATGTCTGGTACAGTGCTTTCTAAATGTCAACTGCCTTTTCTCTCTCTCTTTTTTTTTAAACATTTTCCACTGCATGTAGATAAGTTGTGAAACGTTCACTGAAAATGAGAGATTACACCACAACACTAGAGTGACACTGACTTCATCAAGGCTGTGGATTTATTAAGCGTGTAGAGATCTCCTGTGCTTGCTAAATAGCTGATGGGCAGGCTGATACGAGCTTCGGTAATAATCGCAGAGGAAATGACAGTACCATGTGTGTGTGTGTGTGTGTGTGTTTGTGTGCGTGTGAAAGAAGAGCCACAGAGTGAAAGACAGAATGCAATGTATAAACGGCTTTAGAGAATGCTTTCCCTCTTCCTCCCTCGAGGGGAAAGAGTTATCTCAGAGGAAGCCTGAGCTCAGTGTATCTCCACAACCTGAGGAGCTGAGAAAACAGGAAGCTGACATCTTGGAAAAACTATAATGTTGACGTTTTTCAAGCTGCTGACATGAGCTTGAGAATCTGCTGTCTTCCTCAGATTAAAGGTCCCAATGGTCCACAAATTTATAGACCTGGAGAACCAGCTGGACAGATTTACTAACTGATTATAGAGCTGCATGCCCAGTTTCAGAAGATTGTTTGAAGCAGAGCAGACATTTATGACTGTATAATCAATGACATCCAAAATCACATTGTGGGTTTATAATCTGATTGTGGTGTTGGAGGGGAAATAAAGCCATGAATGCTTTTCCCGGTAATGGATCATTTTTTAGTTCGGGTTCTCCCTACGTCTTTTCACTGTCCGTCTGTCCTGCTCGTGTCCTTTATTAACTCTTTATTCTCCAAATGTGCATAGATTTGACAAACCAGCATAAAACAACATTTAAAAACAGCAAGACATTAGTGACGACAGTAGAATTGAAGATGAAAATAAAGATGAAGATAAAATAAAAAATAAATATTGTAAACATAGTATACAGTAAAAGGATTTAAAAAGTACACTTTAAAAGGCAGGACACAAGGAAGTGAAAGAGCTATGGCTTCCAATAGAGGAGGCGTGGCCTTTGTATTTGTCAGGTTCATTGGAGGTGTGGCCTCTGTGCCTGAGAAGGTGTGGCTTCTATACTTGTAATTCAGCGTGAGGTAGGTGTGGCCTTGTTGCCTATCAGCCTTGACGAAGTAGGTGTGGCCTCTGTATCTGGCAGGCTCTATGAAGAAGACATGGCCTGCCTGCTGTCAGTGTCCGTGAAGTAGGCGTGGCCTCTTTACCTGTCAGCCTCAGTGAAGGAGACATGGCCTTCCACTTCTCAAAGCTCACTTGTCTGTAAAGCACAACAGCTCTGGATTGTTTTGTATTGAATTCTTGCCAGCTATCATATCAAATTGGCATTGCATCATCTGAAAGACAGATACACACCCTTTGTATTTACACACTGCATATCTTTTGTGAAATGGTAGAGGTCTTAGGAGGGATTTAAAGAGTCAATTGTGTAAAAGAATGAACTAATCTACAGTCGTGGTGCAGCGGCAGAAAAAGCACAACCGCTGTTAAACTTTAACCAAGACTATAGAACAGACAATAGAAACTGGTTTAAAGATTGAATGCGCGTCGATGTGGAATGAGAACAGAGGAATTCAGAAATGTAAATCGGTGATCCACATTTTAAAATTAATAAGAAAGAATCCAATCAGAGGAGGCCAATACACTGGCAAGATATTGTGGAGGTTGCTTGTGGTTTATCATGTGGCTTTTGAGCTAAATGTAGGTTGGACAGAGATTTACAATTACAATTAAATATGATTTTTTAAAAATTCTACTTACTACAGCAAAATAGAATTACACTACATATATACTGTATACCAAACATATAATAGGTGGCAAGACAGAAGAGCATATGCAACATCGTACACTCAGATTCTATCTAGCATTTTATTTTTACAGAGATAGAAGGAATTTAACACTGTGGTTGAGATATACCAGAATTAAAATGGCATGATTCAACAGTATTAATGCATTAATCAGGCAATGGCTTATTGCTCAATACTTGCATATTGCATATAACAGTCTCAGTTACTCAATTTCCTGTCTCTAGCTGTCTTCCTACCTACACACCTCTGAGTTCCATTCATTAATCAAGAAGCCCTTCGCTTCCTGTCTCCTATTCTCTTACAGCTCATTTCATGGATCATAGATCTGCTGCAAGCCTCTGCACAGCCCTGAACATGAGAAAGAGTGTGCAAAAAAAAAAGGCTCGTATCAGGCTTGTATCCTGTGTCTATGTGTCCTGCTGTTTCTTCTTACCATCTACAGACAGTTCAGACTTTGTAATCCATGTCTCGGTAATTACTTTTACACAAGAGCAGGCAGTCTGCAACAACCAGGTTGATGCAATGTTGCTTTAGTATAACGAAACGCTGAAGCTGAATCACTCTTTGGGAAGTGTGTATCTTGAGTCATTCATGCAGTTTGAGTGAAATACAGCTTGCATACTTGGAAACATTCCTTGGCTGGAAAGGGGTGTAAAAAACGGACTCATAGGCCATTGCAGGACAAATGAATTGCTCTACGGCTAGTGGGAGTTCTACTTACCCCAAACCATTGTGCAACTTGTGTTAGTTATTTGCAACAGACAGTGAAATGAACAGGAAATATGAGAGGCTTTGGAGTTTCTTTGCTAGTAGGTGTCCAAAAACTAGCTGCACTCCCAAATAATTACACAATACACAACCCTGATGTTCAGTGATTAAATGTTTTCTAGGCAAAAAACACATTTAGGAAAGACTTAGACAAATACCTTCACACTTTACCACTACAAAAAGGTATGGAACAAATTCAGTATGGAATTTGATACAGAAATTTTCAGTAGCCAGCTTGCTATCTAAGAGTGTGAAATCTGTTAGCTACTTAAAGGCAAGATAAAACAGAAGTCATAACAAATTTTACTACCCTAATATGATTTATTTTGGAGCGAAACAGGATAGACAGGAAGGAAATACTGTAGAGCTAGACTCTGTGAATAGTCAAACTAGATGCTAGTCAAGACTGGATGCTAATCTACAGTCAGTTTTCAGGAGCTAAAAAATTTATATGTGATTATTATTGTTGTGTATAGTGAGAAAAAAATGTGGAAGATACAAGACCTTTAGACATGAACTAGTTTTTGGGTTTTTTTTTTTTTCGGATTGATTTTAATGTTATGTTAGCATGCGATGAGACAATTAGCATGCTAGTCACATTGTTTTCTATAATGAACAGTTTAGTTCACCATTTCACAGAAAAGGGTTTATATTAAGACTTTGATGTAATATATGAAATTAATTTTACAACCCTAATGTAATGTATTTTCTGAGTAAAACAGGATATAACAGGAAACAAAGTACAGTTAGACTCTGATTGCACTGTGAAAAGTGAGCATTCAAAACAAGAAAAGATGCTAGTCAAACTGGATGCTAATTATTGACCTGATACTACTGTAAGTGTGTAGTGAGGAGGGTAAACATTGTTATATTCTGATGGAAGATTATGGAAAAGTAAGAAAGGCCAGGTAAAAAATGGTTTGCTTTGTTATGCTAATTACGCCATGAGACAATTAGCATGGTAGTCACATTGCTAAGTTGCTGCTTTTCTGTAATGAACAGCTCAGTTCAACATTTCACAGGAGCAGGATTTGTATATATGCGCATGTATTCACTAAACACAAGGATCATTTAGGGTATTTAACTTTTTTTTTTTTGGATAACTACTATTGCTAGCTTTGAGGAGTAGAGGCCAGTTTTCAGACTCCTGCTTAATTAAAAAGAGAAAAGAAAGTCAAGGCGTATCAAATATCACATTTTCTTATTTAATTGTTTGTCGATCATTACGATTGATAATCCTTTCTGCCCTGAGAAGACATTTGTTAGACATAACAACAGTCACCTACAGGGTTTCCAATTATAAATACACAGAGTAGTAACAAGATTTAAGACACAGATTACACAAATGCAATGTGTTCAGTAACACTGAAATGCTTTTACAGGCATGTCAAGTGAATGACGCGACCAGCACTCGCTTCACTCACTGCAAATAATGCATCATGGGCCATGAGGTCAGAGAGCTCCTAATCAACCATCCGGCCTTCCTGAGTGACCGAAGAGAGAAAAGGGAGGAGAGAGATTTGCAAAACAGAGAGAGGGGGAAGGATAGGGTGAGAGATTTAAGGAAGGAGGGGGCACTGCAGGAAGGCGTTTAGGGTCAAAATACAGGGGCTCATGGGATATGTGACGAATCCTGTGATTTGCATAAAAATACAGGCAATCTTGAGGCTGGCAGCGGTCTGTGTGTGGGGGGGGGGGATGGGGGGGTTAAGTGGCTTTTTACCCGGTTTAAACAGCGAGCTTGATTTACTCAGCTCTCCACGGCAAGCCATCATTTGCAAATCATGATGCATTCAATACAAATTTGCGTGTGTTTGTTACCCACGGGCATTTATGAACAAAACCAAATACATGGTGACCGTCTTAAAGTGTCTCTAAGCCAGTATACGCCCTTTTTTGTGTATCTATGTATGCCCAACAGTGTCAGCTACAGCATATGTAGCTGAAAGCTAACACATTTCTCACAGCTTCCTGTGTAAAATCATTCAGACAGAACATGCTGTACATGTGCCACCAGCCCACAAGCTCTCTTTGAAAATCTCTCTTTGAAAATCTCTCTTTGTTTCATTCTTTTTAAAGAGGCTCCAACTTGTGATGGCTGACCGAAACTGACTGGACCCGACTATTTGGACGTCATTTGTGAAATATTTGTTGGGGTCGTGTTCAGATTTCACTTGCATTGACCTACATTTCTCTTACTTTAGTTTTTAGTACCATTGTAATTACCTTTTTGTAACCTTGAACGTAGAATCACTCACTAGCTGTTTCACACTCTAAACCTGGGACATTATCAGTATAGCTTTATTAGTAATGTTCAGGATTTGTGCCATTTGACCTTTCAACCTTCAGACGACATTTTAATGGACAACTTCATTTCTGAATTGCTGCAATTTTCTGATATTTCTCCTCTTCATTGTATTTGTTTAATTTGCACATTTGGTTTACTGTTCTAATGTTTTAAATCAGTTATCATAAATATGAGAGTTTCACCCTCAGACTGTGACAATCATAAAGCTTGTGGATTATGATTATGGCTTTTCCTAGGATTGTTGAGTCAGCTGGTTATTTGACCCCACTGACTGCAGTGCCTCTACAAGGAAAGGCCTAAATAGAGGTTTTATACTATGTGTCATATTTCTGAATGAGTGTGAACTAACTATTTAGGAACACACACCCTGTCCCGAGCTCTGTTATGGATAGGGAGTTGCTCTGGGATGACCTGTTTTATCCCACTTTTTAAGCATTTCTACCAATTTAAACCCAATTCCTCCACGTTTTATTCACTCATTCATCTTCCATAACCACTTTGTGCTCCAGGTCAGGGTGGGAGTGGATTTGGAGTCTATCCCTGGAACATTGGGTGCAAGACGGCTGCAAGAAGAATAGGATGCCAATCCATCATAGGGCATCATGCACACAAATATTTACACCTAGGGACAGAGGAGTTTAGAGCCTCCAATCCACCTACTGGTATGTTTCAAGGAGGTGGAAGGAAACTCTAGAACCCAGAACATGAAGATCTCCGTACAGAGAGTAATCTAAGCCCAGGATCGAGCTAGGAATCTGGGAGCCATGAGGTACCGACACTACATACAGCACCACCATGCTGCCCTTGTTCCAGTTTTAGTTGGTGCCAGTTTGGACCCAATAATTCTCCCCAGTTGGATGAGGGAGAGTTAGGGGTCTGTCTATCTGTATTCCTGATCCCCCAAGCTCAAATGCTTACGACTCCTGTGTGTTACAGTGCTCTCAGCACAGGTCGTGTTTTAACTCCATGGTGTAAGATGAACCCAAGAAACCACCGAAAATACACAACCCAAGCTAAAGGATTGTTTCTATCATCAAGCACTCTGTGAACTACTGTTACCATGAGAATATTAATCTGCTAAATCATATGCATGATATAATATGATATTGGCTTACTTTAATATTATTTTCCAATTACAGCACACACACACACACACACACACACACACACACACACACGATGTCGTGTTCATTCCTTATATATTATTGCATCTTTTTGTTATGTGTGTATATTGTCTTGTTAGCCTTGTTAGATTACTTTATATTCTGTATATAGAAAGGCTGGAACATGTAAAAGTGTACACAGCTGTTATCTCAAGTTATCTTGAGACAGCAAGCAGGACGTCATTTTTTATCATCCTGCCAGGTTTTAATAAGTGCTTCCTCACAAAGCGCTCACCTCTTCAACCTTTTGTATGGCCGCTGGCTAAAATTACTCAGTTTCTAATGATCTCCTCACAAAACGTCTGGACAGGAAACACTAAAGCAGATATGTTAACATTTGAATAGCATCTGAACAGTTCTCTAAATTGGTATATGACTGAATATACACCTATAAATAACTTTTCCTGTGTCATTGTTGTAAGATGAAGGTGTTACAATGGGAACAACGTCATAACCTGCTAATTATGGTTTCCAGTTGTATCTGAATCTGACCTTTAGCCTTTGTTTTCATTTCCTCACAATGATTCTTCAAGGACCAGTTAGTAAAGCCAACACAGTTCCTACACAGACAACTAAACAGAGCAGATTTTTTTGCACAAAGTGTCATTACACACACATCTGTTCTAAAACCTCCAGAAGCCCTGAACTGAGAGTTGTGAAAAAAAAGTGAAGTGTTATGCAGTTATTTTGATAAATGGCTCGATATTTCAACATTTATGTGTTTACCAATTTCAGTGTAACAAACTCTTTGGTTAGATGGTGCACACAGGAACACTTTATTAATATAATGGTTGATTATTGTGTTTTTTTGTATATGGCTGTGTTCACGTTACAAGCTTCATTGCACAATGCAAAGACTTGAATATCTGTCTTTAATGTGAAACCACCTGTTCCCCAAGACTTCCAGCGTGCACACCAATTTCTTGGGCAATTGTTTTGAAAGGTTTCTTCTAGTTTTGCTTGAACTGATTCCTCAAATATGAAGTAAATCACCAATCCTTCCACTAAATACAGTATAGTCCCTGCTGTTCTCCGTTGTTGTTTTTCCATTGGATGATGTCGACAACAGTGATATGTGCATTAAAGTGTTGCCTGGCCACATTTCACATATGTATCCGATCTAGAACCACGTACAAAAGTGGCTTAGGTCTAATTGGAAAAGATTGGGTTTTTGTGTCCACACAGTCCTGAACAAATTAGATTTATGTCATATTAAGGCAGAAAATCAGATTTGTGTCACTCCAACTTGGTCATGCGAACACATCCTAAATAAGTCAGTCAAATCCAAACATTCAAATTGACCGCTATGACCATTACAGAATTCTGTCAATTTAAGCATTAGCATCGTTAATCATATCTCAGCTCAGTACATTACCAATCATTAGACATGTATTTGTCAACTGAACTTCATTTAAACACATCTGACGTACGCACTATCTGGGAAATAATGATGAAATAATGAGTTATAAAGTCGAAACAACATAATAGTAACTTGAAATAAGTTAATACATGGAAATAGCGAGGTAACGCAAAATAATGAGTTGTTAAGTCAAAAAAACGAAATCATTTATTAGATAGAAATAATGAGATAATTCAGAATAGACACTTATGAAGTTAAAGAGATAATACCTTGAAATAAGTTATGATGTCAAAATAGAGGGATAATAACGCAAAAATAATAAGTGATTAAGTTAAATTAACAAGATAACTCAAGATGATGAGCGAAATATCAAGATATGTTACGTTGAAATCATGACATGATATCCTGAGAAAACGAGTTCACAATAATAAGATAACTCAGAATAACGAGTTATTAAGTTTAAATCATGATATCTTGAAATAAAGAGTTATTAAGTCGAAATAATGCTTTGTTTTGTGCTTCCCTAAAAATCAGGTAATGGTTTGTACATTCAGCTCATGGAGTGTGCCTCAGAAATCACAGCTCCCTCACGTACTTCTCTAAAATGGTACAGCGCTGATATTTGCTCTGAACTGCATCTGAACTGAATAATCCTTCAGTATTATTTGCATGAATGTCTAAAATGAGCAGGTTTGAAACTGAAAAAAAAAAAAAAAAAAAAAAACCTCCACACCCGTCTCTCCTTTCTCATGTTTCATTGCTGTAATTGCAGCTGTGAGAGCCTGAAAAAAGCTCAAAGCTTGGCTTTCTTTCAACAGAGAACAAAAGTGGTGATAAAAAAAAAAAAGAAAACAAGTTTCACACTCACTGATATTCAGGGACAGAAAATATGCCTGAGACAAGAAACACTGTTGTATTACCATGTCAAAGCACGAAACTCGACACTAAATGGAGAATGGCTCTTCTGTGAGAGGAAGTTTTTCATAATTGATGACATACATTTGATGACCCACATGGTTCAAACTAAGCGGCCCTGTCTTCAAAGCGCTCTGTCTTCATTTCCAACTCTATGCCATGTGAGTTTTAGGGTTTGCACACTCGGCCAGGGGAAGCAGCAGCAGCCACACACACATACACACACATACACACACACACACACACACACACACACACACATGAAAAGCAGAGAAAAGGGCTTCACTTCAAACGTCGGTGTTATCAGTAATCGTTTCAGGCTGCCCCTCCAGCCTAATCTCTTCCAGAGCGAGAAAGAGAGAGAGAGAGAGAGAGAGAGAGAGAGAAAGATAGAGAGAGCCTGAGGGAATGTGGATAGGTGCCTTCCAGTTGTAGTTCGATTATAGATGTTTCTTCAGGCATGCCACTTTATTAGGGACACCTGTACACCTGTTCATTCATGCGAATATCCAATGACCCAATCATGTGACAGCAGCGCAATACATAAAAACATGAAGATACAGGTCAAGAGCTTCGGTTAACGTTCACATCAAACACCAGAATGGGGGGGAAAAAAAGTGATCTCAGCACCTTCAACTGTGGCATGGCTGTTGGTGCCAGTTTGAGTATTTCAGAACCTGCTGATCTCCCGGGATTTTCACACACAATAGTGTATAGGGTTTATACAGTATGGTGCGGAGAAAAAAAAAAAAAAAACGTGCAGGTCTATGGGCAGAAATGCCTTGTTGATGAGAGTGGTCAGAGGAAAATGCCTCTGTTTTCGCACAGCTGTAGCTCATTGATTAGTTTTTGTAACATTTGCTCAGTTGTTGTTCCTATGACCGACCCTGTTGCTCTTGTTTTTATTGTGAGCAAATGGCTCACAAATGTTTACCAGTAGCTGAAAAAAAAAAGCGGTTGGTTAATTACATTTATACCACAGCTCTCTTGAATTCTGATCGGTCAAAAGGTGTTGATTCGTTTTCTCTAACAGCGGCTCTGACAATACAGCTGCAAGGTTTATATTAATGCACTCCTTCTATTACGTTATTGTTTCTATAGTAACAGCGTACACAGGAACTTTTATGGCAGACTCTCCACGTAAATGGATTAAAATGTGTGTAATTGTGGATATGGTGAAGTGTTCTGTGAGGAGAGATTTATGGAAGGAGTCTCCAATGTCAGCACTTTGTAACAGTCAAGAGAACAGCTTACAGAATAAGACAAAATTCTCTTCACCGTAGCACACCTTTTAAAAGTGCATACCTTTATTGTGCAATGTAACCGTACATAGCACTAATGACACGTCTCATGTTTTTATTTGTGCATTTTTTCTAGAAGATTCTGTACATGTTGTAGTTGGCAAATATAGATTCTGTGCTTGATTCTATCAAAGTTTTGAATACCAAAGCCCAAAATATTCATTACAAACCAACACCCCCCACCCCACACACACACACACACACACACACACACACACACACACACACACACACATCTGAGAAGTGAACATCATCACAGCGAAGTTATACCCCCCACAGTACTAACCCATCATATTTCACAAAAACTTCGATATGTTTTCCACTTCGATCTGCTCCTCCTCAAAAGATTTTTCCTGATACACTCATCCAACATGTTCTTCACACACACACACGCTCGCATACAACCACACACAGACACACATCTCCAGCGTCTCGTGCATTAAACTTTTCTCAGATGAGGCACGACCTGGCATAATAACACGCTCCGAGTCTGATGAGTTCATGCCTCATCACTCACCCAGAGCTAGTGGGAGAATGTGTGGTTATAGTGCTGTGATTAAACACACACACACACACACACACACACACTGGGTCTACTGCTTGTTCCAGGCCTGACTAAGAGCACAGAGGAGGGTTGCATCAGCACCATGCCTACACTGTAGGTGTAATTCTGTAAGGGTTACCCTACACACACACAAACACACACATTCTCACACACATGCGCACAAACACATATCTGGCCTTTTTCAGAGGCGAGGGCACAGATGATTACGCTTCCGTGTAATGGCAGTAATAATCTGGCTGTCACATTTTGTCATGACATTGATGTTTTTGTGAGTCAGAACATTTTCCAGATTTAGCTGTGCCTCTGTCATTTCTCTGTCCAGCTCACGTAATGCCAAACCACATTAGCATCATTTAGCGGCTAACTAGCAAGATATAAACCACCCACTATGCCTTTAAGTCTCCTCCGAGTTCACAGTGGATAAGTGGGATATTCTAAAGAAATTGACATTTTATCATTTAGTCAATGAGGCAGTCCCTCTTACTGTATTTCTCTTTCCTTCTCTTTTGAAAGTTTCTGTCAAGCTGACTATATTCAAAGCTGTAAAAATGTGACGATAATAATGACACATCTGTAATATGTCAATTTATTTGGACTTCAACGATTAAAGGTGGGATCAGTGATTTTTGAAGCCACATCAGTTTTTGTAATATTTCTCAAAGTTCTTCTTACGTTCTGGCAGCTTCACTTAAATAACTGCTCTTATCTCTGTAATGTCTCAGAGTCTCTAAATGGAAGAAATGACAGGTGATGTGGACCACCAACATTCAACCAATCAGAGTAAAGAGGTGCCTCTACTGTCCTGTCAATCACGTTACCTGTAAATTCATAGCCCCTCCTCCTGCACTAGTATTCAGGTATTCTCGTATACAGTAAGTTTGTATTTTGAGTGTGTGGCTTACAAAACACATAGCTTCAAATAACTTCTTCCGAAATCACTGAAGATACCTTTAATCCTGAAGTGCCCGGCTCTAGGATTGGATAAGATTCTGCACGTGCATGCCGCTTTGCATAAAAGTGTCTGCCAAATAAAAAACTGTAAATGTATAACAACAATTATTCATTTATACATCTAAAAGAAGCAAACAAACCAATAAACCAACACATTAAGATGTAAAAAGAATAAGAAAACATATACTAAAGCCATCATAGGTACTTTGAGGTAAGAGGAAGTCTTCTGTTTTCCGTTTTGTTTAGCATAGGCTACTGTTAACTCAGTGTTCTGTTTCTTCATGTAGTGATAAAGTTAAGCTGGTGGCTTTAGGGTTTTCTTCACTCTCTTCAGATGCACTAGCCTCTGTCTGTCCTGAGCCTTCACTGTTTAGACCGTCCAGACCTTCCAGTGCATGTAACATGAACTATGAACTGCCATCATGCTAAGCATTAAAACATACAACAAGCTTTGCTGTATTTTATCAGTTGTCTTCATTCTGGCAATTTTTTAGCTGTATCTGCAAAGTTAAAACAATTTGAATCATATGGAACTGAACCTTTTTTCAGCTGATTGGCACATAAATTTGTCAATTAAGTTTTTTTAACTGTTAAAATTCCAAGACCCTGTTGAAGGCTAGGCTAACCTTTCACACTCTCACGCCAACAAATTGTACTTTTCCATCACTACATTCATGATCGTTACTGGCTAATATCTCAGCTGTTCGATGATGGCCAATCACTGCACCAGCCAGAAGTGTTTCAACTAATTATAGATAAGTATAACTAATTATAGCTAATTATAGCATAATGAGTGACGTCTATAAGCACAAGAGGTGGCTTTCAGTTTAAGACATGTAATGACCTTTAAATTCTGTGTGAAGGAAGATCCCTGTGTACACTTTTTTGTTGGTTAACAATCAGTGCAGGCCTAGTCTGAAGCCAGACCTGTAGCTTCCCTAAAGAGTCTGGTAAGTTTAATCAATAAACATAGCCAAGAACCACCTAGGAGGCAATTTGATTTACAATTAGTGGAGGTTGAAGGCTACATGTGCTTCCTCCGAGACACATGAAGCCAACCAGCCGCATCTTTTTGAACTGCTGCTCATACTGCGTCACAGAGTACCGTAAGGAAAGCGCTATCCACCCTCTTCCGCATACATGAGCTCAGAGATGTCTATAAGTTGCTAGTGTTGCTGTGATTGACAGAGAGAGTATGCCATCCCTCCCACCCAGAGAACACAGTCAATTTTGCTCTGTTGGACTAAGATGGCTGTGACATGATCAGGATCCGAACTTGCAGTCTCACAACAAACTCCTTTCTTTTGCACCACGCAGGAGCCCCAAAATTTTAAACTTTCAAATAAACAAACTTTGAAATTAACTTTTTTGAGTCCAGTTACTATATCTTGCTCCAAAGTGTTCATTGTGATGCGTATGTAAGTGTGGCGAGAAATCTGATTCCAGCCTTCAATATTCTGAAGCTCGTAGCCAGAAAAGTGTACAAAAGATGTCAGAGACTGAGACGAGTGCAGGCCTTACAAAACTTACCAAACTTTCCCTGGATCAAACACACACATCCTCCATGCTAAACTACAGTGTGGGATTGTTAGACGCTCTAGGAGGAGATCATGGAGAACTGGGTGTTTATTAGGTGGATTGGATCATGTTCAGTAGGACTGAGTTGAACGTAGTTAATACACTGTTCTCACACATTCATGCAGGAGCGAGCGTTGGCCACTGTCACTGGAGAACTGAGTGACTCAGCTCAGATCATTCACTCATGGCTCCCTCTCCACCCAACAAGCCTACAGGAATACAAGGCTGCTGTCAATGCAATGGGTGACGAAATGGAAAAAAATAGCAAGTGTTAAGTATAAGATTGCTGACAACTTGAGCCGAATGTGAATGCATGTAATCTCATTTTGTGATGAGTCATCCTTCCATTGCCTAATGGGCTGCCTCGAGGCGAATTCAAATAGGCCAGACATGGCCAATGTAAATTCATAAAGAAAACAAAAGAGCTTTTTATCTTCATAGTTCAAATGAACCACTCTCATGGGAGTTATTCATTGTGATATGTAATGTATTACGCTTCTTTTCTACAACATTTATACTGGAATTATTCATATTTATCCAAAGCAACTTAAAAGCGAGGCAGAATTCAAGCACAGAGCTTGAAGTAGGAGATACAGTATTTTGTAGGAAGAAAGACAAAGAAAGAGATGCAAGAGCAAAGAAAATCCGTCAATTTCACTAACAGTCAAATGTTTTTCAACACCAGTAGACTCTTGTTTCTTTACAGTTTATACCATCGCACTGTTGATTTCTCGATTCTGATTGGTCAGAAGGTGTTGATTAATTTTCTATAACAACAGCTTGCTTTGACAGTCGTTCCAACTGCAAGGCAAATGTTAATGCCTCCATGTTAACAGATTAAAAAGTGTGTAATTCTTGATAGGATGACATTTTCCATGAGGAGATGTTTATTAGCATTTTCGGAAGGAGTCTCCAGTGTCAGTAAGATGTAAATTTATGTTTTCTGCCACGGTCTTCAGGATGGATGGCTTTACAATTTCTCTGTAACATGACAAGATTTTTTTTGTTTTTGTCTTTTTTTTGTCTTATGAACTTCAAGAGTGAGAAATAAAACAACAAGAAACAAAATTCTGCCATTTCCCATTACCTTACCAAGACGTTCCTAACTTCTTCTTCTTCTCTCTTCTTTTCCCTTCAGGGGTCGCCACAGCAAATCATCACTCTCCACCTATCCCTATCTTCTGCATCCTCAACACTTGCACCCACTAGCTTCATATCCTCATTTATTACCTCCATATACCTCCTCTTTGGCTTCCTCTTCGCCTCCTGCCTGGCAGCTCCATGTCCAACATTCTCCTACCAATATACTCACTCTCCCTCCTCTGAACATGTCCAAA
>CM041003.1:4960777-5000777 GCA_022985145.1 Pangasius djambal
CCTGTCTCTAAACCACACAGCATGGCCGCTCTCACCACTGTCTCGTACACCTTCCCCTTGATTCTCGCTGATATTTTTCTATCACAACCAAGACGTTCCTAACACTCATAGCAAAAACCTTCTAAGCTTGTGTGTGCTCATATTGAACTTCTTACCTTCCTCATATCTCTTCCTGTGCAGTCACTAGTCTCCCTGATGGACATTTAACATTTGATTGCTGACTGGTCTTACCCCTGTATGGCCTGAATTGCCTCTGGTTTAAAGCTACTCATGAAATTTTCATCAGCAACTAATGTGTTCTGCTTTTGAGTTTCAGTTCCTTGTAAAGTTTCTTTCCCAGGCCATGTCAAGATATTTTTTAATTCCACACCATCTTGATTGGGTGTACAGAAAAAATATTTATTTTTAATCATTATTTTTAATGGTTTTGATATTTCTTCAGTTGTACCATCTTGTAGTTTATTTTTCTTACATTTACTTTTACACTTGGAGGCATGCTGTTTTCAGAAATAATCAACAAAGCGGTGATGAGATGGAGTCTGACATGAGGTGGGGTGGTTACTGTTACCACTCCAAAATTGACTATTTTCTGAAGTGTCTGATTCCTCTTATTCCACAGCAGTTTTCCTACAATTATACATATTTACATTATTGCCATTTTTTCCATTTATGGCTACATTTAATGTTGCGGAACAAGTTAGCTCTTTTTCTCTCTTGTGAAAAAAATAAATAAACAAACTATTTTTTAGACTGCACGCCCACATGTCAATCTGATCACGCCCACAAAGATCAAATCTGATTTGTCCGTTCAGGTCGAAATGCATATCCATATTGGTTGTTATAATAACAACGTCATGCAGCGCAGGTGAATGTCAACTAGCTAGCTAGCTACTAACGTGGAGCTTTTGTCATAACTTATGCGTTACATAAAGCAAAGGCCAGACATGATTTTGAATGTATTTAGTACAGACAAACAGTGGCAAATACTGAAGAGGGTGGCATACGCCATGTTTGTTACTGCTGTCATTTTTGATATCAAGAATTGGGGGGACATGAAAACTGCTCATACTGTGTGTTGCTGTTAAGGCTGCAGAAAATCCTGTCAAAAAAATTGAGCTGTCTGAACGAGTCCATCTGAAAGAGTCCTTCATGCACACACATGCTGCTTCATCAGTACTGGGTTACACTCTGCTCCTCTCCACTCCGCCTCTCTGCCTCAGTGGTAATGGCCTTGCCATGGTGATTAGCTGTAAATGGTTTTGAGGCGAGGCACTGCACAATCATAGTGACCTAATGAAGTTACACACACACACACACACACACACACACACACATCCTCTTCACGTGGAGCCAGCCGTGTACTGCAATGAGCCTTCCAGCCATATTGTAATTGAAAAAAATAGGATTATTAATATCACTGTAATCTCAGGGCATTGTTGAGCATGTTTATGAAGTTCTGTCATTGGAAAAATAATGAAATGTTTAACATATGAAGTCTTGTTGACCCTCCAGTGTGTCAGAATGTGATTCAGTGTCAGGAGTGCAGAAAAATAATCACACTATTGAGATATTGGTCAAAGAGTCAGCTCTTTGAATCAACGTTTTCAGGTGAATGTGGAGAGCCAGTTTATATATGTGACTTTTTTAATACATGTAGGCAAGGGTGTTACCTTTGTAGTGTAATTTAATGAAAAGACTGTTGAAGTGTGTAGTTAGAATATTAGGGGACGCAATCAGTTATCAGGACAAACAGAAATGAATCTTCTTAAAGAAACACATGTTAACATTTGTAGCGCCTTTCTGATAATAGATTGTATCATATGTTGTTGTTGTTTCTCTTTCGGCTGCTCCCGTTAGGGGTTGCCACAGCAGACCATTGGTCCATGTATTTGATTTGGCACAGTTTTTACACTGGATGCCCTTCCTGACGCAACCCTCCCCAGTTTTATCCAGGCTTGGGACCGGGACTGAGAGCGCACTGTTGCACGCAACCCCAGTGGCCGGGGTTGGTTCCCTGGCCAGGAACTGAACCCGGGCCGCAGAGGGGAGAGCGCTGTGGCCTAACCACTAGTCCTCCAGGGACCCAGATTGTATCAAATGTAATGCTATGTCATGTTATTTTGTTATTTCGAATGTATTTCATGGAACAATTTCAGTTATAATTGGGCAAAATATCTCAAACTTTGCCTGACCTAGAAATAAAATGGAAATGAGTTGTTTGTGAGCTGAAAAGTCGACTCTTATTGGTGAGCTGAGTCAAATGATCTGAGTCACTGAAAAAGGCCTGAATTTTCACCTAAAATTCAATGGAAAGTATTGTTATTTTATTGATTAGAAGGTAGTATAAGATTTTATGAAATAGTTTCAGCCATAGTTAGTCAAAGAGGAGCAATCACAGATCCAAATATCGCAAACCTTTTCAGGTTTATTTAGTCAGTCCAGAAAAAAATGGAGCCAGTGTGAGCCATTTGGAAAAGTGAGCTATTTGGCAGTCGAAAGGGTCACGTCTTATTGACCAGCTCACTGAAAAGAGCCAGAATTCCCATCACTAATTTGCACACACTTGATAGGTTGTGAGTGTATGTAGTAACCTGTGTATATTTAGAACTGAATCTCTTTAGAGCAAGCAGTCTGAGAGAAAACTTTCACAACTGTAAAATCGAAGTCTTTCCAGGCTTACAAAATCAACACATGCAAATGCTTAGGAGTAAAAGTTTGTCTTAATGTGTACCAGGACTAAGTAAATGTTTGAGCCACATTTGACAGGCAAATCATTTCCTTCATACATTAGTAACTGGTAGACAACTTACTGGAAATGTACAAACCCATGAGCAAGGAGATGAGTTACCAAAATTCATCCAAATTCTCATCTAAATTCTCATCCAAATTCACCATTTCTGAAACCCAGAAACATTACATTTTTACAGGAGTGATCCCACAACTGTGATGGCATTTTTACCATTTTTTCAATATTGAATCAAAGAATCAAATATGCATTTATCTCTCTCTCTCTCTCTCTTTCTTTCTTTCTTTCTTTTTTTTTTTTTACAAGGTTTCTTTGCTGGATTTTGCTTTTAAATGGATTTGCTTTCAAAGGGACAATGTCAGTCAGTATCACAATATCACAGAAAATAAAGAAAAAAGAATGAAAGAACATTTCTTCTTCCCAAGATCTTCAAGAAATTTTGAATGATTCAACTTCCATATTTGGAATATTCCAAATATTCCATAGGGGTGAATGTGTTCAGGTAACAGAGTTGAATGAAAGAATTAAAATAAAAAAAAATGTCATAATCTATAATGGAAGACTTGTGAAAAAGGATGTTTCCACGGTGTGATGTTTATATACCTTCTCACATTAATGCAAAAATAATGTGATCTTTGAAGTATTTTAATGATTACATTTCAAAATAAAATGTAGTTATAGTGGGCTGGGACAGTTCTGTAGATTTTATAGGTCTTATTAATGTTTTATGTTAATTATTTGAAACATGCACATACTGTGGGCTGTTGTGAAGGAAACTTTACCTGTGTTTAAAATGTCTTTCACCTTTACTTCACATGCATATTTGTGTATAATGGAACAAAAAATCATGGAATCAGCAGTGAGAGGGGGCAGATGCTGATGAAAAGACAAGCTCGGACAGAATCCAGTCTGTAGGGAGCGACCAGCGAGGGCAACACCTGAGGCACTAATCCCCCGATTTACTCTTATTAACGTATTTGAGAGCCAGGATGAAATCTGACCTGCCCAAACCAAGCGATGTGTTCGAGTTGCACACACTGAAGCACCTTCGCTCCTGCTCGCCTCTCTTTCAGCCTGACCCTGCACTTGCTTATTCAGTTAGTTCAAGTACAATCAAGCCTTTTCACTTGCAAATCAGGCTGGTGCAGGCATGGAGCAGACGAGCAGAGCTCATTTAGTAAAAGAAAAACCTCACTGTAGAGAGAGAAAACAGCCTATTAAAAAAGACATATGTAGCTAAATTCCAAGGTCCCATGGGATATGCAAAAAGGCACAGACCTCCCACAAGAATTACTCCTTTTTTTTCTTATGCAAACCGCACAGCTCTGATAAGCTGTGTAGGAAAAAAAAAGAAAAAAAAAACGTTAGGTATTCTGGCCTGTACGTGAATGGCCCCGTTCTGTAGGAGGGTGATAAAGTATTCTTCACAGACACCACACTCAATTGACCCGCTATTAATAATACTGGAGGATTAATTAAAATGGCCGCTTGAGGACAACAGCTGAATATAAACGTCTTTTTAAATGGCCTTGGATGAAAGGAAGAGCCACTCACATGCCTTACTGTCAGGCAGAGAGCAAACGCCGGTCACGCTACCTTTACGCTACATAAAAAAAAAATGGCTACCCTGCACCTGATGCTACTTCACTCAGAGTTAAGTAGAGCGTTAAGTGGGAGGTTCATAACACATGGGATCTGAATCGTATGAGTCAGATAATCTCACTGAACTGAACTGAACATCTCTCTGAATCCTGAACGCAATTGTTCAGTGTATAAATGTTAAGCTTGCTAATCGTCAATTCACCGAAGATCAGATGTTCTCTTACATGAGCTCGGATTATTAAGGTAACAGCTTAAAACTTTAATTAAACCTCTACAACATTTTTGCCAGTTTTGACATTTTGCCTATATCTACACTACACTTTGATACGTTATCATTAAAGTACTTCAGAAATCGTATTATTTTTGCATTAATGTGTGAATCCATTTACAAACTCATCCTTTTCCATGAGTCGTCCTTAACAGACTATGAAAAATGTACGTTTTATTCCATTCTCTCAACCCTGTTACCTGAACATGTTCCACTAAGGAAAATGTGGAATATTCCAAATATAAGTCACACATATGTTCAACGGGAAGTTGCATCATCCAAATTTCCTGAAGATCCAGGAAAGAAGAAAACTGAGTGCTCCCATTCCTTCTTCTTTATGTCCAATGATATTGTGATATTGACTGATGAGGTCACTTTGAAAGTGCAATCCTGTTACCCAAATTATAGCCTGAAAGAATCCATGCTAATTCCTTATACGAGTTACCCACATTTTGTGTATTTTTATTCCTATGCTTAAAAAAAACCTCACTCCTGTTACTCATTTAAGAGCAACATGCAGACATTAAGAGCAAAAAATGAGATACTGCTGCCTAAGATGGGTTGAATGGATAAATGCGTGATTTCTTACATTCAATTTTGAAAAATGAGTTCGAGTTGCAAAGGCTAATGGCACCCCAATCATGGAATCACCCAGATATTGGGATTTCCTCATAGGTCCGTTCCAGATATTCATCCACCACTTTTGTTCTCTCTCTCCCTCGCTTAGACCACCCACCATGCCGTCCATCAGCGTGCTCTCCAGCTGTGGCCTGGCCGTGGCCCGTTTGTGTTACATTGTTTCCATGAGCTGAGGTCTTTCTCCTCACTCTCTCTCCTCTACAATGGCACAAATGCACTGGCCTTTGTGCATGGTGCAGGTGTCCGGAGCATGAAAGGAGCCCAGGCTGAGCGCTCCATTCACCCAAACACCCACCTGTGGCAGACGCCAGGCCCACATGACTCACCACGACGGCCTGCGTTACAAAGAGCAGAGGCTTCATTACTGATGACCGCATGGGTGGAATTCATTCATTAAACTCGCATACGTGCATAATAACGCTCGGACCAGCTGGGGGGCTGCATCTGGCTAACCAGGCCAAGTGATAATGAAAGTACAGTAGCTTGTGTGCAAAAATATTATTATTATTATTATTTTTAAATACTTTATTCAGTTATATAATTTTTTTTTTCTGCCTGAACAAAAGGCTTGTGTGATAAATGTAGGTGGGACGTGTCCCAATCCAAACAGCAGCCTCCAGCAGTCTAAACAGCCCTTGAACAGATAAAAGAGTTGTTTTAAAGAGTAAAAAGGCCAGGTCACGTGATCGGGGTGTGCTGTTTCTAGGCGACACGGCCAGTTTGAAGGCAGCAAAGCCTGAACACAGCCTAGATACAAAGCCACTGACTTTTTTAAACATCACACACCAATCGGCTGCTTGCACCTGTCTCAGTGTGCTTTCATGACTTTGCACAAATCAGCAATGCAGATTGCTGGGAATATAACTGACGTGTGACAGCAATTTTAACTGACTGACTTCAAAATATTGATAAAGGGCACAATTTCTTCAAGTCAGTTATTTAGTTTTGTGTGATGATTAATTATCTGTGACATCAGTGATAAAAAAGTATTTCACCCAACAGTCATAATAATTTACACAGCCTTTTAAAAAATTCTCTTGATTACTGGAATGATGTCTGATTATTAGGCTTAATACATTTGAACATCTTCCCTTCTGGGATTTTACAACTTTGAGAATAAGCAAATCATCTCTATTTGGCTTTATTTTTTGTACATTTTATAGTGAATAACAATCTATATAATTCTAATATAACGTGAATGTAAATCTCATATAGTTCGTATTACTATAAGGTTTCGATTTCTATGTAATTACTAGTTTAGTGACTTCCCTTTTTAGGTCGGTGAAAATATCCTCATTTTATATCGAAAATGTTACAAATCAACATTCAGACATCATCTTTCTTTCTTTTTAAATAATTTAGACTGTCGAGTGTTCTTTGGTTATTAATGAGGCCATTGACTTTGACCTTGTGAACATTAAACTTTTTTTAAATAATAAACCTTTTTTTTAAAAAAAAAAAATCTCTTTAGTTAAATCAGGTGGGTTTTATTGTCTTTCCTCTATATACCTTGTATGCACTGGAAGAAAATGCTGCTTCTCCAGGATCATGGTGCGACGCGTAACATTACATCATGTTATCTATACAGAGCAACAGAACAGTGTGGGAAAAGCTAGTGCAAAACTTGTCTGTAAACTCTAAAGTAAAGTAAAGTAAAGTAAAGTAAAGTAAAGTAAAGTAAAGTGTCCAGTGCACTTTGTTATTTGCATTCGGCCATGCATTCATTGTAGGGTCTTGCTTTAGCTTGTGTAATACTTTTTTCAAATAATTTTATAAATGTCCATACTATTTTAATGCATTCTGATGGTAAACTTCTTTCTTTCTTTCTTTCTTTTTATATTTGTTTATTTATTTATACAATCTTTACAGTTATGTTCTGCAATTATGTCCTGACTTTGACCATCTGAGATCTTGGACCTGTTTTGTTCAATTTCACCTAAGAGACTTTTAGATAGATTAAGATACAATATTTAATTTTTTTACTCTCAGGAGTGACCTGTAGATACCGAGACACATGACTTTGACGGTCTGAAATTTAAACTGACAATTTTTTTAAACAATTTTGAAAATATCCACAGAATTTTAATACCCTGTGATGGTCATTTTTACACTTTTTTAATGACTGTGTTTTTTAAACATGCAGAATGACTTCTCAATTTTCAATTTCACCTTACAATTTTCAACACGTTGACTATTTTATTTTTTATGTTTACTGTAGTGCCATTCTTTTAATACAGAGGCCAGTTACTTTGACTTTATATGATTACAGAGTTCTAAAAAAAAAAGGAATAAGCTAATCTTTTCAGTATGTATCAACTCATATACTGTATTTAGATACTCTGTTATAGTTAGATGTTATGTTCACATTAATGAGACAAGCAACTACTTTGACCTTCAGAGAGTTTAGACATCTAAAAACATGGGTTTCATCAGTACTGATGGTTTTCTGTGTTAGTGTTTTTCCTCATTTTACCCGTGCATGATTTTGTTTAGCTCCAGTGTCCTTGATTATTGTAAGCACACTTTGCATGTCATTTACCTGATGCAATCACCCGTGGTGAGTTTACTTTCCAAAGGGATTTTCGAACTTGAGGTGTCTAATTATCAGTGCTGCTATACTGGGACTGGAGTCCTCTCACTGGGGGACCCGAGGCGTAAAAGCCCAGCATGTTTGTGATCTCGACGTGTCTCAGCAGAGCAGCCCATGAGGGAGAACAGTTAAACCGTCTTTAATGAAACAAGCTGCCTGGCTTCACTTTCTGCATTCTTTAAATGTCCTGCTCGAAGATATTTATATGTTTCTGTACAATTGCTGCTTGGCTTTCTCTCAGAAAGACAGAAAATGTGTATTTGTGTGTGCCCCATCCCCCTCATCAAACCCCCCTTGCCTTCCCCCGCCAGCCATGCTGTTTTTCCTCGCTAATTGCGGTCTGCTGGAGTCACCTCAGAGTCGGGCTCAAAGGGGATCACGATCATGTTGCACTGGGGCTGTTAAACGCGTTGTTCAAAGCAACAGTTAGCCTTGCAATTTGACATTATTCAGGATTATAAAGTGCTCTGTAATTATGCCGGATCAAATGAAATTTGTTTTAACAATTAACGCTGATGGGGAATTTGTCTCTGCGCGGCGCTTCGAGGATGGGCCAGGTCTGCGCTTTCATTTATTTCAATTTCATCTTTTGACATGAATATGGATTTTTTTTTTTTTTTTTCGCTCGGCTTGTAAATCAATCTTGATTCGGTCGTTGTGATTCGCCCGGCTCCTGGCCTTCCTGCATCAACCTGAATTAGCTTGCCTGCTCTGTCTCACCGAACAATTAGTTGTATTAAGAGTGAAAGCTTTAATCAATGCCTGGCCTGGCCCCTCGCTGCGCCCTGTGGCTGATTGGAGCTTCTGCGGCCTACACACATACACACACACACACACACACACTTATGTATACACATACACACACTGGCACTTAAAGTGGCTCAGTAAAACAGGTCTGTGCAGCATCACAGCAGGAAACATAGACGAAGGGGAATGCACAGCTGTAAAGGTGTAATGTGCAACCAGCAGGCTCGTGGTAGCCCCCTTGAGTGTGTGTGTCCCTATGTGTGTGTATGTGAGTGTGTGTATATGAAAGGCTTTGTGTTTCCTCTGGGCTTAAATGTCACTCACAGCACAGAAAGCAGCAGAAAGCACACACACACACACACACACACACACACACACACACACGCAAATCTGTGACATCGGTGGTCCTCGGAAAAGAAGTCAAATGTGCTAAAAAGCCACCAGCTGGAACTAATTTAATAAGCCACAGGCAGATATGTTATAGCATAAACGTTTAGTAGGCATTTAAATTACAGTTATTGCTTAATTGTATAATTTGTATACAATTATATGCCAGTAAGCCGCAAAGCGAGGACCTTGGGTTGATTTAGCTTTGATGAGATCTTCATTACTGCTTCTCTGCTGTAAAAGGAATTTACTTATAAAAACAACTAAATAAATAAATAAATGAAGCTCATGTGCAGAAAGGATAAACAAAGCCCCTTCAGTGTAGAGGCAGATCTCGCTTTTCAACAGCCCCTTAAATATGACATGAAATTTTATACAAACACAATGTGACTAAAAGTCCTGAAATGGACCAGAGAATAGAAAAACAAAACCATCTAAGAAATTAGACACGCCTCCAGCTGGGGACATCCATAACGCAACATCTGGCTTAAAGTTGCATTTGTGTTGCAAAGCTGTTGGATGGAAATAAGAGCAGCATGATTATAATATGTGTCTACTCTAGTCAATTTCTTGTAGACATACACAAGTGACAAAATGGTGGTTACAACATGGCATGCACTGGAACAACAATAACAACAACAACAACAACAACAACAGCAACAGCAAATCATCCTTCTGCACGAATGCGCTACCCTGCCATCCCAAATAAAATTTTATAGATCCATGCCTGGATCTGGTTCTTATACCTCAGCACTGTTGCATTTTTGGTCAGAAGGTGTGATCATTTTAACAGCAGCTCTACTATAAAGCAAATCACAGATAATATTTATGCGCTTGTTCTAGTATGTTATGCTTTCTATGGTAACAACTGACGCAGGCGCTTGAATGGTAGATGCTCCACATAAAGAGATTAAAAACGTGTAATTGTTGATATCGTTATGTTTTCTGTGAGAAGGTGTTTACTGAAGATTTTTGGAAGAAGTCTCCAGTGTCAGTGCTTTGTAACAGTCAGAGGTAAAGCTGCATTTTCTTTACATAACTATAAACGGATGAACAGAAAACCTAACATCTTATTGTTTAATAACTAAAAAAAAAAGTTTGCTTTGGCAAATTGCTGTGCTATAGGAGGAATAAAGCACTTCAGGATGTACTGGTATAGAAACATAATCAGGCCGGCAACAGTCATTTCACTTAATGTGTCGCGACACATTGTTGTTTTTATAATTAAGCATGCCCCCATCATGTTTTATTCCTTAAATATGGCATGGTGGCGGAGCACATAGTGTTGTCACCTCACAGCTCCTGGGTTCAATCCTGAGCTCAGGTTACTGTCTGTGTGGAGTTTCACATGTTCTCCCCGTGTCCACATGGGTTTCCTCTGGGTTCTCGGGTTTTCTCCTCCCAAACACACGAGACTGGCTACTTTAAATTAGCTTTGTGTGAGAATAAGTCCCACAATATGAATGTGTGTGTATGTGTCAGTGTGATGCTCTATGATGGCCCGGTGTCCTGTCTTTACATCCAGTGTTCCTGGGACAGGCCTTATCCACTACAAAGTTTCCTATTGTTTTAGGAGGAAAAAGGTCAAATCTTGAACCCCTAAAGGTTTTTTTGTTGTTGTCCCTGAAGGAGAACCTTTACATATATATATATATGTGTGTGTGTGTGTGTGTATGTGTGTGTGTCTGTGTGTGTGTATATGTGTATATATATATATATATATATATATATACCTTTAAATGTATTCTATGTTGAACCCTATAACAGAGTGCTTCATTACCAGAAAGGATCTGAACCTTTTTAGTAGGTTTACCCATATTAACCCTTAAGGAACCTTTGAAGAACCTTCTTATCTATGTTTGTAGGATAATGTGGTTACTAAAGATGAATAAAAATGATAGTTTTTACACCAAGACATTGCTTAAAAGTATAAATAAACATAAATATTGTATCTGCTTTGGCCTTATTGAGAGTCAACACTTTATGGCTCAATATCAAAATCACAGAACTGTCAGATGGAACTTTCTAAATATCCTGGTCTTAATTTATAGTAATTTGATTAAGGAAGCGAAAACTATGCTAAAGTTCTTAGGATCCAGATCTCAGGATTAGAGGTCAGACCGAAATTCACATCCATCAAACATGGTTCTCTGCCCTCCAGCCTCCTCCTCCAGCAGCTGGTCTGAATGCTGGTCTTAGCCATTATGAGGAAATGAGCAGGAAGTGTGTGCAGGCGAGCAGACTGCTTAGGTTACGCTCTTCCTCTGCCAGCTCCCTCTCGCCGGGTATCTGGTCTCACTTTAGAGCCAAAATGAACGGAACTGCTCCTCTATTATTGCCTTCTCTCCTGCAGTTTATTATCGATCGAACAAGCCGGAGCGCAGCCGACACCGTTAAACGCGTTCCGTTTGGCTTTTACAGGCCTGACAATTTAATGGGATACACGATATCTTGGCAACACCGGGCAGCAATTAAATTATTCATCTTTAAGTTATCGATCCGCCATGATCCCTGTTCATCGAACTCACGGCCAGCTCGGCCGCTTTGATCCTGCCCCTGCAGAGGCCAAAACCTGCAGCATGGAAACCTTTCAGTCCAGGAGAAGGGGCTGCATATTACATGCAGACTGTAATATAGTGCATGTCATCACCTCACACATTTGAATCTGAAATATCAGCATATTTAGGGAAAATTTCAACTTCAGCTAATTACATTAAGGCATTTTGCTAGCCATTGGCAAAAATTGAGTAGATCAGTGCCAAGCCGCTTCAGCATTTCTCACTGTGTATATTGATGAGAATCGGTTCAGGTGTAAGTAAATTCACACTACGGGTTTTTATCATTTAAAATAGAAATGATGTTAATATTCATAATCAGGGCCATCCACCAAAGGACATGTAGAAGGAGCCCTTAATGTTTGCATTTATAGGCAATTGGAAAAGAGACTGCATTCATGCAAAGCCCAGAAATTCATTCGTGCAATGTTTTGTTGCATCCCGCGGGATCGTGGTCCCAGTGCACGCCTTTCTGATAAGCTTTAAAAAAATAAATAAATAAATAAAATAAACTGTACATTTGTACTATTTGTATCTGTATTTGTATCCATTTAGAACACATTATTGGTTCATTGCAAATAATGTATTCATATTTGGTTACATACCTACTGTAGTCATTCTACACCACATATTTTTATGACAAATCCATTTAATTCATGACAAATTCAATTAATTCATGACAAAGTGTGCTGTTATAGGAGAAATAATCAACAATGAGGTGGCGTGATGCTGCTGTGAAGTTGCAATTTATCTTTAACATTGGTTGATGTTCGGTTTTGGAATATATAACATCCAAAATAGGACCAGCTATTACAACATCGTGTACAAAGAACCGTCATTAAAGAGAATGAACACACAAATATAAATTGTGTCGTAAAATGCGTACTAGTGAAAGAAAAAGCAAAGCCAAAAGACCCTTTAGGCAACTTTGTACAGGATACAACCAGCATGAGGCTTCATATTAACCCCACTAATTATCATACAATCAAGTGAATATTCAACCAATCATTGCTCATTCATTTATTTACCATGTCATAGTCATTTGTTCCCAGAATGTGAGGGATGGTGTACTTTCACCCATGATGATGATGATGATGATGATGGAAGCAGTTGATATCAACTTCCCGCATGATGTGACACATTTCTTTGTGAATCATAAGCTCATCGCCCTCAAACTCATTCAAGTTAATCGGTAGTTTCAGCTTTTCATGTGTGACTCATTTCATTAAAGTCCTTGTGTTTGGCAGCCCAACTTACTGTAGATACTGCTACTTCACAGTAGATGTTTCGGTTTCTCTGCAAAGCTTTAGCATTCAAAATAATTTGCCACAGTTCCAATGAAATGATAGATAAAAAGGAAAAAAACATTGAGGCCTACCAAAATCTATAACACACAATAGATGTTTAACGGACATGATGACACATTCAAATTTTGTTAGCATATTAGTTTAGAAAAACAACTTTGTTTGACTTTATTTAAAGGTAAATTGCAAAATCATTTTCTGAAACAAACACTTAGCTTGTGACAAAAGGTAAATACAAAATAGCTTGGTATACGTGTACCTGTTTATGTGGGAATAAAACGTAATGTGGCGTGCTGTTATAGGAAAATAGTCAACAATTTTTGGTTGGTGTGTTGCGGCCCAACACAAAGCGTTAAAGATCAAATCAAATCAAGAGTTACTTTGGATTATTTTCCAATAAAAACACATTTTTCCTCATATTCTATAGCAATTTGCCAAAGATGACCGTTTGTATTTTAAAAGAATGACACGGAATGACTTAAAGAATTACTTTTTGTCCATTTATAGTTACATTTATTACATTATGTTGTGGACTGCCTACGAAACCAGTTAGTTAGGTGTTTACACGTGACAGTTCCATGCTAGGAAAAGTTGTTGTTGTTTTTTTTCATTAGTTCCTAATTGTATTATTCTTTGAGAAGAATGTCAGTTTCAATATTTTAAACATGTGCTCTGACATTTCTTCAGTT
This sequence comes from Pangasius djambal, assembly GCA_022985145.1. Taxonomy (NCBI): domain Eukaryota; kingdom Metazoa; phylum Chordata; class Actinopteri; order Siluriformes; family Pangasiidae; genus Pangasius; species Pangasius djambal. The sequence goes on from CM041003.1 coordinate 4,974,305, forward strand.
CCCCACTCACTACTTTAGTTCCTACCTGCAAGTTAGTTCCCATTGACTGCAGTAATAAAAAAAATAGTTCTGTCTTATCCTGGAATGTATGACCTCTCATTAAATGTGTAAAGAGACGTTACAAGTTTAGAAGGAAGTGGCAGAGATCGTTGGTGCCTCTCGTGAGTGTATGTAGCTAGTAGAGTTTGCTAATCTGGCACCAAAGCTAGTATGAAGCTGAGCATTTTGCTTGTAAATTAAACAAAACAAAGGTGGTGTGTACAAATCGCATAGAGGGATATAGGCTAAATATTTTGGCCATTCCTGTTTCTCATCGGAAAGAAAAAAAAACAAAAAAACACTGGACCGTGCGACACAAGAGACAAACTACGAGCAGCACAAGCAATTTGTCGTCTGCTAGCGTGGATCTAGAGTTAGTTAATGTCATGTAGCAAAAAAAAAAAAGAAGAACAAATTTCATGGTTGTAACATCACCATTTTACTATATCAGGAACATGTATAGGGGACACGGTGGCTTAGTGTTTTGCACTCTTGCCTCCACCTTGTGTGTGTGTGGAGTTTGCATGTTCTACCCGTGCTTCGGGGTCTCCTCCAGGCACTCCAGTTTCCTCCCCCAGTCCAAAGACATGCGTTCTAGGCTGATTGGCATTTCCAAATTGTCCGTAGTGTGTGATTGGGCTGGCACCCTGTCCAGGGTGTCCCTTGCCTTGTGCCCCGAGTCCCCTGGGATAGGCCCCAGGCTCCCCTGTGAGCCTGTGTAGGATAAGCAGTAGAGAAGATGGATGGATGGGACGTGTATAACGTGTTTTTCACCTTACTTTGTATTTCTTTAGATTTTCAATTTGCTTGGAGAAGGAATATTTTCATGTAGTCCCTAACTCTTTGGTTTAGAAAAACAGTTACAGGATTTCACTTCGCTTACATGGCAGTCTCTCTTTTTTTTTTTAATTGCATCCTAGGAAAAAGGTTTTATCCTTATTTCTTCGTTAAACGATTGCTCTAGCAGAATGTATTTAATGCCGATTCTTGTATTTGACTCGAGTGAAGTAATTTTGACCCGGTCCCTAACTCCTGGGTCCTTTTAAAGTTCCCGATGCGGCGTGTGTATGTGTGAGTGTGTGTGCTTGTGCATGTGTGGTGATGGGCTGAGTCTGAGTCTGAGTGTGTATGTATGTGTGTGTGTGTGTGAGAGAGAGAGTCTGAGGGAAGAAAGGAGCTCGGCTCAGATTAGCTGCGGCACTGGAGAAAGAGTTCACTCATCGCCCCTCGCGCTCCGGACAAAAAAAAATAATTCAAAACACGAGATTTTTTAAATAATTTGTTTGCACCTCACGCCTGTGTAATCCAAGGGCGTGTGTTGTTCTTTTTTTTCCCCCTTTTTTTTTGCACATAGAGAAAGATGTGACTTTGAGCTCAGGCGTTGTGTGTTGAGAGGCGGGCCGTGCACGCGCCACATCTCTTTCACTAATGGAAGTTATTGTTGTTGAGAGTTGTTTCTAACTATGAGGTGCACGAGAAGCGGCTTTCTCTCCTGGGCTTCCTTATTCATCACGGACCACTGATTTTTATTTATTCATTTTTTTTTTTGTCTTTGTGTGTGTGTGCGTGCGTGCATGCGTGTGTGCTCGTTCGCTCGCTCGCTCGCGCGCGCGTGTATGTGTGTGTGGAGGATTTTTTACCAAGAAACACCAAATCGCACGAGGAAGTAAGAGCTGAAAGAGGGGAGAAAGCTGCGCGAGGCAGAGAGCTCCACCACCGGGGGATTTAAATCGCCTGTTTGTTTTTGTTTTTTTGTTGTTGTTGTTGTTGCTGCGAAGGAGGAAAAAAACAGGAGGCAGGCGGAGAAAAAAAAAGGAGAAATTCATGTAGCTGTTCTATCTTCAGCGACATTTCTTATTTTTTTTTTTTTTTGTATTGGATCGCAGGATGAGCAAGGACAGACCGAAGAGGAACATCATCCACAAGAGAAGAGATGTAAGTGCGGCGCGTGCGGCTCACCTTTAAGTTCGTGCGCTTTGTAGCTTATTTTGCTTTCGATGAACAAACTTGTTTGTGTGCACGTCGGTACATTGTAAAGCGTCTGATTAAATGCATGACGGAAAAGGTTTGGTTTGCTGCTGAGGGGGAAAAAGCTCCGATCCAATCCAAGCTTCTTTTTTTTTTTTTTTTAAATGCCCGCTCGCGCACACAGTGAATTTTTTTTCCAAGAATTTGTGGTTTTGTGGCACTTTGTGTTGCAAATCGGAACCCTACTGTTGAGACCCGATTGTTCTCAGCTCGGCTTTGTTCGCTCGAGAGAGAGAGAGAGAGAGCGCGAGAGCACGAGCAGCCATACCGTGGCTGTGTGTGTGTTTATTCCGGGTTGTGTTTCTCTAAACCTTGCACACGCGGAACAAATCGTGCAGCTTCATGCACAAAAGCACTGTATGCAATGAGCATTTTTAGCAGACCTATGTGTGTGTGTGTGTGTGTGTGTGTGTGTGTGTGTGTGTGTGTGTGTGTGTGTGTGTCCGTCCGTTTCACCGGGCTTGTGTCGGCAAATCCGTAATGCGTGGCACCAGGCAAGGGCTCGCGCTTTATATGCGTTGTATGTAAGCGAGCGCGTGCTTGTTTGTAGCTTTAAATATGGATCATATATATATATATATGTGAGTGAGTGTGTGTGTGTGTGTAAAGTTCCTCGTGAGAATGCTGCAGGTCCCGGTACAGCTCTTTCTCATGCTCGCGCGAACTCGTAAGAAAAAAAGGTGCCTCGAGGGTTCTTTGCAAGGATTAAGGTTCTATCTCTGTATAGAACCTGTGACCATTCCCTCAGTGGAACAAACCAAAGAAGGATTGAACTTTTTTTTTAAAAGAATGATGCAGAAATACTTGTTTGTTTGTTTGTTTTTTTGTGTAAGAAATCTTTCCACCCAGGCCCCTGGAGGCCCCTTCATGCTTTCCACTGGTGGCAGTTTTGGGGAAGAACCTTTTAAAGATCTTCCGTGGAACGTACAGGAATCTTTTGATTTGGTGTGAGATGAAGTATCAGTTTCAGGAGTCAGAGGCATTGCAGAGATTGCAGATGTCACGGTGATCCTGTTTACATCTCATCTCCTCTCATAAGTCTAACATCTGGATCCTTTTTTTTTTCTAGTACGTGAAAGATTGATGAGCAGCTCAGGGTATTCCCGTGACTTGTTGGGAAACCAGAATCGCAGGAGTCCTATCCCAAATTGACAAATCGTGTTGGATTTGATGTTTAAATGTTGCTCCATATCCTGATGGCTGATTAAGACATCACGTAGTTGTTCCTTTAACGTTAACTTTTTCCTAGAACAGTGTTGTTTCGTCACCGCGCTCACCGCGCGTCTCATTCTCACCAGCTAGCAACAGGTTCATTAGCCAAACGTGGATCACGCACCCTGGTTCCACACCCTGCTGCGCTGAAGTCAGAGGAGAATTGGAGTTGCGCTCGTTTGCACTTTAAAATTCATAATGTATTGTGAAGCTGCTTTGTTGCATTTCATGATCCAGTCCCCATACACACACACACACACACACACACACACACACACACACACACACACACACACACACACACACACCACACTGTGAACACACCTGAGCCAGGTAATTGAGGCTCCCGGATGGCTCAGGTGTGTCAGAAACATGAACTCGAGGCAAATCTGGCTTGAATCCCTGAGGCCTGGATGGAGAACATCTGTTTCGAAGCAACAAGATGGTGACCCTTCAGCTTGATTGGGGGGGAGGGGTGGTTAGGGGGTGGAGACGACAGCGGGGAGAGAGAAGTCGAGGGTGTGAAACGTCCCACCGTTACATTTTCACACCACAAAAATGGCCACAACTTAGTGTTATCTCACTGTTGTATTTTTTTAAACTGTACTTCTCATTTGGTAGCGCTAATCATAAATAAGCCATCACGTTTAGCATCCATTCTTGATTCTCACAGAAATGTTGTTTGCTTTAAACAAGGACTGAGACAGGGCAATCTGAAAGGAAGATAATCTACACGGTTATAATTAACTAGCGAAGTCCAGTCAGGTCACTTTATAATATTCTAGCATTTTCTCTAACCAGCTAAATTCCCACGTGTACAGCTACTAATCCCAGGCCGTGAATTTCTCATCACGTGACCCGATGATAGCACACAGTTTCTCAGCTCCTTCACTAAGCTACTCATAGTAGACGTGCAAAACATGTCACATTTTTTTAAAATATTGGCCCAAATTTCATCATGTTTGATTAGCTGTGTTATTAGACATGCACTTTTATTACTTTTCTCACCATGATAAGATCGTGTTGCGTTAAAAATGGCCGAAATGATCACATGTTCCACAATTTAGGAACAGAAATAGTGCTATTGGAGCCTTTGTCATGTGTTTTTAATCACAAATCCATAAAACAGGCTTTTCTTTTACGTTGTAGATTATAACCCTGCCTTGATTCGCGTCGTCACTCGTCAAATTAAAGCGAAAATAATACTAAGTGTAAATCTTTTAAAATGAAAAATATGAACACTTTTGGAGTCAAATGCGTAGGCAGCCTTGTCATGTAAGGGATAGTGTGAGGTGTTGATGTTGTGTAGAGATGATACCGTCAGTGCGTAGAACATGGCTGAGGCAGACGGAGGTGTGTGAGATCTGCTGAGGCTGCAGGAGGAGGAAGAGGAGGAGGAGGAGGAGGAGGTGTCCCATGGGCCCCGCGCTCGCCACACAACTCCTCGCCCTCCTAATTTAACCTCCCCTTAATTAGCGTACGACAATTATACATGCTCGGCTTCACCGTATCCCGTGGAACATGGGTGCGAGGGTGTTGTCCCTCCTCCACTGCTGATGCGGCGTGTGTTATTAAAATTCATGTGTGGGGAAAAGCAGCAGAGAGAAGAGACTGATAATAGATGATAATAAAAGCAAACGCAATTAGACGGCCTGGATTGATGGACACGAACACTAAAAGGAGAAGTGCAGGGAAGTGCTGTGCCTCTGCTTCCTTCAGCTCTCGGCCTGCCTTAATGGCCGCCACACACACACACACAGTCCTGAGAGAGACAGAGAGACCCAGAAGAGAAAGAGACATGGAGGAGAGACAGAAAGAGGAGTTAGCTCTCAGTTAATGAGTTTGTGTTCTTTCTCTCAAAATGAACGTGGCACACGATGCAGGCCATTTTTTCCCTCTCTCTCTCTCTCTCTCTCTCTCCCTCTCTCTCTCTCGCTCTGTAGGTCTGTCTCTCACTCTCTCACTTTGTCTCCGTTTTTCGGTGTCTGTATCTGTGTCTCTCTCTTTCTGTCTTTTTGTATGTCTGTTATTTCTCGTTCCCTCTGTATGTTTGTCTCTCCGTCTCTCTCTTTCTGTCTGACTGTCTCATGTTCATTTTATTTTTTTCTCTCTATCTTTCTCTGTCTCTCTTTCTCTGTGTGTATCAGTCTCTTTCTGTCTCTATTTGTCTGCCTGCCTCTCTCTCTTGCGCTTTCTTTTGCTCTGTCTCGCTTTCTCTGTCCATCTGCACTCGGCATATGTATCTATTTCTTTCTCTCTGTCTGTCTCTCTTTGTCTGTCTGTTTCTCTCTCATTCTCTTTCTCTAGCTCTGTCTATCATTCTCTGTCTTTCTCAGCATATGGATCTTTTTTTCTCTTTTTCTATCTTTTTCTGTCTATCTCTCTCAGTGTATCTCTCTGTCTCTCTCTGTCTCAGGCTGGGGTTGGTCCATCAGTCGTGTGTGTGTGTGTGTGTGTGTGTGTGTGTGTGTTGTAGTGGGATGAGCACAGCTGCTCTGAGTCCCTTTGCAAATGTAAAGGAGCTGTCAACGTGCGTTTCATCACACACACACACACATGGACGGACGGACAGACGGGGGTTGAAAAATCCACCGAACACAAAAAAGTAGAAACAAAACTGGAGTGTGAGGCCGAGGCTCTCGTGGCCCCTTGGCCGTGACCCCTTCTTCCCTCCTCCCTCCTCACCTTCTGCTTTACAATAGAGAGGGAGGCACTCGGGCTGTTTGTGAGTGGAAAGCTGCAGGCGTGTGTGTGTGTGTGTGTGTGTGCGCGCGTGCGCGCGCACATCTGCCTTTTGAGCTATGCACTTCATTTAACCCTCCATTTTAACACGAAGGTGTGAAATGACAGAATTCACACAATACTAAAACAGGAAAGAAGTGATTAGGACTTTAGAGTAATCTGACGCAGACTGTACGCTCGTATGATATGACAGTATGATATTGATATTGTGATTAAATATGTCACAACTTTCCTCAGCGTACTGCACGTATGGTCTGTACCTTCCTAGCACTCAGACACTGTGTTACTCCTCACACTTCAAGCACTTGAGCAGACTGTTTGTACCGGTTGTTTAGTTTATCCTCATCTGATTATTTTCACACACATTATAATATATATACTATATATAGATCAGTAAATAAACCAATAAATATACGTCTGTTTGCTGGCATCGTGGGTAGTGTAGAAACTCGGTGACAGGTAGCGTTCTGTTAACATCCAAATAATGAACTGGAACTGCTTAGCACAAGACGCTGCTGCAGTTTGAATTTCGCTAAACAGCCAGTAGACACCGTGGACGCAATTTATGAACGAAAATGTTTCATTGATTATTTAAAAATGGCAGCATAACAGAGATCCACGTGGCAGACATTGCGGTCTAAGTTTATGTACAGGGTGTCCTAAAAGTCTCCATACGTAGGGGACTACGTACGCCAGTACCACGTCGGTTGTGCCTTCGTCAGTGGGTGTTCGTGGACGTCCACTTCTCGGTTGGTCCGGCAACACTTCCAGTCTTTTAGAATTTGTTAGTAAGTTTGGAAACAGTGTCGTGTGTGTGTGTGTGTGTGTGCGTGTGATGTGCTTGCCATGTTCCTGTTAAAGTCCAGCGCAACCTTGCGACAGCTTCCCGATCCAGCCATGAGAATGATTTCAATACGCTCTTCTTTTCTCAAAGGCATTCTTAAAGCCTACCTGAAAAACATATATAAACTCGGAAGACATTTTGCTAAAAATTGTTAATTCCTGCTATGTATGGAGACTTTTTGGACACCCTGTATAGTGTATAGAGTGTGATTTGAGACACAGCCCTGTTGTTCTCTCATGCTGTTTTCTCCGTATCCTCTTTTAGACTGTGGGAGTTTGTGTTTTGTTGCCTCATGGTTACGCAGCACAAGCTTCTCATGTGCACGAACCACCATGCTGGAGATTCCCTCAGTCAGTGTGCGACACACACATACACACACACACACACACACACACACACATACACCTACACGCTGGTGTAACTTGAGGGCTTTCTGCTCTGTTAACATAAAACCTGCAGCACCACACTTATATCCTCCTTCTCCTCCCTTATTTTCTCTTTCTTTCTTTTCTATCTCTCTGTCTTCCTGACTCTATGGTTAGCATTTCAGTAACTTTTTTATTTATTTATTTATTTATTTAAATCATGTTTGCCTTCAAGCTGCTTATCATCACAATAATAGCATGTTAACATCACTACGTAACCAAACTATTTATCAGAGGTACTGACTGCAAGAGTGTTTTGTCCTTGAATGAAGGCAAGATCCATTAAAGAAAGGCACATTGGACTTTTTATCCATTTATTGTTACTTATTGGAACTTACGTTATAGCAGCTATAAATAGTCATTCCTTCACCAACCTCTCTTCTTTTTTTTTTTTTTTTTTTCCTTTTCCTCTCTCTTTTGAAATGAATAAGACCCAAAAGAAAATGCAACTGAGAAACCTCATGAAGACTTTCCTGTAGCGGAAAACGTAAAGTTACACCTTTACCTCTAACTCTTAGAAAGCACTAACACTGGAGATACATTTACTCTCTGCATTTGTCACCTCAGAGGGACGTCCTTCCCCGAACTGAACCTACAATGCTGATTAGTTGTTTCTGACGTCCTCTTAGAAGTGTCTACTTCATCTCGTTTTTCAATCCAATCTGTAGACATGGGCCAGGGTGCATCGCAATGACATACATTATATTTTCCCTCTTTCACATTGGATGCATTCATATTATGTATCATTGCTTTTATTTATAAAAAAAAAAAAAAAAAAGCCTTTAAAAGCCAAAATGGAGGAGATAGATCGTTTTGTGTGGTGATGTCACTGATTTGCCACAACGTCTCCTTTTAGAAAAATAAAGAAGTGCAGAAATCAGGCATATGGAGCGTATTTGAGTTTAATGAGGATGTTGATTACACTGTAATCATCCTGGAGTTTGTGTGTGTGTCTACTGAGAGTACTCAATTGAGCTCGGGACAGGCCATGTGGCTCTTATTGTTTGAGTAGTGGAACAGAGCACATGGAAGGAGAGCCATTTTGTGTATGAAGACGTTGGTTGTTAGGGGTGTGAGCAATATGACGTGTGTGTGTGTGTGTTTACATATTTTTAATCTGTCTAAGAATGGCTTGGGTGTAGGGCAGAGGAAGAGGTTTGAATCAGGACCGTTCAGTCTGGTAGGCCAAGCATGTAAACACAAAGGTGTGTGTGTGTGTGTGTGAGCTGAGAATTTGGCCCTGGAGACGTCGGCATGGCCCTTTCAGTGCTGGATTATTTACATTTTGTGTACATTGATGATAATCTGTTTGGCTACTCTTTGGCCACACTGTGTGTGTGTGTGTGGCTGATTCTCTGCATTCGTTTCTGACTTGTTTTGCTTCCCTGTGCCAAAGGAAATGTTGGACGCATTCCCTGTTCCTCACTCAGCGTTTGTACGCATGTGAACTCTTCCCTAGTGATTATTTGTTCCTTTTTTTTTTTTTTTTGCTTTTCTTCCATTTGGATGCATAAATCTAAACCTGAAAGTTTTTCAAGAAGGGCATTTTGTTAAATCCTTTATAGCCACATGCCAATAATTGTTTATACAATATAACAGTTGAAGATTTGTGCAACATACATGAGTGCATCTATTTAACGGTGAAATATTATTGAGAATGGTAACAAGTTGCGTTTTTTTTTTTTTTTTCGGTATTGTTAAGTTCAAGAGAAAGTGAGGGCACTAATGTTTATAGCTGATTATAATGTGTGAGAACTGGAACTTACTTTAACATTAAACATTAACTATAAATGGATAAAATGTCATTTCTTAATAAGAAAAGTAGTGTTGTCAAATTGCTGTGGTATAAGAGGAATAAAAAATGCAGGTTGAGACGGGCTGTTGTAGGAAAATGATCAATATCGTGGTTATAGCAGTAACTTTTTGCGTCAGACTGCATCACACCAGCCGGTCATTGATTATCTTCCACAGGAAGTGTGGCATCATTTTCATATCAATGTAATGTGATATATATCAGTACTCCGAATGTTGATCATTTCACAAAGATGATTTTTTTTTTTTAAAGTGTATAATACTAACAGATTGTGACAGTCATACTGATCTGAACACACACACACACACACACACACACACACACTTTTATTACCAGGCAATCTTAAAGCAGCTGTGAAGCAACCCAGACATTTCATATTAGTAAAAAGTAAAGTACACATGGTTTAAACCACTTAAAGACCATGTTACCATAGTGACCAAAAATCCTTAAAAGGAGGGGGGGGGTCTAGCCACTATGTTGCTATAGAAACCATTATGGTGCCAGGACACCGTCTTTACGTTCTTCATTCTCTTGCTTGTTCTTTGGTGAGTGTGCTGTGGGGGCCTGGAGATCGCTGTGTTCAGCTCTGATTGCCTGTAATGAGGTTCTGGAGGAGACACAGTGTGGGATTTTTGCATATGGGAGTTTTAGAGCTTTAGGTGGTGTTAGTGTGTTGTGTGTGTGGATGCTGTTGGTTTATCACAGTCCTGAAAGTTCAAGAAGTAAGTTCAGCAGTAGTGACCAGAGAGTTTGGTTTTGTTATCCATTTATGCCACATATTGATATGGACGCTTTGGGTTGACATACAACAGACAGAACTGTCGCTCTGTATGCGGTCGATTGCACTGTTGCGTTAAAGTATAATTAGGTTCAGCATCATTGGTACACAGAGGTGGGAAGTAAAAAGTCAGATTGCTTTGTAAGTGTGTTTGTGTCTGTATTTTACGCACATTTCTCTGTCGTCGTTCTTTTGTGAAGGTGAATTTTTAGCATCAGACAGCTATAAGGAGTTGAACGAAACTGTTAACAAATCTAAACTTTAACAGATGTGACTGCATCAACTTTCTGCTACTACATCCATTTTTTTATACATCACAGCAGTTGTATTGCCGGCAGCTAGCTATTAGCATTCAACTAGTTTGCTAAGAGTTTGAGAGATTAGCGCGTTGTTAGCCTTAGCTAATGTTTTTCAAAGTGCCACTAATTTAGCATCAGTAACTAAAATGAGTGGAACATCTTTTTTTTTTTTTTTTTTTTTTTTTTTTTTTTTTTTTTTTTTTTTTTTTTTTTTTTTTTTTTTTTTTTTTTTTTTTTTTTTTTTTTTTTTTTTTTTTTTTTTTTTTTTTTTTGTGAATCTTGTAATTTGTACATTAAATTTAGTAAATTTAGGAGTTTATACCTTTAAACTTTTAAATAAGCTCTTGTTAGAGGATTTATTTAGTTTTGCTTAGAGCAAATATACTTTTTGTAGCAGCTTAGCCATGCATGCAATGACCGGCCCTCAATTTAGCTTGCTAACAGTGTGCTATACAGTGAGCTCCGCGATGACGCACACTGAGGGGACTTTGAAGGGGAAAACACACGCTAGCTATCAGTTTTTCATCATTTTGCTTGTGAACGACCTTACAATTACAGTTATAATTGCGAACACAACCTCTGGGCGTGATCGTTTTACCTATAACGTAAATTACAGTTTGTACGCGAGAAAATCGTTAATGTTTAGTAATAATAGGTTGTATGCAGTAGCAGAGAAATCTAATGCTGCTGTTTTAGCTCATATTATGTCCCTTTTAACACAGGGAGCAGGATAAAGAAAGATTTATCTAGCACAACACATACACAGGTATTTATTTAGCCTAATGATCGCACGCGATTTTTACACACTGTTTGTAAAGCAGGCCCATTTATGAATGCAAAGTCAAACACAGCCTTATAGGCACATTCGTGATCGCTTCAGAATAAAGCTAACTGTATGGTCCTGTGTGTGTTTGCTGCTTTGTTGGTGTATTTTTATTTTTTTTTATTTTTTCCAGTAAGTGTGTGTACACTCCGTGCATACACACACGCGCACATACTGCGTGGACGTTATAGAATTTAGTCACGGTGTTATTGGAAGGTGGTGATTTAAAATAAATAATAAATCATACATGTTTCTGAATGTTCATATTAGTCATAGCGTGTGTTTGTGTGTGTGTGAGAGAGAGAGAGAGTGTGTGTGTGTGTGTGTGTGTGTGTGAAGGGGCTTCCTGCTAGTACCTTCCTATGGAAAGTCTCAGTGATGGACACACGCGCACACACACACCATTTAAGACTCAGCGCAAATTCAGATTGGTTTTCCTGTTTGAACAAAGCGAACCGTTTATCTGCTGCTTTTGTGGAGACGTTAAGAAGTGTGAAGAGAGTATTGTTAAGTTCCCACCTCCGCCAAGGTGTGTGTGTGTGTGTGTGTGTGTGTGTGTGTGTAAAAGAGTGTGAGATTCTTTCCTTATCTTTGTGAGATCATCTTGTACACCTTACTCTTAGTTCTCTCGCTGCATATATTTCACATGCGTGTGTGTGCGGACTCCTTTGTGAGAGTATGATACTTGTCCAAGTCATGAGGTGAAAATAATTTCTTAATAGCGAGGAGATTTTGCAGCTCACTGCCAGACACCAGTTTAGGTTTGCATAAGTCTCAAGCGCGTGCGTGTGTGTGTGTGCGCGTGCATGCATGGCCTAATCCAGACAGACTGCAGATTTAGATGGAGGTTGACAGGAGGCTGTGTTTGGATATCCGGCGTTGTGTGTGTATGTGATTGAGTATTTATTCAGCCTGTTCACCGGGGTTGTCTAACTGAATGTCTAACTGGCTGTCTGTTTATAAGTTTTAGATATTCTACAGCAAAAAAAAAAAAAAAAAGTCCACTTATCTGAATAAATACCTGCCGAGACAAGTTTTTTTTTTTTTTTTTTTAAGACAACAACTAAGCTGCCGCTAAGGTGAATCTGCTTTTTTTTTAGCTTTTCTTCCTCCATGCTGGAGTGTGGAAGAAAGATGTCATTTGTTTCCGCATTTGTGTTTTTTCCTTCTTTTTTTTCCCCCCATTATTTGTAACGGGCATTAGCTATGCACATGGTTTAGCGACATGGGTGCATGCATGCTTGCGAGAGAGGATATGACAGTCAGTAAGAGAGGAAAACCGAGGCAGAGAGCATGCAAGAGTTCTTAGGCTGATTGAGAGGCCTGTGTGCTCAGGGGGCCCCTCTGTGGTCAGCCTGGCCTGTGTGCTCCTGTCAACTGTCACTTTTCTGCTGCGGTTGCGTCCCTTACTAACTGCTAATCTTATCATGCTGTCCATTTGCCTTACATGCAGCAAAGACACACACACACACACAAAAACTTCTGTTAACCCTTTCTAACCTTCTGACTAACATGGCACTAATTGGAATGTCATTTACTGTATTCAGAGTGTCATTGTTGTGCGCTTTAAAACATAACCCCAAAATAAAGCCAGTCCGTTCCTTATCTCATCGCCGATATTCTATAACAGATCCTGTCTAACCCTGAGTGCCGAGCCGAGATCATCTTACAGCCCTAACCTCCTTTTGGCTCACCGTTATCCTGCCTGATTGTTCTCATCCTGCAGCTAATGCACCGTAATATGATGTAGCGCAATCACGCAGTCTGTGTGCCGGGCTGGGCGTCCTGATCTCTCCAGCTTTATGGCTTATGAATCCTCAGAGTCTGTGTATCCGTAATAGCTCGTCTCGATATTACATAACACATACATGATTGAAAATGTAATGGCATGTTAAAGTGCAGACTGGAAATATGTGAGTCAAGATGGTTCAGACAATGAGACTTAAGAAATTAATCAGTTATTTCGATTTCATGTCATGATTTCTCAGACAGCTTAAATATTGATTTGTCATTTCAACTCTCCTGTATGTAATCTTTTGTACATGCCACGTAGCCACTGGCGATAAATTTCCTATTTCCTGGAAAAGTAGGAGTCAGTTGACTGCCATTCTGGGCTCGTCGGAAGGTTTCTTTTCTTTTTTTTTTTTTTTTTTAATAAAATGAAACTTCTCTCAGACTTTGACTTGCAACAAAACTGTAGTGTCCTAAGATCTCTAAACTATGGACTATAGTATCATGATTTTGTCTATTATAAACATTTTATTTTTACTTGTGATGCTTATTATTCAAGAACATATTATTGAAATGGTTATAGATTATATAATTATAGATTCTAATATGAATCTATAATATATGTGGCATTGTTGACAATATATACATTATTTGTGTTATTATTCACTTAATGACCAGCACCACTATTACACTGCTTTACTGATTTCAGTGAAATCACAATTTATTTTTTTAATCTTAGTAATTTACCAACATATCTTATGAAGATGTTCATATTCCTAATGGCTTGGTATAGTTTCTACTGTATTTATCCCTGTACACTGTATGTATGAAAATCCAAACAGCTTATCATGCATTCAGTTGAGACTTGTTAATTTGTTCTTTGGATGTAGGAGGACAAACATATTACATGTGCTTAAAGCCATGAACTCTTTACTGAAAAGACAGCTGGAAAATATGAAGCCTGAGCATAAACTAGCTAATGAGTGAGGCTAACAGTTTAGCTAGCTAGGACTTAGCTGTTAAGTCTTGTTTAGATAATACAATGGCAGTGATGAGCCAAAGCCATCTGGAATATCAACATTTCTCTTCGATGTGGTGTTTTGTACAGACATACAAAGGCAGTGGAGATGTAGTTAGCTAGGACATAGCCGTTCAGTCTTATACAGACAATATAAAGGAATAAATACAGCGGAAATGAGCCAAAGGCATGAGGAATGTCAATATTTCTTCAGATTTGTTGATAACTTACTAATTAAAGACCAAAAAAAGCTAATGTGTTCAGGCTAACTATTTCACTAGTTAAGACATAGTGGTTAAGTCTTATACAGACAATATAAAGGCATAAATACAGTGGAGACAAGCCAAAGTTGTCAAGAATATCAATGTTTCTCTCAGCATTTATCGCTAGCTGAACCTCCATGGGGTTTGCCATATTGAGAAATGTGTTGTATTCTGTCAGCACAAGTGACAAATTCTGTTGAAATATAATGAAGTAAAAGCAGTTACTGGTAGTGAGGTCTGGTTTTCAGTTGTAACTGTAGGCACATGTTTTTTTCAATACTGCATTTTAACACCAGACTTAATTTTTTCCCTTTTCTTGCTCTTTTATCCTGCTCCACGCATGTCTCCTTTCCTCAGTGTCATTATCGTGATCTAAAAGCTCTGTAATATTAGTTATTTTAGCTGTGTTGACTTTTTTCCCCAGAGTCTCCCCTCATCACTTGGCACCTTTTGAAGGAGACTTTTGAATTTTACCTAATGTGCTGTTTTTATTGGAGCTGGTTCGCAGCCATTCATGTCTTACTTCTGCTGCCTTTCAAGGCCTCGTCTAACGAGTACCACTCAAGGTCTTCAGCTTCAGCTTAGCATTCCTCACGCTTTCAGTGGCACAGGAAGTTATTTTAATTTAGAGTCAAGTCATTTTTCCCGAAACCAATTTGAGCCTTGTTTTTTTTAAAATCCTTATGCAAATATGGCAATGAAACAAGGCCGTTAATGTCAACCTGAGCTTGTTTTACTGACTCTCCTCTCTCCTACATTTGACTGATGGGTTAGTGCAGCCTGGAGCCTTTAAGAGCTTTTCAGGGCTTTTAAGGCTTTTCGCAGTTTGACTTTCAGAGACTGCCTGCTGCATATTTGTGGCCTCGTCACATTTGACAGTGTGACTTGGTGATAACTGCCTTCAGATTTGAAGGCTCGCTAATTCGTAGGCCATGAAGAGGAGCGTAAAGGGCTATTCCATCCATCTTGTCTCCTCTGCTTGTGTCTTTTTAGGGGCTTCTCTGTGTGTTTGTGTGTTAACCTGACGAAGGCTGTGTGGGTGTATATGCGTGTCAGCAGATGTGAGGGGTTTAACAGTCAGTTCAGTCATGCATGGCTGTGTAGACACATCCTGTAACACGAGAGCCCCAACACTTCAGTCAGGATAATTGATTATTGCTGAGTACTCCATTTAAGATGAAGCCAACTCCACCTGTCTGGCCATGTGGAAACTACCGTACTTACCAACATGCACTTTACACACGAATGAAAATGTAACGCAACCTGGAGAGTACCTAGGTCTAGTCCAGGTGTAACTAAAATTTCTGAAGGTCATAAATTAAGGTTTTAAGCAACTAACATGACTGATTGGACATGATCTTTACCTTTTACTGCTTAACCATTAGTGATAAGGCCATGGCTACAAGTAAGACACATCAATTTGAAATGGCTATGTTAAGTTTTAAGTTGCGTAGTGGCATTTTGTGTTATCAGAACCCGATGAGAGGAGATGTGAACTTGAGGTGAAGAATAATCACATACTTCTCTGTTCAGTTGTCTTTCAACATTAGGTTTTTTGTTGAAGAGGGTCAGTTGAAAAAAAAAAATCTGTGAAAGTGTATGAAAACTTTCCTTTCTCGTACCTTCAGCTAGATAATTTGCATAAATGTGTGTGATTGGCTGTAATAAATGATCTGCTACAGAAGCCTCAGTTAACGTTTAAAAAAAAAACTGGAGTCAGGTTTTTAAAGTACGGCATGACGTTTTACGTTGATCGCTATTGCTACATTATTTATCGAGTGCTTCACTTGATCCACTGAAATAATTTAGTAGGTCCGCATCTGGACCACCCGTTGATGACCTCTGGTCTAAATTGATATTGCAATATTTCCCTAACCTCATGTCCTACTTGAGTAAAAGCAGTTCTGTCTGCCATGTTGTTTAAAGTCTCATTTGGTCTATAAGACTATGGCCTGTTTTTGCTGAGGATGCGTACAAAGACGGCATTGTCCAGAAAAGGAGCCTCAGCATTCTGCTGTCTTCCAAATGGAAAACATGAACAGTGACTACGTTTTTGAAGTGTCTGAGATCAATATTATGCAATTATCTTGACCCTCGCATGAACAAATGATCTCCAAATGCATCCTTGCATGCTGACTAAAATTGTGATTTGATTAGCTGTTAAGATCACTGTTTCAGAGCAGATGTGAAAATCTTCACACTGACATCTCATTCAGTCTTTCACTTCTTGAATGAGATCTGTATGGTCATCACAAACGTTCCCCTGCACATGATGGATAACATGTACTCCTTGTCTTATAGCTCACAGAAACAGGAAGCGGTGGTGTATTACACACGAGGGTGTCAATAAGGGAGAACAAAGCGATGGTGTGAATAGATGCGCACTGCTTTTGATTTATAGTCATATGCACATTCTCTGGCCCCCATACACCATGTGTATGATGGCGTGCCACAGAATGTAAAATGGCTGTCTGTTAACACCTCTCCCTGCTGAAGAGGGGCCTCTCTTTGTTGCCTCAAAAGTGAGGGAAGGAGGGAGGAGTGAGAGCCTGAAGCAGTATGAAAAATACAGGTTCATGTTCATCGCTGAGCAGTGACATTTTTGGTTGCCACATGTCTTTTCAAAACTTGTAGAACGTAGTGAGTGGAAACTAGGTCAAAACAGAAGTCTCGTTCAACTCTATATGTAAAAAAAAAAAAAAAAGAGTATGGGGGAGGGTGGGGGCATGCTTGCACTGTCTGGGCCTCTTGGTGTGTTTCCTTCCTGCAAGAAGTAGCGTGACCTCGAACCACCACTGCCCTGCCAGGCATGAGGCCCAGGCCTGTGTCTGCTTAACCACAAGCCTCTAGCTCAGATGGTACTCTGTCTGCAGTCTGGCACTTTGTGAGTACAGGAAGAAGAGTAAGATAGAAAGACTCAGTGTGTATCCAGCAGGGAAGAGTGTGAAGCCTAACACCAGTGGAGGGATGAATACGGCAGAGTGCGGCAAAGTGACTGAAAAGCATGCTGCTCCTGTTGGGTGGTGGCGAGAGGGAGAGTGGGTGGTGCCATGGGGCAGGCTGGGCCATTCTCTCCCCACCTGCCCCTTGTCTGAGGCCTCTGATTGGCTGCCAGAGCAGTGGAAAAACGAACCACTGTGTTTTTGTTGGGTGAGCAGCTTGTACATGCCTGGTGCTCTCGTCTGCTTTTTCCTGCCTAGTCATAAAAGCTAAAAGCCTTTCGTTCAAAACGGTACCATAGTAGAATAACCTCTTGAAATCAGGCCTAAAAGAAATGGTATAATTTCAGAAAGTCTTGTGATCTTTTTGGCCTGTCTGCCGCTCCATCAGATTAGGCTTTAATATAAATATTCTAACCAATCCCTATGTATTTTATGGCTCTGATCATCCAGATCCAGACAAATCTTGTGTTTTTGGGCGAGTCTGTGCATCCACAGGGTCCAACAAATATTTTTGGTTTAAATGAATCCAAGTCGATCTTTATCCATGAACAATGAGGATTCATGTGGTTGTAATATACTGCAATTAGAATATGGAATTTTGTCCATAATGTGAATCCTAGATCCAAATTAATTTGTTTGGAACAAATGATTTGACATTCAAACTGCTCTGGGTTTCACTGAGTAGAAGGGAAATTCATGGGCTGTTGGTTTTTTTTTTTATCTTTCTTTCCATATCTAGTTTTATTTGCAAGATGGTTTCATTACAACAATTCTTCTATTGTTTTGCATTTTTTTTTTTTTTATCACACTGGTAAACGTTTTTTTTTTTTACCTAATTTGTTTAGTTCACACCATCTGCCTAAATTAAGAAGTACTTAAACCGACATAAATGTTAATTTGCTTCCAAAAAAAAAAACATTTTGATGGTAGGGGTTTCTCCAAAATGTGAACGATGTATGCAGAAATACATCAAGTCATCCTTGAGCAAGTCATCCTTGCTCAAAAGACTAACTGTGGTTATCAGGAATTTCAACGATTTGAAAATGAATCTTCTGGTCACCGGTGCAGAACCACATCTGCCACAGCCCATAATGCAAAAATGCAACATGGTCATGCTCAACATGATTGCTGTTAGTTCTCAGGTTTACTCATTGCTAAGATTGCTAAACAGATTTGTTATGGTTTGCAACACTTGAATAATTTCTCATTTAATTAGTCAGTACTTTCCTAGACATTGCAGTTTGGCCCAGTGTCTTCATCTTGTAGCCCACTGTGAGCACACAGCTCTTAAATGCAATGCATGTGGTGTGATCTGTGTTGTGAACTCACTCGAGAAATGAACCTGAAGAGCTGCCCTGAGAATTCTCAGCACTGCTGCCCCTGTTTTTTCCCCTCCCTCTGTTTTTCTTTCTGTTTACTGTCACTGCTTCCTCTAAGTGTGAGTGGTGAGTCACTTTCTCGTTCTGGCCACAAGCTTTCATCTGCTTTCTCTGGTTAAGACTGTAGTTCTAGACACTCCGGTAAAGCCTTTTAAAAATCTGCTAACTGCTTTCATTAGCCAGTGGAAGCTCAAGAGGAAAAACATCTGTCACTGTTGTGTTTTCATTCCATCATGACTAGCAAGCTGTTGTTGCAGTGCTTCCTGTCACAAACCTGACCCATGCCTTTTTTAAAAAGAAAATCTTGGAAGCCACTTATTTTATTTTGTAGAAACCTGTCTTTCCCAGGTGAGAATTAACTGGAAAATTGTAATAGAAAGCCAAAAAATGGGGAGGATTGAGAAGTCATGTTATTCGTGTAGTCATCATTTTTAATTTCCGATCAGGTTCAGGCCTTGTTGGTGAATTGGGGAGTTACATAGAGGCAGTCACCATATTTCAGTGCATCTGGGGGAAATGGGGTTTCCCTCTGTACAGCCCATTATCATCTCTGACTTTTGACTGGAATGTCAAATGTCACAGACTAACCCATCTGAGAGCAGTTTTATTTTGACTAAGTGGGGACTCATTGTAAATACCAGCAGGTCAAGTGATGGGTGAAGAATTAAAGGAAACCGGAGTTCTGTTTATGATCTGCATTCTTGGTGTAGCACAAGCGCATCAAGGCCTTTTTCCTCTTTGGATTAGATTGTGAGTGTGCTATTAGGTGCCATTATGCATGCAAGACTTTGAGAGCAGTACTTTAGTGGAAATCAGGAGTGTCTTACTTTCTTTCCTTGTTCTGTAGCACTTATGTCACTTAAAAATATGTTGGGTTCAGTGCTTAATGGTGTCTGTTGGCAGTAATGGGAAGAGGCAAAGGTAAGAAAGTGTGGGTGGTGGTTGACTGTGTTTGCACAATTTAACTAAGCTTCTCATGGAACCTTTTCTTGCCTTTCTGATGGTTGCGGTGAGGCTTTGAGTGACTTGACTTGAGCATACTGTTACACTTGTTTGGGTGGAAGTGAGTGGGAGTCAGCTTGTCGATGTAACTGAATTGCAGAATCTAATCAGCACGACTTCCTGCTTAGTGTCAGACTTCATAGAGACCGCCAACAGTGGAATATCCTCCCGGCTCTCCAATCTACGCAAAACAGTTTCCAGCCAAACTGGAAGTGCTTTACATGATTCAGAAGGAGCTCTTGAAATAGATATGGTTATTTTGGGGCTTGCTTGATCTTTTGCCTCAGTACTGGAATATACTGCAGTTGGATTAAGCATGTTTCTATGTCTTGCTGATGGCCCTTGTTTGTTTTTATAACTAATTTTGTTAAAAAAAAAAAAAAAAAAAAAAAACTTTTTTTTTTTTTTTTTAAATAGTGGTGTTCTGCCAAAAGGCCAAGCCAACAGTGATGTTATCAGCCTCCATCCTGTCCAGGGACTGTGCAGGATGTTGATCGTCTTCCCCACTGCCTGAGTCTCTTTTTCCCACAATCCCCTAGTTCTGCCTTCAGCTCCCTCCCACTTAGTGGGTCCAGAGGTTCAGTCAGCGGTGACTCTGCCACCCCTCCCACAGGCCTTTTTTCAGTCTCCTTGTCCCTGCATAATGGGAGGGATTGAGCTTGGCTCTCAGGTCACGTGTGTGTAACTGGCTTGGACAATGGCAACACTGTAGCTCTGCTTCCCAGCAGAGGCGCCTATAGTTCCTCCTGCCGGATCGGAGCAGAGATTTGGGGTGGGAAGGCTGGCTGATCCATATCCCGTTTCTCCCCTGGCTCAATGGCACTCTGTGTGTGGTGAGAAAGCCTGGCCGTCTGGACCTGTCACTGGAGTTTCGGCTCACAAAGGTGACGAGGGTCTCATCTTTATCTCTCTGCTGGTCTAAGTCTCTAGCTTTCCTTCAGGTTTGGAACATGTTGCAGTGCTGCATTGTGAATTCTTGACAGGGATTGGGGGATGTACATGTTTTGTTTTTTTTTGTCCTCCTTCAAATCGCTAATATTCACCACACTTCGGCTGGCTTGTATGAGAAGTCTGCGGCAATGAGGGGGGAAAAAGGCCATCTGGGGAGAAACAGAGAACATTTTTGGATGCAGTCAATCTGTGAAGGGAGCCAGTCCGGAGTATAAATACTCCCTTTGAGAGCTGTACTTGGAGGCTCAACATGTGACTAGTTGCACATCTTGACGTCCTAAATCCCAGGCAGAAATCAATGGATGCCCTCTAAAGAACGGATGTTTGGGCCAGGCTTCCGCTGGGCGCAGACAGCGGTGGTTAACCTGTCTCTAATCCCTCTGACCCCCTGCCAGGCAGGAAGGACATTGCCCCCTCCATCTTTCTCCATCCCTTTACTTTCCTCTGGGCTTGTTTTATCTGCCTACTAAATCCATCTAGGAAGGCCTGGGATGGGTTGAGGGGGCAGGATGTAAGTTTTGAGGGTGTACTACAGGCTCAATAAAGGTATGGTCAATAATGGTCCAGAAGGGCAATGGTTATATCGTAAAGAGCTGTAGAATATATGACCACATATGACCATATATATATATATATATATATATATATATATATATATATATATATATATATATATATATATATATATATATATATACACACACACACAACATAAACATTGATAAACTTGATGCTCGAGTCATATAAGTCAGCCTCTGCAAATAGTGGAGTACAGCCTGAGAACATGCAAGGGCATTGTACACAGGTGGTCTGAATAGGTGTCTGCAATCATAATTCCATTTAATGTGAACGTGTCCACTAGGGGGTGAAACATGAAAACCTGAATTACAGGTTCAGCTGTTTATTGACTTCAAGGGTGGACACTTTCCTACCCAACCAAATCAGTGTTTGTCTGAAGGGTGGTTGATGTCCAGCACTGTAGATAAGCGTAGCAAGCCGTTAGTATTTTAGAGGTGTGTACTTCAGCCGGCCTGTATGCAACCAGTGCATAGACTGTGTCCACTGTCAGTCACTGGCCAATCGTGAGCTCATGCTTGCTTAAGAAGGTAGACGGTGCTT
Source organism: Pangasius djambal (assembly GCA_022985145.1). Taxonomy (NCBI): domain Eukaryota; kingdom Metazoa; phylum Chordata; class Actinopteri; order Siluriformes; family Pangasiidae; genus Pangasius; species Pangasius djambal. The sequence continues at coordinate 4,995,713 of CM041003.1, forward strand.
TCCTCTGAGGATGTTACACTGTGATGTAGCATGAGCAGCAGTTTGAAAAGATGCATTTGGCTGATTTCATAGGTCTCAGAGGAAGCACATTATCCTTCACCCTCCCTGACTGATAGCTGTCGTATGATGAGGAAGAGCTGGCTGGTAGGTATGAATAGGCAGATGACCAAATTGGGGAGAGAATGCAGGGGAAAAAAATGTGTCTGCATGGTATTTATGTGATCAGCCTTTTTTTCATTTGAAGGTGGTATTTTTGTTGTGGCATAGATTTGACAAACTAAGTCAGCGTCTAGACTCAGGAATTCCTGGTGTGAATGTTGCCCGGATAATGCTCCCAGTTTACTCTTAACCTTATGAATACTTTAAAAATATGGTTTTGTCTTTCCTGATAATAGTTGTCCTTGTTCTTGCATGTCAAGCAAAAACTGCTGAAAAAGTCTGTTCCAGCATTCAGTTCATTCCCCTGCTGCGAGATTCAGTTAGATAATTAAACTTGAGTGTAGATAAAATTGCGACCATTATCCAGCTGCTTGAGTGCTGCATCGCCCGGAGAATGCCAAATACCAACCTAGCAGAGTGAGTGACAGCAATGTCGTGTCTGAGAGAGAGAGATGTTCTTCACACTGTGATTGATGGGACACCTTAAAGCGTCTGCATTTTCTGACTGATCTGACAGACCAGTACTTGTGTGAATGCATTTCGAGGTCTCTGGGTCCAACAGTGCCCTGTAAACAGATCCGGAATGGCTCTTTGAGATAAGACTGATTGATGAGTGGAGTAGCAACTCTCTGGAAGCAGGGCTCGCCTTACAGTGGGAGTGTCCCAATCAAGCAACACTTGAGCCCAGGAAAGAAAGAAAGAAAGGGAGGAGGGTTTGGAAGAACAGAAAGGGTTTGAGGCGATAAGGAAAAGTGTGATTAAGAGAGGTTAACGTCGGGTGATGGACTGAGCTCCACCTTCCTCTCACATTGAATGAGGGGGCTGGAGGGTTGGACAGGAGCCCAGAGAACAGCTGCATACTGTGTCTTTCTCCAAAAAAATGACTTGTATTACATTTATTCTGGTGATGCAGCTATTTTCTTTGGCTGTTGAGATTATTGGCAGGAGAGTTAAGGATGTCTTTTGTAGCTGCCGGAGTGTCTTCAGTAATTGGAGTCCGATTCCTAGACCTGTCTGGGCTGGTTGTCGCTCATGCTGATGATCAAATGTTCTGGGAGTCGAACAGCTCGCTCAGACAAAAAAGATGTAGCATACCCTTTAGTAGGCCTTGGAAAGAAATCAACCTTGTGCTTGTCAGCTCCCTGTGCAGTGTGTCATTATGAAGTCTGAAAGAAGAACTGCGAAATCTTAAACATTGGCAGGAGCCAAGTCATTTTGAGCAATTCGGCCTTCCCCAAGTCCCAGTCACCACACAGATGTGAAACACAGCTTTGAAATGTGAAAACAGTGTTTATCTGCCTGGAAGGTTGTATAAACACACTCGTGCTCTGCTTCTGTTTTGCATCTTTTCTTAAGCAAGTGTATTTGGTGACAGTTTGTCATCTTTTGCCAACGAAAGCTGTGTTTTTCTGTTTTTCTCCAGCTCTAAAGCTGGAATTTTTTTAATCAGCAGTGAGATTTGGGTGTGTTTTTGGTGAAATGACTAAATATTTATGTAGAAAAGAACTGAGGCCTGTGGTGTGTTAAGCATCTTAGGTGACGGCAGAAACAATTCCAATGAATCGAGCAAGTTGACTGGCAAGTAAATTAGTAGCGTCTCGACTCATTTTTTCCCTTATGTGATTACTGACATAACCTGATGGAACAGAGTGAGAAACTGAGTGACGTAAAAATAAAACTTGTGCGACCACAAGCATGCAGTTTTTATTTGGTTGTTCAATGCTATTCAGCAGCTGAAAACCTCCTTTACATCAGCAGCTCTGCTTGTCAGTGCCTTCAACATGTTTCTTTTGGTCAGTCAGGCAATTTTCTCACTTCCTGTTTTTTTACGACATAAGGACAAGGAACTTGGACATATGAAAAAAAAAGAACTCGCAAAAACAGTCAATTTGTTTGTTTTGTATTTTTTTTTAATACATACAAGTATTGGACCATATAAAAATGCCAGTGGTATCACTTGCTCACAAGTGTTGTTAGCCATAAATGTTATAAAATTGTGAATTGTGTAATTACAATGTTTCTGAATGCCACGTTGACGTATTTTGCATATTTTGTGTTGATCCACTCAACTTAGGAAGTTTAAAGGAATGAATTGAAGACTGTAACAGTCATGTGCTCTATTTAATGACGAAGCCCGTGAATGGGAAGTATTTCTAAATGAGTCGAGAAGGAAGAAAACGGAGAAAGAACTCGGTCAGACTGTGTTTAGGCTCCCTAAGTGCGTTTATCCTACAAATCCAGACAGAGATTAAGCAGCTTTCAGCTTCATGAAACCTGTGGTGATGGAAACATTTCAGGTACACACTGTTCAGCATAAATTGCTCTGTAAGGAGGTTTTCCTCTCTCATCCAAAAATAATAATCCATCCATTATTTTCCTATAATAGTACGAAGTGTTCTGTTCTTCTTATACTACAGCAATTTGCCAATGCTAACAATGGTTTAAACATCAGTTTAAATATTATAAAGTTAATAAGACAACAAACTCAAATGTTTGTTAACCTACAGTGAAACCACAAAGCATGCAAAATTCCTAAAGATTTTCCCGTGTCGAAAAACATTTACAGCTTTACCTCTGACACTGGAGACTCCTTCCTTAAATGCTAAATAAATATTTCCTTGCAGAAATTGACGCTTTTTAAAAAAAAATCCATTAATGCAAACCTGTGATTTGCCTCGTGTTTGGCACTAACCTGTGCTGTTAAAGATAGAAAATTAATCCACACTTCGACCAGTTTGAATTATGACTTGAGCAGTATAAAGCATAGTAATGATAATATTGATGATTAAGCACGTACTGTATTTAAAATGTACAGCAGTAGCTCGGTGGTCAAGATTTTGTGCTAATGACACAAGTTCAAATTCTAGCTCTTTAACCTACGCTACTGAAAAATCAAAGTGTGAAATTAAAAACGAGGCCGTCATGAATGGCTTTTAGGTAGTGCAAGTGCAAACGTGAAATAAGTAGTGTTATTATGCACTTCATAGGTATTATAACAATCCAATTAAATCAGGAGAGCAGATATGGCTATGGGTAATTTCCCGGCTCCACCACCCTCCCATAACCATGCAGGTGAGAAGTGCTACGGGAAAGAAGCGTTTGAGTGCCATTAAAAGCGTTTAGCTGATGACTGATGTCTGAGCACGCTCTGTGTTAAGGCATGGAAGCTGTTTTTATAGTAACTTGAGTGTCAGTGAGTACTTCTGTCTGTGCGTGTGTCTGTGTGTTAGCTCGGTGTGTAAAATGTTTCGGTAGCAATGCGTCACCAAAGAATTCAAAAAATGTTACACGTTCATGTTATCAGCAAAGTTCTAATGTTAGCTTTCACACACACAAACCTAATCATGACCACACCCCTGCTCTAACTTGAGCCCTTGAGTACTCTGTGACCACACACGGATCGTTCCACGGGTGTAATCCGCAGAGCAGGGAGAGTGTGTTAGTGTTTCTAATGCACTGGGTCGAGCGCGAGTCCTCTCAGAGGACGTCTCTGCTTCCATTAGCCTCTCACTGGCTTTTAGGGAGCGAGCGAGCACTCGTCTGTGAGTGCCGAGTGTGTCTAGAGTGTGTGCGTCCAGGGAGCCGTGATGAGCACGGTTATGGTTGCTCGGTGAAGGTCACACACTTGCTGAGACACTCGGAGAAAAATGAAGCCACGGGTGAATTGAAGTGAGCAAGGGTGTGTGTTCAGGTTCAGGGGATGTTGTAAGGTTAAATGGTAGATACTGAAGTTCTGTATTGTGTCAGTGTTTGAGAGAGAGAGAGAGAGAGGCTTGAATCTTGTTAATTATATGACTCCGTGAGAAACTGATCTGATATGTAATCTTCGTGTGCGTGTGTGTACCACCTGTCATCAGTTTAAAAAGCTTCCGATGCAGGATGTGCTGGAGACCCAACAGGAAACTGAGGCACTAGTGTAATTAAAGGGATAAATTTAAAGCATGGGTTCTCCTCAAGTTTTGTAAGTAAGGAATAAAACACTTGGGCGTGTGCTGTTATAGGAAGATAATCAGTGCTGGGGTGGTGTGGTGAGGCCCGGAACAAAGCAAAGATACGGTTTCCACCCTGAAGCTGATCATTTTCCAAAAGCACCACATTGTTTGTTTATGATGAATAAATATCTATTTATAGTAATATTTAATGTTGTGGAATGTCAGTGACTTGCGTTGTAACAGCTATAAACAGTCATTCCATCACCAGCCTCTCTTGTTTTCCCCTCTGTCTTGAAGTTAATAAGACAAAAAGCACACCTTTATCATGACAGAGAAACCACAAAGCCCTCCATCCAAGACTGTGGTGGAAAGTTACAGCTTTACCTCTGACTATTACAGAGCGCTAACACTGTTGCACACTGACACACAAATCCCTGTGTACATCGTTGCTCTAGAAAAGATAACGTGTTTGAACGAGCGCATTAAAATTGTAGAACCTGTGGTAGCTAGCACTAATGTCAGTTTTATCAGTTGATCAGTTTTAAGAATTCAACGGCAATGTGGTATAAATTGTTTACTGGAAAATAGTTTCGCATAGCACACTGCTATATGTTAAAAAACACTGATAGAGATTTTCAGATAGATCTCAGATTAATAGCAATTAATCCCCCCCCCCCCCCCCCCAAGAATCACATGCTTCTAACTGCTTTGCATACCACAATTTATTTTTTTTATATATATCCCAAAAATCACCAGTTTGTCACTATTTAAGATCACATGATCAGAACGTTTCCCATGTTTTCACACTTTCACCTGCTGAACAGAATCGTGCTTTCTCTTGCAGTGCTCCTTCAGATTTGTTAAAAATAAAAAATAAAAGATTTAAAAAAGCAAACTGTTTAAAACTTTGATGTGGAATGGGGTGAGCTTTATTTCCTGAGTACAAATGGTGCTTAAAAAAGGCTGCGTACTCA
>CM041003.1:5003277-5038723 GCA_022985145.1 Pangasius djambal
TTTTTTTTAAATTCAATATTATAGTAAAATTGTCTTGAAGTGATCCTGAAATGAAAATTTACATCCGCACGTTCCCACTCACAAATAAACAAGCACTCTTTCTACTCGAGAGCAGCGCTCCTGACTGTAAATCTGCGTAATGGAACTTGACAAGCCTGAGCCACTGCTTTCCCTTTTGCGAGGAAATTGAACGCAGCACTTGAATTGATTTCACATTTTCAGGCATCTTTGCTGTGTTTATTTTCTATTTATAGCTGCGGGTGAGGAGTCGAGTCGCGGTGATTGTAAGTGACACGCTGTTTCTCACTCAACAGATCTGCATGGATGCTCTGTTTTATTTTACCGAGGAACAACTACACAACTTTTCTCGTAATCACATGACACAATATACCATGACTATGAGCACAAATAATCTGATCATTTTCTATAAAAAAAATGTTGTTCTATTCAGGCTGGCTTTACATGTTTCCTGGAATTCTATATAGTTGACGATTTTTTTGTTAATGCACATATTGCATGATTAAAATTTACCATCTGCACATGGTTTGAACTGCTATAACCTCAGTGAACTAATACAAGGAGGTTATTGTGAGGTTTCTGACAAACATTCGATTAACGGTACTTTTTATGATTCTTCATAAATTATGTACCGTTTCATAAGAGTGTGTAAAAATGGGAGAATTGGTTTAAAAGCCATGTTGGGGACGGTTAAAGAGTGTCTCACGATGGGCCAGGAAATGGTTGTAAACGACTCTGTAGACTCCTATAGACTTGTTATTAGAGAGCAGACAGAGGGAATTTGTGGCATTAAAATTTTAAATGGTGTGTGTGTGCGCGCACGTGGACTCATTTACTCCTCAGCAGCAGCTCAACTGTGAGAAATACCAACAAAGAACTGTTTAAACCTGTGTATATCTGTCAGATAAAATGTCACCGTTCAAATGCTATTCAATTTTTTTTGTACTATTTACATATTTTAAGGCATATTTTAAAATCCCTATGTTTTAGAATCAGAACACGCATTTCCTAAATGCCTTGTACATCTATTCAGATCAATATCCCCTTAAAAATGACACAAAATTAAGTATGACTCCCAAAAGTGATATTCTGTGTCCGCAGTTAATTTCAAACAGACACTCAGCTGGCATTACAGTTGCACTACATATGATCCACGCCATTATGTTACACTCTATGCAGTGAGCAAATACAGTGATGACGAAGCCATTTTGTGACTTAAAGGTTTTTTTAATTATTATTATTATTATTATTATTATTATGATGTAAGGAATAAAACACTATATGGAAGTAATTAACAGTGGCGTGGTGTGACTTAGCCTACTGCTGGCACTGCTGTCAGAGCTGCTGTTGAAAATGAATAAAAACCTTCTGACCAATCGGATTTGAGAATTTGAAAGTGCTAGGTTATATTAAAAAAAAAAAAAAGATATTGCACCCTGATCAGTTTGTAGTTTGTGAAACACACTATGGTTGATCATCAGATGCTACCTCTTGAGCTTCAGGTAGGCCCATTTATTATTAACATTGATTTGTGTGTGTGTGTGTGTGTGTGTGTGTGTGTGTGTGTGTGTGTGTGGGTGGGTGAGAGCGAGTTGCAGTCGCAGTCAGTTGCAGTCAGCTGGTTAATTAGGTACAGAGTGTGCATTTATTTATTTCAGAGACTCTGATTTAAGAGGACCTTTGTTTGCACACATATTAGTGATGTGTGTGATTTTGGATGTATATGGACACATGAATACTTAATGATGTATAGAATGTTACTGAGTGGAATATACACTTTGGCCTAGTTGGACTGTTTGATGTCACTGTTTAAAGTGTGTATGACACAGAGAGGTTAATAACTTGGTCATGGTCAAACAGTGCATTCAGAGAAAGCGCTGTGGACTATTGGACTGTTAACTGAAGGCACAGTCCATCCATGTGCAGTAAAAATCTATATTATGCTCGTACCTTTATCAAGCTGTATAATCTTTATTTTTAATTATAGTTTGATATTATCACTATAGTGTTTCTTATGTGTTCTTTAGTTGGATCAGTTCTGGCTGTCATGTATTTTAAAATCCCTTTGGACCTTTGCGTGTTTTTGCCTGTTATCTTTGCAAATCTTCTTGCTTATCTCAGTTTCTTGTATAACTAATCATCTGCGTATGCCAAGTGTTCATAGTACTTCTTGGATATACTATTGGGTGTGTAAAAGTTCCTGAAAGTCTGTGGAATATTGACATTTCAGTCTTTGTGGTCTAACAGGTTTTGGAAATGTTGGTTCAACAGGCGGGACGTACGTTTCAGGCTGTAAACTATTATGTGACCTTGAAAGCAAATTCTGTTTAAGTGTGTCGTGTCAGTATGTACATAAGCGTTGTTAAACCCTGAAGTTGAGACTCTGTGCTACTGATCAGAAAGGTTGTGAGGTTAGATCACAGGACTGCTAGAGATACTGTAGGGCTTTTAAGCAAGACTCTTAATCTGGATTGGATTCTGTCTGATTTGAGAGTTGATCTATGCTGAATGATTTGATGAGAAACAGCATTGAATTAGTGATCATGTGATCATAACCATTTAGGAATGATCATTTGTCTGATTTACTGTCAGACAAAAGGAAAAGAAGAAACAGCTTTAAAAATGAACACTATATTCACTATAATTGCTATCATGTGAAACTTTTCACCCATAAAGAATTATATGTTGATATGCAAAAAGTGAGCAGCTTCTAAATGTTTAAATTGCTAGATAGCTTGATAAGCTGAGCTGTGAATGTGTGAGAGGAAAGGCCTTAAAGGCCAGCACAATCATATCAGTCATATCAGCACAATCATATCATACCTGTCTCATATATCCTCTTGGCACAGATGGTGTGTTCAAACTGAATTCATGCTTGGGAAAGTGAACACACAATGTGGCATAAGAATTGGGAAATATAGACACCTAGCATAAGCTTGCTAATTACTACACCTTACGATTATACATAGTGCTGTATACAGACAATGTGAAGGTGTAGCAACAATGGAAACAAGACAAAAATGTCCAGAATATCAACATTTACCTCAGATATGTTGGGAGGTTTTTTAAAAAAACACCCCAAACTACTACAATTAGAGTGACTTAGCACTGACTGCTAAGCAAACTTCCATGGGTGCTGCCATATTGAGAAAAGACAAAATGTCATGTTTTGTTTTGACTAAGAAAGTGTCATGCCATGTAATGGCCCATTTATATGGTAAACACACAGCTCCTTTTGAACATATCCAACAACTTGTCCTTTCCCTACTTTTTTATGTGAAACATGCTAAACATTTATACACTTGCTACATTTTGGTGTCCTGATCAAGGTTGACATGTTTTTCTCATTCACATTCCGCCTGGGTGTTTTGAATGTTCTTTATTTGAGGTCTGGGGAAAAGATGAATGCTTCAGGATGTGTGTGTGTGTGTGTGTGTGTGTGTGTGTGGGCTGTAATCTGTATATACTATCTGACACTTTTCATATGGAATTACTGCCTTCTTTTTTTATGTATTACTGAGACTTTAGGATAATTTGGCTCACAGTTCTTTAGTGACTGTGGTGATCCAAATAAAAGTATAAAATATGGTTGTGTGTGTTCGATCTTCTCAGGCTGGTCCTGCTGGAGCCATACAGCTGCTCAAACACACACTGTGGAGCACTTTGAAGCTCTTGCTGGCCTTCAGGGCACAGTGTGTTTTTCTGTCCTCCACACACACACACACACACACACACACACACACACACACACTACTTCTGGCTTGTCCAAAAACCTGCACTCAGACAGCTGTGTGTCTCGCTGTGTGTTCTGGACGAGGCTGAACAGTATCATGTTACAGTTCGGGTTATTTTTCTGGCCTGGTGGTGGTGAGGGTTTGTGGAGCCGGTTGGGAGCTCGGTGTTCTCTTGGCAGTTGATGTACCACAAGCACTTTATCTCTTTCTCTGTCTCATTCCAGGCTAAGGGATCAAAGATGATGTAAAACGGATAATAAAAATTTAAATGTTGTTATATATTGCTGCAAAAGCTTTGTAAAGTGTTACAACCTGGAACTGAAATAACTTGACACAAAATAGCCCACAAGACTGAGGTCACGTAACACTTTAATTTCATGCAGGCTGGCTCCTTTGAACTAATTACATGATGTCTGATGGCAACTGATTGTACAAGAACAGCAATGCATGTGAATACTTACGCAATCACAACTTTTACATTTTTTTATTTGTAAATAATTCTGCAAAGTGTATGCACTTCAATATTATGGGCTATTTTGTGACACTACAAAATTTGGAAAAGTTCAATGGGAGGGATTACATATGCAACCCACTGTACATAACTGAGAAGAATATTGAGTAACTTTATTAGTTATTTTTGTGTTTTATCAGAAATTAAATCTATGAAATGAAGTCAAAAACTTTTTCAGCCATTTTCCCCAGACTTGCAGCTGCTCCAGAGCTGATGCACAGGATTATGGAATACAAAGGACACTGAATGGACAGTTTACTACACTACAATAACTTATGGTTTGGTACAGTGGTCTTGGTTGTAGATCGTGACTGTATGTTTTGTTGCTAGTCTTTAGATTGCGTCATCATGTCACGGCGTTAGAGGGTGGAAATAAGATAATTTGCATTTTCTTTATCCAACTTTACAGAAATTTGCTTAAAATTTCAGACAAACATTCGTGGACATAGAACATCAACTGAACCACAACCTTGGTGTGTGTATGTTTGTATCACTGTGCGTGTGTCTATGTGGTGCGTGATGAGTGATAGAAACGCTGTTAAACCTCCCCCTTATGGAGCACTACTTTGCTCACTCTCGTCTGTGGCAGCCATGAATGGCACTTTCGCCAGCTACTGGCTCTGCTGCCTGTCTTAACATGACCTATGTTGCCTCTGTGCTGCCTCTACCAGCATGACACACACACACACACACACACACACACACACACACACACACACACACACACACACACACACACACACTGCGATGAGATTTGCCTTGTAAATTATATCCAAAGCTTGTGTGTGTGTGCAGGCTGTTCTGCTGCTGCACATTCACTTCGGCTCTAAATTTATAATTGGAGTGGTGGAGCGTGTATATGTGTGTGACGGAGAAAGAGAGAGAGTTCAGCAAACACGGCACATTAAACAGACGTTGATTGATCCCTCATATGATTGTTTATTTTGTGGCTGCTGGCAGTGATGGATGGTGCTTTCGGTGTGTATGAAGGTGTGAGAAAGACGTTCTAGTGTTTATTGCTTCTGCCTGAGGACATGAGAAGGTGTGGATTATGCATACCTTTTATTTACACAATATACCCAAAACTTTTTATATTAAATACTGTAATTTCTGAAGTGTGACACACTTTTTGCATTAGTTGAGTGTTCGTCATGTAGACATTCTATTCCAGGACTTTCAGGAAGGTTGTGGGAATGTACATTACTGTGTACTCAGTGCGAACATGTTTCTATAAAAAAAAAAAAAAAACAAAGACTGATAATATGTCAAAAATATTATGTATTTTTCTATTGCTTCTTGTCATCAGATTGAGTTTTTTGGGTTAGAAATGCTTTAGTCAGTAAGTTTTGCTTTATCACTTTGAGTTCCTTAACAGACTTAAACTACATGAAACTGCAATAAACTGTTCTTTTAATATGCTGTAGCTTCCCAGCAAACATGGACGTCACCATTTTCTTAATCGAAGCCAAATATATATATATTTTTTGAACTTTTGTTTTTTTGTTGTAGGAAAGTGTATTTCCTGTTCTCCAGAATATATGGTAGCTCTTATTGTATGGAAAATATGGTAATACACTGTTTTTAATCCATCCTTGAATGCCGAATGCACGCACCGGTAGCTCGGCACAGCATTGTGTGACGATAAGGCGAGGTCAGAGGTCGCCTGGGCCGGAAAGGCTGCCTTGTGCCCTTGAGGAAGGAGAGATAAAACAAAAAGATAAACTGAAATGAAAGATGAGGTCCATCACACACCCACTCACTCTCTTCCTCTTCTTTCGGAGACCTGAATTGGGCTTCTTTTTTTTTTTTCTTTTTTTTGGCCTTCACTCTGTGAACATCTGTGCTGTGAGCTTTTGATTGATAGGTGTGTGTGTGTGTGTGTGGAGGGGAAACACTGGATGAATGGAGGGAATGTAGTTTACACGTACAGATGGTTTTTGGTGCTACGTTTCTTTTTTTCTGTGGTTTTCTCACCATTTCTCACCCTGTGTTTGTTAGATTTTGTCGAGTCACTGGTGTGTGGTGTCTAGTGTGAGTGAAGTTTTGGTAGCTTCCAAATTGCATAGCCTTCTTGAAATTCTAATTTACAAACATTACCTCACCTTTATTATTGTTTTTATTTTTTTGGTTTAACAGAATTCTTTTATGAATAGTTAATGTTGCATATTGAGTGTCCAGTCATGTTCCATTTTTCCAGCTAGCTTCATGATCAGTGGAAAAAACTGTTTTATGAACACCAGGCAATTTTCAATTTTTGACTTTATTTAGAAACAATGAAAAACCTGGCAGTTGCATATTATGCTCACTTTTCTGTAACCTGAGCTGAGCTGCATTCAAGGCGAGGTTCTTAGGAATGCAGATGGGAAGCACAACTCCTGACAAATAATCAGTCCGAGGCATTTATCGCACTTGATCGTTTGGATTAAGCGCTTTACTATGTTACAATATGCATAAAATTGTAAGAAATGCTTGATTTTGATTTGTCACTTCTCCCAGTGGTACACTGGTGCTGGAAATGAATTGTCTCCTGTCACTAGTGTGGACCTGGGGTCAATATGTGTCATGTCATCTGCTTGTACAGTGTTCAAGTCGGAGCTGGTGGTAATTACACGAAGCTGTTCGGATCAAGGTGTGATCGCTTGTTGGCAGCGCAGGGTGTGTAGAGTTCAAGTGCACTGTCAGGCCTTGGCAGCACTTGGCTGTGTCTCAAATCACTCAGGAGCAAGAGAGAGAGTGAGAGAAAGGGAAGAGCTGTGTGTGGGGTGAGTTGATGTGCTGATATTATCATTCCGCTTACTGGACATTCTGCATCCCTTTGGTCACAACTGAAACAACCAGCACAACCGGCAGAAATGAGGTTCCTTATAAGAGGCTGCTTCCTTCCTGTGATGAGATGAGCTCATCAATCCAAGAGAGCTTCGAGGTAGAGCTGCTGCTCCTCTGAATCAAGATGAGCTAGTTGATATAGTTTAGGCAACTGGATGGCTCCCACTAAATGGGACGGAGACCCTGGGGCATAACCGAGACCTGCTGGAGAGGTTATATCTCAGTAAGCTTGGGAACATCTGGGAATCCCAAAGGAGGAGCTGGCGTCTGTGGCCAAAGATAGAGAGATCTGGTTTGACCTCTTCAGCCAGAAAAAGTGGAAGGAAAATGGATGAATGAATAATTGCTTAACATTTTATCATTGTTTATGGCAGTACCATGGCATCTTATTAGAAATATAATTGTTAAAGTTTTCATGTTGTGGAACATTTAACCCTAATTGAACTACAGCAAGTATACCAGACTAGAATTTTGGGATTGCCTTCTCTGAGATTTGTTTGTCTGTCCAAAATAATCCTTAGATAGCTGTCCTTATGCTGCCATCCGAGTGCCAAAAAATGGTGCTTCTCTAAATAGCCTCCTCCTGAACGGGACACAGGAGGAGTGGTGATATTTTGAAGCCTCCCCGAGTGTGTTATATTGCGGGTTAAATGATTGCCACTCCAACCTATGCAAGTACAGATACTCAGCAATCTCAGCTTTATCTGTATAACTCGAGCTAGCTTCATCATCCGTAATTTAATAGGATCATCTGTGACTGAATACTGCGCTATGCTAATTAGCTTGAACCAAACAGGATTTTCTGACGTCAACCCTCAGAGGTGAAAGCAGCCTGATAAAGCTCTGTATGCATCCTCTACAGTGATGGGGATGGACGGATAACCTTTGAGCCTCCCTTTATTTTAAAAATCCAACCTTTCAGGATGGTTGGAGGCGATAGGGGATTCAGGGATCCCAGTGGGATTCTTTCCCCCCATTCTATCCGTCTTTCTTTTCTCTTGCGAAATCGGCACCACTTTGTCATGTAAAAGGCCCTTTTCTTTAGCTGAGGTTGAAGGGGCGAGGGGAGGGGGTCCGAAGAGAGGGGTAAATCCGGTGCGTCCTCATAATCAGTCTTGATTGACAGGCCTGCTGAGTGCTGAGGCTAAGCCCATCCCAGTGAGGTGGCTGGTGGAGGTGACCTTTGACCTCTGTGGCCACCTGCTTGCCCTGATCTCGGAGTCGATGAAATGGCTGCCATCTAAAAGTTTAACAGCCTCCCATTAAATAAAGCTGAGATACACTAAATTTCAATTGCATGTGTTTTAAACAGTAATATATTATTGTTTCTTTAGTAACAACTTAAACAGGGACTTGTATGGTGGACACACCACATTTTTCTACTAATAAACGGTAAGGAGATGTTTGTTACGTTTATGGAAGAAGTCTCCAGTGTCGGCATTTTGTAACAGTAAGTTCTCCATAACAGGAGCAGATGTTTTCATAACGCTGGCAGTACTGGGATTGTCCTTCCAGTCACTAATAGCAAATGTTTGTTTCTCGTGAAACAGAAATGCTTCCATTTTAACCAGTGTTAAAGTCAACACCAACTTTGCCATCTGTCAAAATGACTGTGTGAACAAACTTCAGTATTTTAATAGGTCTGTCATTATTTTACATCTAGTGATTCCAGTGAATGGATGAAGTTGTGCATGAGTGTGTGTAAGGGCTTGTGTATATGTAGTTTACAACTCCTGACTTCAGTACATATATGAAGCTGTGTGTGTGTGTGTGTGTGTGTGTGTGTGTGTGTGTCTCATGGCCCGCATATGTTCCAGTTGACCCCTGGTGCTCTCAATAAATGCTGGTCCATATGAATCTGCGTGAATAATGCAGACCGTGTGTGTGTGTGTGTGTGTGTGTGTGTGTGTGTGTGTGTGTGTATAGGATGTACTCCACATCATTGTGTATATACAAACCACAGGAGCTTCACTGGAACTCTCGCTTATCTCCCTGAACCGCACAATGTCAAGCCATAAGGAGAGAATTTGATTATCTCATCCGTCAGGGACAGGATATGATTAAATCCACATGCGCATGCACACACACATGCGCGCTCACACACACACACACACACAATTTAATAACTCCTCTTTAACAGGTTAACCAAAGATGAGCGTATCTCATCCCTTCGTCCCCCCGCTGCTGCCTGCGCGCTATAAAATCATAAGCAGCACTTAAGCGTTTCATGTACAGGTCATTCAGCGATCGTTTGCGCCCATCCCCCACCCCTGGCTGCTGTACACTCACACTGCGGTGTGAAGGAGCGCTGATCACGGCCTAAATAACCTTCTCATTAGCATTTAACCAGGGGGAGGTGATGTGTGAGATGATCCTGGGTAAATATTGGTAAGGCTAATCGAGTAATTAGTACATGAGTGGAGGGATATTTGAGCAGGATCATCATTGCATCAGTGTGTGTGTGTGTGTGTGCGCGCGCATGTGTGAGAGGTTGGTTATTCTCTAGCTGCAATGTTAGTGATGCAATGAGCACCAATAGAGAGTTTGTTTATTTTTGTACTGTTTTTGTTGCTGTACTGACTCGTTGTACTAACTCCTCTTTAGCTTGATGGTATTCTTTTCTCAGACCTACTAGCATGAGGATATTTTTGACACAGATTACAAAGCAATTCTGTAAGTCACTCTGGATACGGGTGTCTGCTAAATGATCAAAATGTAAATGTTATTTTATAATTCAGGAATTCCGATTCAGAATTTCCAACCTCCGTCTAGGGAAAACCAAAGAAAATACCGCTCTTTCGGTATCAGAATTCCTTGTCAGAAAGTCATGATGGTCTCCTCCACCTCTGAGTTCAGCAGCTTGGCCACTCCCACCATCAGCATCACATCTTTTATTAAAATGGCAGATGTTCAAAACTCACTTCTCTACTTTTAAATGAGTTTATAGTAGCATTTACTTTAGATCAGTCAACATGGACACATGAGTGGGTTAAATCTATAGCATTGTCTGTACAGGTCTCCGTTTTGAGAATGTAAGTACATCATAAACTCATGAGCACTGATGTTAGGTGGCTAGCTTGTGGCTAACCAAACGCACGCTTTCTTGGAAGCGTTCCTTGATGTTTCTCACTTTCTAGCTTGACCCCACTGAGCTTAAAACTTCACTTCCCACTTTCAAGTTAAGGTGACTGCAGCAGTATTTTAGAAATGCTATAAATAATATTTGACTAGCATGTCTCTTGAAAATGCTTAAACAGTAGCACTTGGCTAAGACAAAAAATGTGCATTTAAGTGCAATATATATATTAATATTAATATTTAATTTACTTAATTAAAATTAAGTAAAATGTTAGATTTTATCAACTCATTTAAGAGCTTAAACCCTGCAGGTGCTAGTTCCTGATATACCTCTGTATTGCTGTGCTGGAAATGACATGTTTTGTGACTGGTCAGTTTTTAAGGCAATTTAATTTTGAATTTGTTGTTTTTAAACATTTTTGTTATACGATTTCCACTGTGGTTGGTTGGTTGGTTGGTTGGAATGTACCTTCTTCATCAGGTGCATATCATGCATTTGATAAAGGGGGAAAAACCCTGTCTTATACACGAGGAAATACGGTAATTGCCACCTCGCCCCCTTCTCCGATGCCCGGGGCATGAAGCCTGGCCGTGTCACACTCCTCTTTGTTGTGTGATTGGCACACGGGCCGGTGTGACGCGCAGTGCCAGGGCTCGTGGTTAATGATGCAGGTGAGTGAGCACGAAGCGAAAAGCTCGTTACTGCACTGACAGTTAAAGAAGCGCTCAAGCTGCCAAGGTGTCCAGCTCCAGCTGATGTATATTTATGAAGCTTGTTAGAGACTGAGAGGGAGGGAAGGAGAGAGAGGGAGGGATGGGGAGACAGAAATAAAGACAGACAGACAGAGAGAGACAGAGACAGCAGTCTGGTGGGCTGGTTCTCCAAAAACCCATCCATGTTTTCTTTCGAAGGCCAAAATGCTGTCTGGTTTTGCCGGCTCTGTTTCTCCCTGTAGCACGTTCACTTCTTCTATTATCCCCCTTTAAGACTGGTCACATTTCCCTGCCAGTTTTGCTTCTCCGTCACTCAGCGTCAGTGTGAGACTAATGTGGCTGTGTGTGTGTGTGTGAGTGAGAGAGAGAGAGACCGCAGCAGAAGCTCTCAGTCTGCACCGTGGCTGTGTGTGTTTGGAGCCCAGCTGTTGGATCGCTCTGGCCAGCACGTGAGTCAGGAGTGTGGCCTGGCATAAACACCTCTCTTGCTCTGTGCAGTGTGGCTGTGCCAGCCCTCAGGAGGGCATCCCAGGACACCGGGGGTTTTGTTTGCCCTCGTGCAGCAGCGTATTTGCAGAGTAATGCCCCTCTCTCTCTCTCTCTCTCTCTCACTCAATGTTGAACGCCAACCGTTCGGAAAATACTCAACCCCATACAGAGACCCTCGTACACCAACTCGCACTGTCTCACACTCGATTTCAAGTCAGGTTCAGTTCAGAAGAATTTAGTTAAGGAGAATTTAGTTTAGAAGGAACTGCTTTTGTTCAGTTCTGCTCAGTAATTTAGTTCAATTTAGTCATTTAGTTAAATTCTGTTTAATTCATAGTTCTTAGTTCAGTTCAGTTTTTCAGTAACATGTTTCTGTTGTGTACAGTACAGAAAGCCATTTGCTGGTTTCTTGAAAGTTTTTGAAAATTTGAAATCATTTTCTGGTTTGTTTAATTGCAGGAAGGGAACCTGAGCTAGTCACTGTAACATGCTGATCTTTTTCTCCTCCAAGTGTAAGCCGAGTAATCTTGCACACAGTAAGCGTCATGAAGGGAGTCCAGAGCTCGTATGGCCTCTAGGTGTTGGTGAGCTGCCTGTGTGTGTGTGTGTGTGTGTGTTCAGTGAAGTGCGAGGCCTGTCGTGCTGCTCTGTGCTCCCGTGAGGCTCGACGCCTCCATGAATAATAATCTCTGCACCGGCGAGAGGCCGCACAGCCTGCCGCGCCATTCCCGAGCAATTCATTTCAATGAAGAGCAATGCCAGATTGATTTATCTCTGAAAGCACAGAGGGGAGAGAGAGTGAGTGTGTGAGACAGAGAACGAGAACGATGGAGGAGTGGTATAATACTGTTGTACTCGGCGTCTCTTACCAGACACAGCACAGATTCAAACTATATATATATATATACACACACACACTATATTGCCAAAAGTTTTGGGACACCCCTCTAAATCATTGAATTCAGGTTTTCCGATCACTTCCATGGCCACAGGTGTATAAAATCAAGCACCTAGGCATGCAGACTGTTCCTACAAACATTTGTGAAAGAATGGGTCGCTCTCAGGAGCTCAGTGAATTCAAGCATGGTAGTGTGATAGGTTGCCACCTGAGCAATAAGTCCATTCCTGAAATTTCCTCACTACTAAATATTCCACCGTCAACTGTTAGTGGTATTATAACAAAGTGGAAGCAATTGGGAACAACAGCAACTCAGCCACGAAGTGATAGGCCACGTAAGATCACAGAGCGGGGTCAGCGCATGCCGAGGTGCACAGTGCGCAGAAGTCGCCAACTTTCTGCAGAGTCGATAGCTACAGACCTCCAAACTTCGCGTGGCCTTCAGATTAGCTCAAGAACAGTGTGTAGAGAGCTTCATGGAATGGGTTTCCATGGCCGAGCAGCTGCATCCAAGCCTTACATCATCAAGTGCAATGCAAAGCGTCGGATGCAGTGGTGTAAAGCACGCCGCCACTGGAGTCTAGAGCAGTGGAGACGTGTTCTCTGGAGTGACGAATCACGCTTCTCTGTCTGGCAATCCGATGGACGAGTCTGGGTTTGGAGGTTGCCAGGAGAACGGTACTTGCCTAACTTCATTGTGCCAAGTGTAAAGTTTGGTGGAGTGGGGATTATGGTGTGGGGTTGTTTTTCAGGGGTTGGGCTTGGCCCCTTAGTTCCAGTGAAAGGAACTCTTAATGCTTCAGCATACCAAGACATTTTGGACAATTTCATGCTCCCAACCTTGTGGGAACAGTTTGGAGCGGGCCCCTTCCTCTTCCAACATGGCTGCGCACCAGTGCACAAAGCAAGGTCCATAAAGACATGGATGAGCGAGTTTGGTGTGGAGGAACTTGACTGGCCTGCACAGAGTCCTGACCTGAACCCGATAGAACACCTTTGGGATGAATTAGAGTGGAGACTGAGAGCCAGGCCTTCTCGACCAACATCAGTGCCTGACCTCACAAATGCGCTTCAAGAAGAATGGTCAAAAATTCCCATAAACACACTCCTAAACCTTGTGGAAAGCCTTCCCAGAAGAGTTGTTATAGCTGCAAAGGGTGGGCCAACTCCATATTAAACCCTACGGATTAAGAATGAGATGTCATAAGATATCATGTGCATGTAAAGGCAGATGTCCCAAAACTTTTGCCAATATAGTGTACACACACACACACACACACACACACACAGTAGATAGATATAGATAGATTCTCATCCTGACAGATTTTCTCATCTGACCTATGCTGTTTTCAGCTTCCTCTTCCTCTGTCTCTCCCTCACCTCTCTTTGTTGCTTTTCTCTTGCGATCATCCCACACTCTCTTGTCTTCCTGTCTCTCGAATCCTAAATTAAGCCCTTGCTCAGCATTTGTCAAACCACGTGGATTTCCGTTATGTATTGTGGGTGTGAGAGTTAGTGCAGCTGTGTGACTGTAGTGAAATCAGCAAGCTGGCCCTGATGGAGGAAGAACAGCAGTGGACGGTTCCTCCTGAAATTGTCACTGTTTAGACAGAAACTTTTGGGGGAAACACAATTTCTATATTGTTTGAAAGCTCGGGAACCATAGTTTATAACAGTCTAAACACTTTGAGCCACTTGATGTCATTTTTCTAGACTTGATTTCTAAAATAAGATTAACCTTATCTACACGCAAAAAAAAAAATCTAAATGTGAACAACTCTGATATTAAAAAGTGAATTATTTTGCAGTGAAAAACAAATCAAATGGAGATCTTTATTTCTATAGGAGCTCCACTTGGACTGAAAATCCCGTTTTCACTGACAGTGAATCAAGCTTATGGCATTATAGGAAAATAATCAACGACAGGGTGGTGTGTCATGGAGTTAACACCCCAAATTTAAATATTTTCCAGTAACAGCAGTTGCTATGGTGTTGTATTTCTCTTATAGCACAGCAAATTGCCTACAATGACAATTTTCTTTTTTATTGTTTATGACGCATGAATGGTGCATTGTACTTTTTGTCTGTTTATAGTTACATATATAATATAATATAATATAATATATTATATATACATTATATAGCACCTATAAAGAGTGCATTAATATAAACCTGCGATTTGTCTTAGAGCCAGCACAATGTTAGAGCAGCTGTTATAGAAAATTACTCAAAATCAGACCAATCAGATTGGAGAATTAAATAGATGGCTAGCTATGACTTTCAGTGAGTTCTGGTTACAGTGAAACGGCGTTGTTAGTGGATGTTGGCACACTGTTTAAAGAAAAACAGTGCTTGTATTAAAATGGCTTACGGTTAGACGTTCTGCGCATGTGGAACACCACACACTCGACTTAACAGACCAGAATGCAAGTTGTGCTATAAATCTGTGAATGCCGTACTGATTAAAGCTGCATAGTTTATTGTTTAATTATGACAGTGTTATTGGCCTTAATCATACTGCTATCTCAAAAGGTCTAAGATGTGGCTTCGGTCCAATCTGTAATCACTCTGTTGCTTTATCTCGGAAATGAAATGAATCGTTTTAATAACCTTAAAGGTTTAAGCTGATGCGTTCAGATGTGTGTGTCACTGATGTCTTTAATACGCAGGCATTCTAGACTGAAAGTTGGCTTGTGTAATCAACCTTCTCTTCCAGTCCAAATTCCAAAGTCCTAGGGAGGAGCAGCTGCTTTGGGGGAAAAAAAAAAAAAAAAAGTTTGACGTTTACGAGCATGCTTCACCTTCATTCATTGTCAGTTGGACTTCTCAATGAGCCGGCGGTGGACCGAGGAAAATCCACTTTGATGTCAGATTGCAGCTCTACACACACCTTCTGGCTTTCGTCCCGTAGACAGGCCCTGGCACAGAGGTGAGGGAGAGGGAGGGGGGTGTGTGTGTGTGTGTTCATGCAGGAGAAAAGAAAGACGAATATTATGTTGTCTTTTGTCTTTGATGGCTGGTGCTGGACTGTGTGATTAAGACAGCAGGTTCAGGTTCACACTTATTCAAGCGCTGGTTCAGTCACTTGAATCAGATACCCTAGACACACCACAGCATGACCAGCATTACGAAGTGTGTGTGTGTGTGTGTGTTAAGAGCTGATGACTCAACTCTGCTCTGCTCTCTGTTCTTGAGTTGTTGTTGTTGTTTTTTTTCTTTTTCGGACGATAGTTTGTCCTCAGGCTGCTGACTATTCTCAATTCTGATTGGTCAGAATTTGTTGATTACTTTTCTACAACAGCAGCTCTGACGGTAGTTCAAATCACAGGCTTATATTAATGAGTGTTTTTGTTTCTATAGTAACGACTAATTCACAGGGAATTGCCATACAATAATCAGTGGACTAAACTTTATCACTGATAAGGTGATAAGATGATAAAATAGGTTTTAAGGAGATGCTTTTGTAACAAGCTGTTTTATTTTGTCTTGGCTTTGAGAGAGAGAAAGGGAATAACAGTTTTATAGCTGCTATAATGTGATAAGTGATGACCGGCACTAATTTGTCTTACAGATAAATGTATCTGTAAATGGATAAACTGTTAATAAATAAAGAAATGTTGGCAAATTGATGGACGAATAAAACACTTACCTAATATACTTCATGTAGTGACTTTGTGTTGTCAGAAGCTTGTATGATCAAATCCTAAGATGTTTTAAATCTTTAAACTGACCCATTTTAAATAACAAAAAACAAATATTAATAAGTAGTCCATTATGATACTATTAAAATAATCTATTAAGCATATAAAGCTAATACTGGAACAGAAGTTTTTCACATCTTTCCTCTGACCTCTCTTCCTGCTGATGTAATAATGTTTCCATGCATCTTGCTCTGTGGAGGTGTGTGGGTGCATGTGCATGCACCGTGTGTGTGTGTGTGTGTGTGTGTGTGTGTGTGTGTGTGTGGTTGGAGCACTTTGTGTAAACGTGGTGCCGGAGCTCGTGGGAGGCCTGCGCCAGAGCAGTCGGATGTGGCTAGGACAGACACTTGTGCCAGCTGTGGAACCTTTTACTTGAGGTGTGTGTGTGTGAGAGAGATTTGGTGGCACAGCTTGCTTCCGCTGTGCCACCCTTGAGAAACGAGAGCCTCCAAATCCCTCTGTACTGATTACACAGTGTGATTGGAGCTTTGTTCTTCTCCTCCACTGCACGCTTCAGAAGGACGTGTCTGTTAATTAAAGACACAAGAAGCCCGAGTCATTAGAGAACCTCTCCTCTGTCTGAGTGTGAGTGCGTGAGCGCGTGCGCGCGTGTATGTGCGTGTATGTGCAAGCAGGGCTTTGTTGCAAATGACGCACCGGAGGGCTACGTCAGGGTGTTGCATGACTCTTCACCTGCATTGCGTGTGGGTGTGTACGTGCGTCAGTTACCCCTTTAAGTTTTAGTTTGTGCCTAAATAAATTACAATGGTCTTTTAGTAGAATCCAGATATGTGGGCGTGTCTTTGAGTGGCCCAGATGGGCATGTCTTTATACATTTTATATAAATTTGTACGTTGTCTATTCCATTATATCTTCCTTAGCATATGTTGTTATATTAAATTGTCAAGTGTAGCCATGTTACATGTAGCTTTGTTCATTTGATGTTTGTGCACTCAGTGGCACTGGCATAACAACTAAAACTACTTTTTATTCAGGTTATTGAAAAAAAAGAGGACAGATAAAGGGCCTTGTTTATCAAACTGGATACGAAAGAATTCTTTGTAAATGGTTAGCATGGCGCATATCCATGAATATCTGGTTAGTTTGGAAGAATGTTTGTATCTTGAGAGCTCCTGAGTTTGTGTAAATTTGCGCATCATCTAAATTACTAATGTAACCTTGAATCGTGAAATTGAGTTATTACGAGTTTTATATATGAATTACGCTTATTTATTTCAATTCCACACATGAATTTAAAAACATTCTGCCAATTTTAGTCATTTCATATTAACGATTAGGAAGTAAGCTGTAATAAGACTAACTGTTAATTTTGGGCAAAAGTAATGGTGCCCTATGAGAGGAGGAGTGCTCTTCTTTAATTGTTTTCAGCTCTCTGTGTACTTTAACGTGCAAATTTAGTCATTTACATGCGATTAGCGTTTATCAGCATGTGAGTATGAAGTGTTACCGAAACGTTTGGTGGGAAATCTGGTGGGAATTTTTAGTTCGGTTTGGCCTATGAAAACATTTACACCCCATTTTATTAAAAGATTCATAAATGGGGTCCATATAAAGGACGCATATAAAGGTAATAAATTAAACGAATTGTTAATTTTAAGATTTTTCCGAATGGTTGGGTTTTAATAACCAGCTCAAAAGAGAGTATATGTTCACTCTGTCTTGTCATGGTGCTCGGCAACACTACTGTGGAAGGCGAGCCCTTCCTTAGCAGAGGGAACAAAAGTACAATGAAATAATTGCTGGCAATCGTCCTTTTGCCATGTCGACAGCTGGCTGACTTCCCACCCTCTATCTAGCTAGCTTATTTGCATATTTGGAATCACAATGTGGATTTTGAAAACATGCATAAATACGAAGAGTTAATAAAAGGCTAAGAACAGAGTATTGTTTATCCAAGTGTGTGTGTGTGTGTGTGGAGCTGTGTGTGTGTGTGTCTCTCTCTCTATCTCTCTCTCTCTCTATATATATATATATATATATATATATATGATTGATGGATGGACAGGTGTGTGTGTAAATATTTTTAAATATTACATTTTATATTTACATTATAAATATAATATCAGCTGCTTGGAAATCAGTGTTAGATTATTACATTGTATCCCCCCCCCCCCAAAAAAAAGGCTATATATTCTGATACATATGTATTTCAGGAATGTCTTCAACTATTGTCATATGAGATTTCTGCTTATTGTAAACATAGACAAATTGAGCACTGTATCTGAATGCAAAAGTAATTTTGTTGTGGTTTAAATAGTCTTTTTTTTCGGGCCTGTGTGGGCTTGGACCCATCTCCATAGATGAGCAGAGGTTCACATGAGCCGCTTTCAGTTGGTGAGGGATTCAGAGCTGTGTAGTTTCGAGTGGCTGTACAGGAAATTGTTGAGTTTTAGTTTTGGTTTGTCCTAATACAGTGCTGGCTCTGCGTGTCACGTCATGGGCATGGCTCCAAACCAAACTGGCTTCAAAGTGCACCTAGAGGGAGAGCAAGCGTGTGAGCGAGAGAGAGAGAAAACAAACAGCAGGTTGACTGATTGTGTTGTAAAAAGCAACCGAGTGGTGATGAGAGCTAAGGCCTGTGATTTTTTTTTTTCTCTTCTTCCCTGAATAAATATTTTTCTTTCTTTTATTTTATTTTATTTTATTTTTTTAAAAAAGGAACCACAGCCGGATCTGTCAGGATATAGTGGTCTGTATTTGGTGTGAAAGCAGTCTGAAAAGAAGTAATCAGGAAAGGAAGTGCTATTAGTTCTGTCATTTCTGTTGTACTGTTGCTTCATATTTGCACACTGTATTTGCATCATCTAATGCCTGGAATATGTCGTGGCCTAATGGTTAGAGAATCAGACTTGCAACCTGAAGGTCATGGGTTCGAGTCTCGGGCCTGCAGGGATTGTAGGTGGGGGGAGTGAATGACCAGCGCTCTCTTCCACCCTCAATACCACGACTGAGGTGAGACCCTTGAGCAAGGCACCGAACCCCCAACTGCTCCCTGCCTCAGCAAAAAAGACTGCTCCCTGCTCCGGGTGTGTGTGCACTTGGATGGGTACAAAATTCAGAGTATGGGTCACCATACTTGGCCACATGTCACTTCACCTCCCTGACACATTAATGACAGTATTAACAGCTGCATGAATCTTTTGTGCATGCATGAATTGTGTATTTGCTTCTGCCTGCCTGTTTGATGTAAACATTTGTTTACATTTTTATTGCAATTTTCAATAAGCTTTATTTGCATTGCATACCAATTCTTTTTCTTTTTTTTTTTTTTTTTTTATAAAGAAAGTGGTTAATTCATTCATTTTTCCGAAGTACAATCCTCTGCTCCAACTAGCAATATTATAAACTAAATTAATTATATGAAAAACATTTTTTCTCCTACTTGGCATGAATTAACTGTATTTATTTGATTGATAATTATTGAAAAAATATTAAATAATAATAATTATTATTAACATTCTAATAATTAATTAAATTAAAATTAAAACAATTAAGTATTCTTGTAATTAATTATCAAATAATGTTAGTAAAAATATTTACTCACACTGATGACTGAATACTGGGATGTTTTCTAGCAAACTTATGACGGCTCAGTATTGCAGTATATGTCTCTCCATGTTCTGCTTGTGCTTACCTGAAGTAGCTCCTATTCAGAACATTCAGTGTAAGAGGATATTTTATATTTTAGTCTCTCTCTTTGGTGTCGTGGGTCCAGCTGTGGTGATTGTGGTGATGTTTGTGAGGATTTTTATTGGGCCAGCTGGAGCTCTGGACCTGGCCTGTTCTTTCCTGGGTTTGATTTTACAGAAATAAATAAATGCTGTGTTGAATTACCTGTCGGAGGTATTACGATGTCCTCCGCTGCTCTGTTATGAGGGAATGAGACCGTGAATGAGAGAACAAGACCGGGAACCTGAGGATGAGATGGAGAACGATAGAATGAGATGGTGAACAAGAGAGATGGGGGACAGAGATGGTGAGAGACAGATGATCAGAACATCCTGCACGTTCTGCAGTTGGAGCAGTATCCTTGTTAAAGCTCTTTCTCTGTCTCTCTCGATCCTGCGCTGTCTCTGTCTCTCTCTTTATCCTACCTTTATCCTACCGTCTCTGTTTCTCTGTCTTTCTCTCTGCCTCATGCTTTCTTTTCATCATCCTCTCTTTTGTTCCCGTTGTGTCCTTTCAGGCAGCGTGCGTTGTTCGAACAAATTTGAGCGTGTTAAGTGAAAGCCCTGAGTTGGCGGTGAGCCCGTGTTCTACGCTGATCAATCCCATGTGAGCGTCAGCGCTGCTATATTTAGGCCGAGCGTGTGAGTGTGTGCTCTTTTAAAACGGGAGCGAGCATTCACACTGCAGCGTACGAGCCTGAATCTGTGATGTCATGTTCCTTTGGAGTAAACTTGAAGCATGACAGCTGGTGTGTGTGTGTGGGTGGGTGGGTGGTTTGGGGGGTCATAGGTGTTTCTTGATGTTAATTTAAAAGTAATTGAATTTGATAGGAGGTTGGCTTATAAAAAATTGTATTGTATTGGACAGCTATCAGTCGGCTTACGGTTATGGATGTATATTTAGTTATACTTTATTCGGTTATTACACTCCCTTATAATGTGCAACTGGTTGGTCGATACCAGGCTTTGCGAAGTCTTAAATGCGTCTTTGTGCACTGTGATGTTCTATAATATGTCTTGAACAATGAATAACAAAACCTGCACCAGTGGGATTTTAATATTTAACGCCGGTATCATAATCACAATCTGTTGTGCGTGGTTTTTTTTTTCTTTTTTCCTCTCCATTTTGCACAAAAGACTTTTCGGTTTTGGTGTGTGAGTGAAATATGAAAGCGCTGATGTAGCCAGTGTAATAATATATTTTATTATTACATCACATATTATCACCCTGCCTACATTCTACATATAATAATATACAATTCACTGACAGGGAAAGGAGACAGGACGTGAAAAACATACAGTTGCTTCTAATTGCGGTTACTTTCAATTCCTGCCAACTTTATTTCGAATTTGCAAGCCTCAGTCTTGTGAGCCAATAGGAAACAAGTGGGCGGGACTGTTGTCTCTTTGGTTTCTAAAAGAATAGAGGAGTTGCTTGTTATTAAATACATTTGCCTCACTGTTTCCTTACTTTTGCTTGGCAAACATCTGGGGGGGAAAAAGCAGTCTCTTCCACAAACATACGCTAGGGCTGTGTTTTTCCGCCTGCTAGGATTTTCTTGTTAGCGATGTTAGCACCTGCGTATATGCTGGGACTTGTACCAAAACTTCCCTTTTGTTCCTTCTACGTGGCACACGAGAACAGAGTTTTAGCATCCTGGAGGACATCTTTACCGAAAAGCCGTGTTTGGATTTGCAAGGAGTTTCTGTGGCTAAGCGCAAGAGAGATTCACCAGGTTTTTGCAGATAATAATGTTGTTGTTTGTTGTTCAGGCTGAGCTCTGTAATTTCTCATGTAGGAAATAAACACACTCATATGCGCTTACTCTTATCTTGGCAGCTTGCCAAAGAGGAGAAACCAACACACTTTCATGCACTTTCCTGATCAGCTGCCTGAGTTCAGAGCAGATTGTGTGTGTGTGTGTGTGTGTGTGTGTGTGTGTGTGTGTGTGTGTGTGTGTGGCTGGCCCAGTGCCAGACCCTAGTGTGGCAGGAGGGGGAGAGGGTGAGAGGAAGTGTGAGGTAATTGCTCCATACCTGCCAGCCTGCTGCACTATGCTCTGGGGATCCTGTCACAGCGTCACGCTTTCAGGAGTTTTGACACACACACACACACACACACACACACACACACACACACACACACAATTATAACTGTCCTCTCAAGGCTTGTGCCATTCAGCATTAGAGCAACGTGGTCCATTCCAAAACCTGCCAGTTTGTATTGATGCATATGCCATTGTGTTTGTGTGTGTGTGTGCGCGTGCATGCATGCCCAAGGGGGTGTCTAATGAGAAGACCTGGTGGTTTTCACACTTCTTGCACCCAATCAGCTTCTGTCAGGTGCTCTGTGTGTGTGTATGTGTGTACGTTTGTGTATGTGTGTACGTTTGTGTGTACATGTCTGCTGGGAGATGTAAAGCTCACCTGTCAGTGTCTTCCCCCCCCCAACACACACACACACACACACACACACACACACACACACACACACACACACACACACGCCTTTTGTTTGCCCAAACCCCTTCTTCATAACCCCCTCCACATAGAAAACACTGAAATGTCTGATAGCTCGTAGTTTATTCAGTGTTTTGGCAGTGTTTGGATTTTTCTAGGCTGAATCAGAGTTCCGAGGGGTGGGTGGGTGTGTTGAACTATATAACTTTTATATCTATTTTTGGGAACAGTCTTGTGTTTTGAGCACTGAACATTTTTGGAAGGAGTCTCCAGTGTCAGCACTTTGTAAGAGTCAGACATAAACTTAAACATAAACTAAACAAAGTTTCAGTTGAAAACTTGAAGTTGTTGGGACAGATGATGGTGCGGTTTTTCGGTAACAAGCTCAATTTCTTTCTGCTATTATGCAAGTGATAACTTTGCTTTGAGGACAGTCCACAACATTGAATGTAACTGTAAATAGATAAAGTATGTAGTCTTGTTCTTTAATAAATAGAAAGTGTAGTCTTTGGTAAGTTGCTGTGGTATAAGAGGAATAAAACACTCAGGATGTTACCTCATTAACTTCTAACTCCAGCTTATGATGCCATCTCATTGTTGATTATTTTCTTAGAACACTACACCGCTGTCGTGTCTTATTCTGTAGATATTATTTCAATACTGATGTAAACTTTCAGAGATAATATCCAGGCTCTGCTTTAATACTGATGCTTTTTAGGGCTTCTTTATTGTGATAAAGTGGAGAATGATCTATTTCTTATCCTCATATCCTGTGATCCCCACATGTTACTCCCACACTTGGAAATGCAGCAAGAATATCCAGATGTATACAAGACTTTTTCTTTGAGGCCTAATATGGCTGTAAACTTGTTTTATTGGTATGTTATATAAGCACTGTTTGTTTACAATTTGTTGTAGCATTTTTTTTTCTCTTTCTGTTGATAATTGTTCCCATTTTATAGCATTCCCCAAGGCTTTACTTTTTCTTTATGGTGCAAATCTCAGGTAAAAAAAAAAAAAAATAAAAAAATCTCTCCCTAGAATATTACAGTTTCAGAGAAGGCTAAATTTGTAGAAAATAAGTGTCTTATGTTCAGATTGCACCATCTCTATGGGGTGTCTTCAGGATATTAGTTTTGTCTGTTGAGCGAGAACGTTAACGTCTGTACTTTCATCGTTCACTTTTATGTTTTTTGACACTACAAAGCTCGCCAGCGTTTCAAAGACAAACTTGGCAATGCTTTCCTGACAGGCTGAATATGAATCTCACTTACCATTATTGCTCTTTTGAGTCTACACACTCTTAAATCTGTCTCAGATGTGTCTGCAAACTGCTGGCTCTTTTGCTCTCTGGACGATTTGAGTGTGTCAAAACGCTAACCACTAATGAGGCTTGTTTAATCCTTGATCTCATCAGTGCATTTCCAGACCTGGCTGAAACTCTGTGTTTGTGTGTGTGTGTGTGTGTGTGTGTGTGTGTGTGTGTGTGTGTGTGTGTCACACACACACGCCTCTCTAATCTCTTTGAGCTCTGTCGTGTCTCCTGCTCTCTCCTCTCCTTGCCAAACGTTCGTTTCCACACTCGCTTTATGAGCCCGGCGCTTGCTAATAGATTCCTTGCACTGTTATCTACACTGATAAGATGGCAGTAATTATTTTTGCTGTGAGGTGAAAACCTTTAGCCTGACTTAAGTGATTTTACGTCTTTCTCACTATTGGAATCATTTAGTTTGTGTCCCAAATGTTAGAAGTCATTTTTCTTAGCATTCTTACTAGAATGGCAGCCATTTTGAGAAACACTAAGAGCACAAACACTGATACTGATGCACATAAAATTCAGTCAGTCCCTATTCATTTTTAGTCTGTATTGTTTAAAACTGTAGAGTGAGCTACATTTCTTTTTGCAACATTCAGCTCAAAGTCATATGTGTTTGTGCTAGTGCCTTCTGTCAGGATTTAGCTGAGTAAACAAAATTGCTAGTCAGCCAAATTATTAGCATGCTCTTAGCTAGCTTCGCAATAGCTACAGCACTTTTCAGGTTTTCTTTTCTCTTTTGTTACACAGTATCTGTGTACATTGTTTGTTTGATTTATTGCAGCTTCCTCCCCCACATGTTCATATTAATTAAAATTAAAAATGTTACCAACCGACATGCCTAGAGTTACATGCCGTGAGTTTCAAAGCTACCACACATGCTAATGGACAGAATAGAAGAAAAAAATATCTTATTTTGGCTTATTTTGAAGAATGGATATTCCATGTTGTCCTCTTTTACATCTCAGAACTCCTCCCCTTTGCCTTTTAAAATGTGTTTTCTGTAGGTATAACATGTATAACTTGCGACCCCATTTCTAAGATCATCTTGACCGTAGTTATTTTCTTTAATCTCAGGCCTATTGTTGGAAGATCTTCCTCGTATATTCTGACATGACCGTTATAGAATTCGGCCAAGAGTGTATTTGGATCATCATGTATAGAGTTGAAAAGTAATAGTCTTAAAAGAACGCCAACTCTCAGAATCACACAGTGTAAAACCGGCTTAACTTCGATGGAAGCGAGCATATAGCTATGTCTTGCTGGGACAATCTGACAGATCTCCAGCTTTATGTTTAAATTGTTAGGTTGTTAACAGCTGTTAGTAAAAACCAGGCCCTTGCTCCTAACGCCCTTTTCTTGCTCCCACTGTCTCATAAGCATTGCTGAAATTATGTTCGCTTTATTGAACATCTCTTTGCATGCTTAATAATTAGCCTTGTGTTATGAAGCTGGAGGTAGTGCTACTGCTTGGAAGAAGTGAATAAAAAAAAACTCTTATTTATAGGTTTAAACATTTAGAAATGCATCACAGATGACCAGTTATTGGATCCTATTCATCAGTGGTTTTATTTCAAGTCCAAAAAATACATGTCCCTCTATCAGGAATTCAGAAAATGTAAGAAAATATGAAAATGTGCCAGTTTGGAAGTCAGAATTATGGTGGAAAGCAAAAGGCGTCTCTGGTGACCCAGGAGTGAGTGACCTTTAGTTAGAGCACATATAAACATATGGCTTCAATGGCTTATGACATTAAATTAGATTAGAGTTTCATTGCTTACTAGCCGTATTAGCCACACAGTTTTGGATAACTTTAAAAATTTACATTTTTGCTAAATTTTTACTGCCAGAGAACCATTATTGAACCATTAAAATCCTTGAGCAAGTCCCCTAACTCCTTGTTTTGTTTCTACCTCAGTTGTAAGTTGCTTTAGATTATCCCACCTGTCAAACTGAATAACTTGACTAATGTTAGCTGGATGTGACTTCATTTTACTCTTTACATCTTTCAGTGATGATCTGTGTGTACCAGGAGCACCAATCAGATGTTGGTAAATGGAGTCATCAGATTGTGGCTTGCAGATTAAAAAAAAAAAAAGACTTTTTTGTTTCTCGTCTTGTAGCTGCATTGAAACTGCTGTGGTAATGAAAGACACTTTGTACATGTAAGCAAGGTGGGAGACACGTTGGCACGAACCAGGTGCCATATTGGATTCACCTTCTCTTGTGATGTGCGCATGTTGTCTGTGATCACACAACCACATGTTCTTGCTCATGGCTTCTGTGAAAAACGCTTCATACTGAGAATCTTTATGATCGGTGTTGGGGTGCATAGAAAGGAAGTGCGTGCTTACAGATGGGAAGTTGGCATCAGGATTCTGTTCCCTTTTAGAAAGAATGCGTCACTGTATTTCTGTGCTTTAAAATAACAGAAAAAATCAATAATTAAATATAAAGTCTGCAGGAATGCTGCCAAAAATGAAGCCATTAGAATAGCTGTCATATTTGGTATTAGATGGAAGGGTGATTCAGTACGTGTACAATATCTGTGGATGCTTCTGATCCCAACTCTTCTTGATTGTTAACTAATGAATTGTTATGTTTGCTTGCAGGACGACAGCGATGGGATCCCCTGGTCGGAAGAGCAAGTGGTGCGGAAGGTCCTCTATCTCTCGCTGAAGGAGTTTAAGAGTGCGCAGAAACGGCAGCTCTGTGACGGCCTCAGCGATGGAGCCAAAAGCCCAAATGGTGAAATCACATTTCTGTCCAATCTCACTGCTATTATCCAACTCTAAGTTCAGACTCCCAATACGATCACACTGCCCCCATCATTTCCATATTAAGAACTTACACACGTACTTGTATTGTGGACGCCCTGCAAACAGTTGTGTAATTGTTCAATGTGTGAGGAGAGGTTTATTTAGCATTTTTGGAAGGTGTCTCCAATGTCAGGGTTTTGTAACATTAATTACTAGAGAGGAAACTACATTGCTGTTTATATAGTCCATATGAACATTCAACCTTTTTGTTATTGTCATTATTTTGCTGATCATGTGACTTGTTAATTAAATACACACCATGGTGTTAAAGTGATGGTGATGATGTCGGCTCCACCAGTCAGCCACAACTAGGCAGAGTCATGCTAGCAGAGGATCAGTGTCAGATCTGATTTCCTCCTGCATCGCCGTAGGCTAAACCGCGGAAATATAATAACAGGGTTTCACCGAGATGTCCTCCCACTGCTCTCGCTACTGAGCACGAGTGTGTGTTTAAGAGGGGGCGTGGCTCAGTGGCAGGGCGCAGACAGTGATAGACAGGTGCTCCTGTTTTTGCGAGAGTGGAGAGGAGTGAGTGCAACGGTGGCTGTCACTCTTCATTTTCCTCTCAGTCACTGCCAGTCCTGCACTCGACCTGTAATCACCGCCTGTCTCTGTCCACTTCTCTTTGTCTTGCTCTGCCTCTCAGCTTGTCTGTCTCACTTCCCATGACAGGCTGGTTCTACACATTTTAGCAATTTTTGCGACTTTCTCAGATCTGTTCTTCTTCTTTAGAGAACTGTTTTTCTCTTGTCCAATTTTCTCTTCCTGTTCTTCTTCCTCTTTCGGCAGAATTAATGCAGAAGTGTCTCAGTCGGTCAGTTCCTTCTTTAGTGGCCAGAAGGTTGTGAGTTCAAATGCCAAGACTGCTAGAAATCCCATGAGGGATCCCTTGGCTCTTTACCCTCAACTGCTTATATTTCTGCTTGGAGTGGATTCTTCCTCAATTGGTGAATAAAAATGCCACATCAAGTCACGCTAAAACTAAAAGGTTTTTTCCCTCTCATCTAGACAGCCATCATTTCAGAGCTTTACATTTTACATTTTTGAGTTTCGTGGTCTGAGCAATGTGTTAAAACAATCTGAAGAACACAACAAATACAACTTGTTCTTGTTTCAGTACAACTTTAAACTCCTCCTTTTTAGGCCACAGTGTTTTAATGATCATTTGAAGCAGCCATGTAGAAGAAAACATTTTTATGAACAAAACCGCTTGTTTTAATGAGCTCTTTTTAATTATTTATTTACTTGGTCTGTGGTTGTCAGAGAGCTGGTTTCTGCTTTTCCATGGTAAGGTGTGTGCAAGTAGGGCGGTGTAAGGATTGGCAGCGGTGACTCTGCAGTTAACGTGCTGCATTGATGTACATTCAGTCGCTTGAGCAAGCTCCTTGACCCTGAACTGCTCAGCTCTAAGCTTGGAATGCTTTGAATAAAAGTGTCTGTTGAATGAATAAACGAAGATGTGCTCAGTTACCACTGTAAAGCTTGGATTACAATCAAGCTAAACATTTACACTTTTAAAAACAATTTTTAAGGGTTTCCCGTGTGGGGATGACGTTGGCCCTCTGATAGTCTTGGGGGTTATATTCTAAACTTTTCAATCACTAGCACTAGCTCACAGCTGAGGACATGTATATCATGAAGACTTATGAGCTTGAAATTTCTATCCTTGCCCAGGAGACCCTTCTCCTCCGTAATTGGCTAACAATAATGGATAATGTGGCAAGGCCCATGTTCAATAGGCAAGTTTCCATCAAGGTTCCAGAACCTTCTGAAGTACTGAATGCTTCCTAAATGAACTACATAAATCCTTGACAATATGGGGGGTTTACATTTTGTAACTTAAAATTTATTCATTCATCCTCAGTAACTGCTTTGTCCTAGTTAGGGATCGTGGTGGATCCGGAGGTGGGAACACTGGGCATAAGGCAGGAATAAACCCTGGATAGGACTCCATCGCAGGCACCATGCACACAGTGTCACACCTAGGACCAGTCCACCATAGCCAATTCAGCTACTGACATGTTATTGGGAGGTGGGAGGAAACCGAAGAACCCAGAGGAAACTCGGACAAACATGGGGAGAACATACAATACTCCATACAGACAATAACCCGATCAAACCAGGGACCCTGGAACTGCACCAGTGTGTCATCATTACACGAAATGCATGATGGATTTGCAATTTTAGTATATGATTAAAAAAAAAAATACAACATGGAGGTGATTTGAAGTTGTTCTTGTTTTTTGCCTTGTAGCATAAATGAGGTTAACAATAAGATTTTGTAAGGTTTATTTATAAAACACATTAAAACAACCCGGATTGATTAAAGTGCTGTACCTTGAATAAAATGGTACAAGAAATAAAATAACATAAATATAAAACAATAAAACGTTCAAATTAATAATAAAAAAAAGACAAACTAGCTGGATTTGTATTTTTGCACTTCATGACTTTTTTTTTTTTGTTTTGTTTTTTTGGCACTGCAACTAGAAGCGTTTACAAAATTCACCCTCTAAACTCTCGTAACCTTTTTTTTTTTTTTTTTTGTTAAAGAAAATGGAAACATGGCAGAAATGTTCTTTGCTGGTCATCCCATGCCACTGATATAAAACAAACAGCAAGGTTTAGTACAATAAGCTCCACCAAATAGTTCCTGGTCTGCAGAAAAGTACCTGGTCTTGAGCCAGAAATAAAATCGAGGTTGGGTTTGAAAAGCAAATAAATCTGAATTGGACTGCCTTAAAGACTGTGGCTGATATGCCATGCTACAAATTTTTACTGTTCCGCTGTTTACAGTTATAACCACTCGCTCTCTCCACGCTGGCACTGTGCAGTCTGATATAAAAGCAGCTGGTGCAAGCGCCGTTCTGAATGTAGGGCATGCACAAGTCTCTCGTTTGCTTTGCTCTGTCTTTAGTAGCCATTTTGGCTCGAGTGGTTCTGCTTTTCTGTGTCTTTAGTTGAAATGTTTTGTCCCCGGAGAGCGGAGAGCCGCTCCGGCCGGTTTGAAGTGCAGCCGTGGTGGTCTCGTCTTTTTACAGCCTTTCATGGATGTTTTACAGAAAAGCTTAATTTGATCGCTCTCTTTGACTTGTTTGTTTAAAGGCTGACTGATGATTTGAAAAAGGATTCGGGGAGGGGGGGTGGGTATGGGGGAAGTTTGGGTTAACTGAAGCGAACGCTAATCTCTTAGAAAAACACGTCGGGTTGAGTGGTGATGACAAAATAAAGCCACTTGGATATATGATTCATATCCTAGTGTGCAGTTTAGAGTGTTTGGAGTTCCAACATATTTCACACACACAAGTGGGTCATATGATTTGTCTGTTCGCTGAACGTTAGCAAAATCCGACATAAAAAAAAAAATATGAGCACTGTGACGCTGAAAATGATGCAGACTGAAAATTCTTGGTAATGTAGCTAGCGATAACATTATGAGGAGCAAAGCAGAATAAAGTTGACATTAAGCAGTCATGTGTGTGTGCATGTGTGTGGCCTCTACAGACAATTGACACTCTTTAGCAGATGCTAAGCCAGATGCTATTATATGAAAGACCACAGTGCTGACAGTCTTTAGCGTGTATGTGTGCGTGTGCGCGTGCAGGCACATGTGTGTCTGAAGCTTCAGAGACCCAACCTACCGCAGCGAGGTGTGTGTGAAGGCTCACAATGACACACTGCGGTTTTGCTCTCTTCCCAAACAGTCGGCTGCCTGGGCTTGCTTCATCCGCTCTCCTCTACAAACAGGTTCTCCATCAAGGCTGCCACTTAGAGCAACCAACGCTGCTGTTCTGTCTCTCTTTCATCCTCTCCTCTGTTATTTATCTTCCATTTGCATTCTCGTGGCTTTTGCTTCCTGGTTCTGGTGGTAGTGTCGGTGCCATGTTGGTCGTGGACAGACCTGGTGTTTTACCATCGGTTGATTTGAATGCTGACGCTGTTGTTAAATCCGGCATCATCTTAAAAAAAAAAAAAAAAGAATAAAACAAATATAAATAACATAACACAAAGAATAAATACATAAAAAATATAAGAAAGTAATAAATGACAGGGTGGTGTGATGCAGCCCTACACGAAAAGTTATAGTTACCGTTAAAACCTCATAATTGATTATGTTCCAACAATAGCACATCATGAAGTGTTTTATTCCTCATATTTCACATTTATATCATACTAACAATTTTCAGTTCATTAAGGAATGTCGTGCTTTTAATCCATTTATATTTCGACTGTGAACTGTTTACAAAGCAAGTTAGCTCCTGTCATCGCTTACATTCGTAGGTCTAAACAGTCGATCCCTCGCCAAGCTCTCTTTAGGCCAGAAAAAAAATGCAGCTTGCCATATTATCGGGTCTACTCCTTAAGACTTTCTGTATCAGAAAAATTAAAGTTACTGCTTTACCTCTGATTGTTACAAAGTTCTGACACTGGAGACTCCTTCCAAAAAACATCATCTCCCCGAAAACTTCTACACACTTTTTTAAATCAGTTTATGTGGAGCGTCCAGTATAATTCAATTCTATTCTATTCTATTTTATTTGTATAGCGCTTTTAACAATGGACATTGTCTCAAAGCAGCTTTACAGAACATAAGAAACAGAAAAACATGCAAACAAACAAAACATGCAACAGTCCTAGATGTTAGACAAAATGATCCCTAGTGAGCAAGCCTGAGGCGCCTGAGGCAACTGTGGCAAGGAAAAACTCCCTTAGATGATATGAGGAAGAAACCTTGAGAGGAACCAGACTCAAAAGGGAACCCATCCTCATTTGGGTGACACTGGAGACTGTGATAGAACAATGTCCTTTCTGCATTTATGTATAGTCATGTAGCGTTTTATGTGTATATTGATTTGTAGGTTGTCATCTTCCTCAAAGATAACATACAAGCCTAGTCAGTACTGTCGGAGCTGCTGCTGTTCAGCACCTTCTGTGGCTATAAGGGCAGTTATGTGACGTTCTCTGTCTCTTTCTCTCTCTCTCTGTGTTTGTGTGTGTGTGTGTGTGTGTGTGTGTAGGGTCTCTGTCGAGAGTCCAGCTCAATGGTTCTGGCTCTAAAGGAGGACACAAAGAGGACGACTCTCGCTCACAAAGCACGGATGGAGGGAGCGAGTGCTGGGAGGATGGACCGGCCAAAAAGAGGTGAAACGACTCAACACACTCGCGCGCGCACACACACGTACATGGGCACACGGGCACGCACACAGAGGCTAATGTAGCCCAACTCAGACTGTATTCTCATATCTCCTGTCTTTCTTGTCTGTCTTTCTCAAAGCGAGTCAAGTAGTGAGCGTGTTTGAGCAGAATGGGGAGTGTGTTACAGCTAAAGCATCGAGTCTATCTGCAGAACAAAGAGCAAAAGCGTGATTATCAGTGAGGTGATTAAATCAATATCTTTACTATATAAAAGATACTGAGAATTAGAAAGTCTAAATCTAAATGAGAGGAAAAGCCGACAGTGAGAGCTCAGATCCTCGCTGTGTGACCCATACATTCCTCCCATAATTCATTTCTTTCTTGGCGATTGGTTCTGATAGCCGTTTGGAGCTGCGCACCGTGCTTATTAGCGAGATAATGATAACACGACTGCTTCCACAATAGAGTTGTCATTTGGGGGGATCAGAGGGCTTTATAATAAGCACTCATTCTTTGAAATTAATTTTCATTTCTTGTCACTTTTAATTAGTCTCTTTAAGCCATGCTTAGTATTTGTTTGAATTAATAATTAAAGAGGAAGGGAAATGAGATGTGTTCGTGTACAGTGTGCAATTAACTCTTTGCCATGTTTAATTTTTTTGTAGAACGAATGCGCCAAGCCACTTAAACGAGTGAAAGCAATTGCCTCACACAAGTAGCGTGTGTTTTTTTTTTTTCTTAATACCCACAGGCAAATAAACAAGCACCTGAGGTGTAATGTACCTTTAAAAAAAAAAAAAAAAAAAAAGTTTTTGAAATAGGGGGAAAGAATTGTTACTCATTTGGCCCAAGCACCAGGGTGATGCAGTCTCTATTCATTTTAATACTTTTTTTTTTTTTTTAACTCAGTTTATTTTGATTTCTTTCAAGCCTTACTGTGTGCCTTTTCAGTGATTTGTGTGGTATCATGCTGTAAAACCAGGATAATGAAGCTGAACGCTTAAAACAGCCCAGTGACAAATCCCCAGCTCAGAATTGCTCATGCTCAGTAACGTAGTAAATTAAGATGCTGACTTATGAAGATTTTTTTAATGGGTGTGTTTGCAGATGACTCCCATTCTCATGCTCTCATTCAGCATGTAAGTGTGTGTACAGCCAGCTATGGACAAATGAGAAATTCATTATCTAGCCCATCAGGCAAATGAAAGCCCCAGTGTACTGCCCAGTCTCATGTTTTGGTTGTCTAGACTAATGTAATTTAATCCCAAACTGGTTATCAGGTTAAATCCATTTATGTCAAATAATGAAAATCAGTCTGTATACTAACCAGTCAGTACTTCCTGGTTAGAGGAGTGATGTGTAGACATAGTCCTCATCCCCTCCTGATCATGCCTCTTTTTTTTTTGTCTGCATCTTTATTTTCTCCCAGCATGTATTTAGCAGAGTTGTTTGCCAGTTTTGCACTAGGCTATTCTGTATTGGTCCCCATTTCCTCATCGCTGCATGTTACTGTAAATTTACTTTATTCTATTAGTGGGGGAAAAAAAAGTTCCTATTGGTGACTAGAATGCATCTTCAGTTGACACTCAGGGTAGTGCACTAGGTGGAGAGTACCATGCACTAGTAGTGTGCTGTTCCACCCTGAAATGTATGAAACGACTTGAAAGTTGTTGACTTTGCGAAAGTCAATAAAGCCTTTTTTTTTTGTTCTCTGGGCTCTCAATTCATGTTAACCTTTGTCTGGTATGAAGCTACCCTGTCCAAAGGTTTATTCCTCATTTCCTTCATTCACACACCTGTCTTTACATTCTTTGTTCATTCTCGCTCGCCACAAGGTCAAGACTATTGAAAGACTAATGCTTTGCCTACCAGGTTGTCTATATTAGTGTGATTCCCATGAAATCCCACGAAAGCTCAAATAAAGCAATATCTTTATATCCCTTTTTATGTACTTGTCCTTACTTGCTATAATGTAATTCACAAGCCCAGTGGAGCTTTAGTTATTCTAGAAAGAACTGCACTGGAGGTAGTACAAAGTTCTTAAAGATGTACTTGCACCCTTCCTTGTCTCCAGGAACAGAAGGAGTGTTTCTTTGATCTGAGTTTGTGTACACTCAGGCACACTTATCTCAGAGGAAAGCCCATAGATGAAAAGAATTAGCCTCATGAAGTACCCATTCATTCAGGACATTCTGTATAACTACACACACACACACACACACACGCACACCCCAACACATGCAGCAAACACCCAGGCCCAGTGAAGTGCCAGCTCTCCCTCTGAAGAGGGCTGAATCAATCTCCAGAGGGCTGCATGGGAACAAAAGTACCAAAACCGAGACACCGAATCAAAGGCAGAGCTGGCCAAAACACACACACAACCATCCAGACTACAGCAGATGTCCAGTCTGGCCCCCTCCTGGAAATCCATTCACCACTGCACGCTGTGTGTGGGTGTGTTTCAGTCTCTCAGGTAACATGTACTTACTTGTGGGCATAAAGCAGAGCCAGTGTGTACGGTTTGTCTGGGCGAGGATCAGCGTGCAACACCTGCCTGCAGTCCTACCTGTCAATTAATACTGCATGGCAATCTTTAATCAGAGCTCTGCCCTCTAGACACCATCATTAAAACAGCGGTGAGAAAGAGAGACAGACGGAGAGGTGGGGAGAGGAAGAAAGACAGACAGAATGGGGGGGGGCACTGAGCTGGGATTTAAATAAGCACAAAGAGAGTGGGCTGCCATCGCCACACTGTCAACAACAGTGGCTTTTTGCTCTTGAGTGCCTTTCTCTGCCTTTCATTAGAGTGGCAGCTCTGCTCAGCCCTAATGAGAGACCCGCTCACTTGGCGCTGTGTGCCCGTCTGTGCTTTACCACTTTTTTGTGGCCACCATGTGTTTGCTGCAGTTCTTCTTGGCTTGGCCATGTCCGATTGAGGAGGTGCCAGCGCCTCCTACACCTGGCTTGGGTGGAAAAACAGGAAAGGGAGGAAAGAGGGATGAAGAGAAGGGGAGTGGTGAGAGCACATCAAGGTCCAGGTGCCAGGTTGCAGGGAAAGGCCATGATGAGGCAGATGAGAGCAGCGCTGTGTTTGCTTTCCCAGGCTTCTAAGAGATGCAGATCTTGCAGAAACTTTAGTTTGTGCCAAAGGCATAACTGACATTGGACTAAGGGCACATGTGGTACCCATCGGACTGGCAGGAACCCTGCGCCAAGGGCTTCTTTGGTTTGTCCTTGCTAGTTTGTTTGCCCACTTGAAATTCCCTCTCATGGTGAACATTTCTGGTATGCTTGTTCGCTTGCGCTGTGTAGCTGGTGCCAAATCTTTTTCTAGTAGTTTGCCAATTTCAGCGCTCTCTTC
This sequence comes from Pangasius djambal, assembly GCA_022985145.1. Taxonomy (NCBI): domain Eukaryota; kingdom Metazoa; phylum Chordata; class Actinopteri; order Siluriformes; family Pangasiidae; genus Pangasius; species Pangasius djambal. The sequence continues at coordinate 5,038,027 of CM041003.1, forward strand.
GCTCTGTGTCCCTCCTCCTCAGTTCCGCAGTTGGTTTGTTTTTTGTTGATTTCGATGCACCCATTCAAGCAGGCATGCAGCCATTGCCTATTTCTATGGCTACACAATGGCGCTATTGATTTTGCCATAAATCCCTTTGGTGTCACGAATGCTGCATGCCGATCAGTGCGTTGAACAGTGTCAGGAATCGATGCTGGCTACAAAGACAGTGATTAGGCATGATTGCTCACTCTCAGTGGAGTAATGACTTGTGCGTTTAGCATACAGTGGGTCTGTGTGGAGTGGAGGGGGTTGGCAAGGGTTAGCGTGAGAAACTGAGATCCAGGTATGCAGTTTGATTCCACAATCCTGTTGAGTCTCTGCACAGGTACAGCTTTTTGGCTCCAAAGGATTGCTGAGTCACAGAGCAGGAATGTCCTTTGGTCGAGTGCTTAACTGAAGTGTTTGTTCTCAGGAGTCAATGCTGTGGTGCATATCTGATCTTTATTGGATATGGAGGGAGTGGAACAGGGTGCATTAAGATTGATATGCCACTGATGCACTGAAGTGTTTTTAGGAGTTAATTTCAAAATGACTTTGGATGGTTGAAGACACATGGTCACCCACTTGTTGAGAAGAGGGTTGTTGAGCAACAAAGATTTAAAAAAAAAAAAAAAAAAAAAGGATGAGCTTGCAGTGTAATTTGTTAATTTTACCT
>CM041003.1:5038823-5082730 GCA_022985145.1 Pangasius djambal
GTTCTGTCAGAGCAAAATGTGACTCATTTGGCACATTACAAAAGTGTGATTCCTTAGGTCATTAAAATGATTTCTTACTCTGTTTTGGTGGCAGGTAGTATCGCATATGAATTGTTCACTAGTCTACAGCAGTCCAAGAGCTCTCCTGGCACCTCTCTGTTGTGCTGTTGTCCCGACATGCTTATGTTACACTCCCCAGGGCTTGGGAACATGGGGCAGCCTGGAGCTGGATCTTTGTCAGCTTGTGGAAGTTATTAGCTAGCTAGTGAATCCAGAGAGAGGCAAGGCCAAGACTGAAAGGCTTGAGTGGTTGCACCTGTCTGAGCTATGGTGTCTTGTTTCATCATTAAACCACAGTCCATGGCCTATAAACAGTGATAGACATCTTAAAAGGGGACAGGGGATGGACACACAGACATTTATCGGCTTATTGGTCTCTCTTGTGCTTTATTTTTCTCCTGTTCTGTCTACCTCCCTCTTTGTCATTCTCACAGCTCCAGGTACCGTTCCAACCGCAGTATTCACAAAATTCAAGTGAATGTTCCACAAAGTCAGCAAAACAGAATGTGCATCTTTGTGTGTTCCCATCATCTACTGTTGTGCAAATATACAGAAGAGGGCACAACAAGATGATCTAATCAAGTCTGCTAGCCAAAAACACAGTTCTGGAGAGACTGGAACATGTACTCACTAGGTCATCATTTATTTGAAAATATTAATTGTGTGTGAACCCAATTACATAAAGAATCGCATATGTTTGGAACAGCCATGCAGAAGTCTACAAACATTCCTTGCCTCTGACTTCATCTTGCCTACCACTTTCCTTCCATCGTGCCCTCACACAGTGTGGGTGAGTTATTGTGGTCCACCATATTTTATAAATGCAGGCACAAAGGCATGGTGGTGGTAAGATTGACATAACATCTTGATCTTTCCTGAATAGGTATGCAGATAAAAGTAGTGTTCAAAGCCATTACTGAATAGTTACTCAAGTGCTTCTTTGTCCTCCTCTTAGAACTCATGGATAAAGTAGTCTTATACACCTGTGTGTGACACCTGGGTGCTCAGTTTTGCTTGGCATCTGTGCCCTTTGTGCTCTCCCCACCAATGTCCTAGTATGTGGCAATGGGAGGGGGATGGGAAATAAGGGGTCAAAAAAATGGGGTCACCTCTAGTGGTCTCGCTTGCTCAGACAGACAGAAAAGCAATAAACACTTCAGCTCTGGCAGCTGTGTTTACATTAAGCATCCACAGCCGGGTTCTCCTTGGGGAATGGTGTTAAAGTCACACTTATTTATTTCCAAGCAGGAGGTCAGCCTTGCTTTCTGGCTTGTCTTTACTGCATCAACACGAAATGTCTGTCCTTGGTTCCTCTCAGCACCTTTTTTTCTGAAGTGTGTTTGATACAGGAATTGGCTCTTGGTTGGATTTGTGAAAGCAACATGAATCATAACTACTTGTATTCATGCATTTTAATAATTTTGTTCTGTTCTGTGTATTAGATAGATGCATTTTATCTCATATTGTCTTGGGGTTACTGACCCTCAAACCCTTATACCCAGTCAGGGTTTTGGAACTTCATTATCCAGTACAGTGTTAGGCCTACTGACCCTGCTGGACCAGTTCACCATAGCTTTGGGGGATTTTGACACTCAAGACAGTAAGTGGATGTAGAGTAACCTACTTGACCCCATATTGAGTGTGGGTTATTGCTGCTGACCCTACGTAGTGTTAAGGTTTTGCACCTTCAAAGCATTGACCTCATACTGCATTGGGCTAGCTGACCTGATACAGTGCTCCGGGGTTTTTGGACTTTTGGACTTTAATGACCAAGTACAGTGTTAGCTTCTGGACCTTGCTGATCCAAAGGTTCCAGGTTGTAGGTTTTTGGACATTCCTGACCCTCTATAATGTAATCAGGATTCCCCAATTGAGTTCTGGGTCTTCTCTGAACCAACCCCACCCCCGTTCCCCCACAACCTCCAAATTGAACTGCTCTGCACGCGCATTGCTGCCTGTGTTTTGCGCTCCTATGAGCCAGCTGCTCTATGCTGGCAGGAGCTGCAGGGAGAGTTTATCATGAACATGTGGCCCATCTGGACCTGTTTAGCTTTAAGGGGAAAAAAGAAGGAAAGAAGAGAAAAAGAAAGACAGAGAAAATGAGAGAGAGTTAGACTGAGAACATCAGCCAGTAGCCGTGAACAAAATTTGTCGCTCTGTACACTTGAAGACATTGTTGTCTTTTTGCCAATTGAATTTACAATTAACTAGGTATCATGTTAGGGTAAGTACAAACGAATCTCCTGTTTTCCATTGTGATAGCAAGCTGTATTAGGGACATGTCTTTCATGTGGTAGCATCATATTAACTATTCTTATCTGTATTTTAAAGGATTTGAGGATTACAGATTCTTGGTCTATTCTTTTATGATCATTTAATTTCAGAAGCTTCTTTTCTGCATGTTTTGACCATGTTAATGACCAGGCTGACATGGAACAGCTGTGCAGTTTACCCCTTGTGCAGGATGCCACATATGGGTGCATGAGCCTTGTTAATTTCACTTTGGAAAAAAAAAATGGAATGGGGGAAAAAGCTAATGTTAACACTGAAACAAGAGGTTCAGCATTTCCCACAAAGAATTTAAGCCATTGCCAACCCTCCCTCTCTGAGCCTCAAATAGCTTCACCCCCTAGGGTCGATCGGAGCCTGCCCTCTCTTCATCGCATCATCCATCTACTCGCTCCACTCATTCATCTCACTCTCCCTCCCTCCGAGGCTCACCCCTGCTCCTCTCGTCTGCTGCTGAGATTAGGAGCGACTCCTGCAGATAAGGAATGCTTTGATACCCTGGGGCAGGACTGGAAGGGTCACATTGTTTACTCACAGTGCCTAAGCCAAGCTTTTGTTTGCGAAAGCCCCCTTGTCCCTACCCCTATCTCATGCTCTTTTAGAAGAGCATTAACCTCTGCCGATGACGGACGAACACACTGGAGTACTCGTGGGTGTCTTCGTCCTGTGAGTGCAAAGCTTCAGAGTGAGACTTTGAGGTCTCTCCAGGACCTGCTTGTGACCCCTTTTATTGACCAGGGGGATCAGTAGGGTTTGTTTGTGTTCTGAATGGTGAGATCACCTTTAACCCATTTAAGTAGGAGCCAATAGAATGAAGCATTAACCTCCTGTAAGTAGCAATTTTAAAGCAAGACCAAAGTGTGTGCGCGAACATGTGTTTCTTCATACACACATTCATGTGTAAAAGCATGGGATTGTGCGTGTGTCAGCTAGTGATGTACACCAGTGCTTGCAGTGAATTAGCTTTGGGGAAAACCACAGATCACAGCAGCTGTTGCTTATAAAGCGAGGTAACGTGAAGGTTATGAAAGCATTTCTTCCCCCCTCCTATCCTGTGTTTTTTAGCCGAGCGAGTCCAGGCTGCGCTGCTGTAGTTTTCCGGTAGGGCCGAACTCCTGCTTTTCAATCCTGCCGCTACTCTCAGAGCTAATCAGTGATACAGAACAGCAACACGTGTAGAAACATCAGAGCGGCGGCAGCACTTTGAAGGCTGAGGTGAAGGAGATTAGACTGGGATGAATAGGGACATCCTGTGGTAATCCCCCCCTCCATCACCTCCTCTTCAGGTGCTCACCCACCTCTCTCAATCTTTTCCCTTTCTGTATTTGCTCCTTTCTCTCACTGTCAGAATATACGACCACAAAGTTTCTTGTTCTTTACTTCAAATTCTTTCTCTCCCCCCTCCTCGTCTCTGTCTCTCTGGAATCTTGGCCAGCTGTACTGAACTCCAGAGAGCTCCATTAGCTTTCTAACCCCATATCTCAGTCTCCTGATGATAAGGTGTTACACTTTCAGCAACACAAGATAGTGTGATGGCAAAAAAGTCATGAGCCAGGCATGTATAGACACGCAGAGCACCTCTGTTTCCATTTTTCTGGTGTAGAAATGAGACCGAGCACTCCTTTGGCTCTCTTTCACCCATCACTCGTTCTTCTTTGCTGTCTTTCACCTAGCACTGTCATTCTCCTCTGCTCTCTTTAACCCAATGCTCTGCTTTTCCAGGACTGATTGGCACGGCGGGGTAAGGGGATCGGCGCCCTTCCCTCCCCCGTGATGATCTCAGCCTATTGTGGGTTTTTATCAATGTTGAATAATGCATGGCTCTGGCCTCCCATTAAACTCGCGCCATTGTGAGAGCCACTATCTGCCCCATTAAGGAGCACACAGGGCAGGAAGCTCAGTGGGGTTATTGGGTTTCAGGATCTTTTGCTCAGGATGGAAGGGAGAGAAAAGCTCCAGCGGAAGAGGGAAGTCTGGAGGAGCCAGTCGTTGGCTCCTTTAGTTCCGCTCTGGGGCTGAGTGGGTGATAGAGGAGAGGAGTAGAGGATGTGGTCAAGAAGGAGTGCACCCTCCTCCTTTTTGTAGTCTGATTTATAACCATATTACCTCCAAGCAGAGCCAGAGCTCTGTCTTTGCAGCACTCCAGCAGCGTTCCCTGGCGGCTTTACGTTGGTGCCGACTTGCCATCTGCTGACCGAGCGCTGAGAAAATGTGCACTCTGCTGATTCAGTTGAACTGATTCGTCCCTGTGTACACCATGGTTGAACAGTTTGTGATTCATGAGCTTTTTAAACACTGCCAGAAAAAAAAGTGCATGATTAACTCTGTGCAAAGAATAATGGGTAAATAAGCAGCACTTCGACATGCTTCCTGCATTTTAGGCCCGTGTGGAGTCAGCTGTGCTAATCAGTCAGAATCATCCATGCTCTCCAGGCTCTTCATTTTTCAAACTGACCAGCGGTGAAAGGTGTGCCCTCAAACTGCTGCGTCTTCCAACGAAGCTGTGGTTTCTGTTTCTCAGTTTTTCTGAGGTTCAGTTTGAAGCCAGTGGGGTTTCTTGTTCCATCTGCTTTTAGTACAGTCTGCTTGCTCGGAGTTTGAGTCCCGTAGATGTGGTCAGAGGTCAGAGTGGGACGTCTTGGGGATATCCCTCCTCCTGTGACTTCTCTGCAGGTGCTTGCTTGCCCATTTCTCTATTTCTGTATATCTCTGTTTTGCTGACTGCATGGGTACCACATAATATCTATTCACTGCATCACTGTGATTACCACAACAATAATTTGACCACATTTGACCTGTTTCCTTGACTATAAACACAACTATAACCATTACACTCCAACAATAAAGGTTTTAGAATAAAGGCAAACGTGGGAAGCTGTAATTATGCAGTTCTTGCTTTTTTATGTACAGTAAGAAGTAATTCCAGTTGCTTGCATTGTATTTTTGTGAGATCAGATACTGGTAATATGTAACCACAAATTCTTGTTGCATAAAGAGTATGGACGTTTTGACTGAATAGTTACAAAAATACATGTTTTACATAAAACTTTATTGGCTTCCCCAACAGCTACACTCAGACCTCCTTATAAGTGAGTTTTGAGTAAACTAAAACTTTTTTTTTTTTTTTCAGTACAAGGAAATGTCAGTTTTATGCCCTTGGTCACTGTGGAAAAAATTGCAGACACTGTTCATAGAAATTATATTGAAAGACTCAAACCAGTGAAACTCAGCCAAATACAGTGCGGGATTCTGTCATAGTGGACCATCACTGTTGCGACTTTAACTAGGTTTTATTTTATTTAACAGCTTTGTTCTGTCTTGTTCGGTTTAAAGCTTGGTTCCTTTGATGTCCCTTGAAAAATTGCATCCATTGTACCTTTTGCTTCTTGAACACGGAGCTTAAATTAGATTTTAAATCTTCGTGAATTGCAGTCTTAAATGGTGTTGAGATTGGTAATATTTTATTAAGGCGCTTGGCCTCTGGCCCGGGCTTGTGGGGATGATTTGTTTTGAAGTGTTTATATGTGTGTGTTGGCTTGCACTTCAGTTCAGCTCAGTTTCCCCAAAATGTCTCTGACATTGTGATGAACTGTCAGTCGGCGTGTAATCTCTTGTGAAAAATAGCTGCTGGCTTTGTCCCCAGGGAAGATTTCTCTTCTCTCTCTGCCATTTGTCCACATTCCAGTGTCTGTCAACAGCCCAGAATTCTTCACTTATCCAACCTGCACAGCTGTGAGCCCCTCTCTCTCTCTCTCTCTCGCCGTCTCTCTCTCTCTCTCTCTCGTGTCGTCTCTATAACAAGGCAGCCGAGCGTATGAAGCAAGGCCTCCATTATCAGCTGGATGGAGTCTCGGGCTTGTGGGCTGTGTGTGGTTACAGTCGTCTCTTGCAGAATTCCCGAGCATGTTTTGACTTTAATTTGTGCTGGTCAACGCCGAGCCTGAGGCTCACGACACCCTGCTGTGTTTGGGTGCTCCGCCTAGAGTGGTGTGTGAGTGGATTTTTCACAGTAAAAGCAATAGTCGGGAGGATTTTGGCATCCGGCAAGTGATAAGGGAAGGAATAAATCTATAGAGCTGAGTGTGTGTGGCAGTACAGCTTGTTCAGGGATGCCACTTTATAAATGAAGCCATGCAAAACCCTGGGTGTTTGTCTTCACAGAATTCTCTCTCTCTCTCTCTCTCTCTCTCTCTCTCTCTCTCTCTCTCTCTCTCTCTCTCTCTCTGTCTGTCTGTCTGTCCATTCATCTGTGACTTGGTTCAGTTTGTGAGGCTTTTTATTGATTATGGTTGCCAGAGGAAAGATATATTGTAATCACATAAATGAACGAACAGTTACATAACTAAACATGCATAATATAAATATATATCCTTGTAATTTTGGTTAGTAAATGACAATAACCCAATATAAAATACCATAAAGTGTGATCAATATACAGATTTATAATGTACTATGTACACGGTATATACAAATTCACATTTATTTAATTGCTGTATAAATTAGCCAAGTGTTTATGTAAGGAATAAAGCACAATGGGGCGTGCTATTATAGGAAAATAATTGATGAAGGGGTGCTGTGAAGCGGAGTTACTGTTACCACCTCGAGGTTGATTATTTTCCTATGATAGCATGTCATGAAGTATTTTATTGCTCTTACACCAGAGCAATTTTCCAAAGCTAATGTGTTTTTTTTTTTCTTTTTTTCTTTTTAATTTTAACTAATTTTTTTTAGTCTTTTTTAAAAATTATTTATTAAGGAATGACACACTAGTTTTTATCCATTTATACTTATGTTTAATGTTGTGGAACATCTGTGAATCAAGTTTTACCACTTATGTTATAGCAGCTAAAAATAGTCATTCAGTCTCTTGCCTTTATTTTTTTTTTTCTCTCCCAAGAAACCGTAAAGCCAGTAAACTTAGGAACAGCATTACCTCTTAATTAAAAAGTGCACACACTGGATGCTCCTTCCAAAAAGGTCATTTTCTGCTTACTAAATAAATGATTGCATGTTTACAACCTGTATATGTGGAGTTACTCCCTCTGTAAATAAGTCATTACTATAGAAACAATAGCATATTAGAACAAGTACATTATTATAAACATTAAAGCTAGAACTGCTGTCAGAGCTGCTGTTATAGATAATTAATCAACACCTGACTAATCAGAATAAAGAATTCAATAGTACTGTGGTATAAGGTCGTGTATTGTATAATAGAATATCTAATAAGTGCGAGTATTTATCCAGACATGCACTTCCTTGATATATTACCAGTAGTTCCTCCTTCCCGTCCCCCTTTCCATCATATTCTCCATTAGTGATCACAGATTCTATCCCTCTGTCTCGGGCTCTTACTTTACCTCTCTCCATTTTCTGTTATTTACTGTCATTTAGTCGTACGGTCGCTCATCAAAGCCTAGCCACGTTTCACAGAGAGCAGTAAGTTTATAGCGGCACATTCTTCTCATTTTCTGTCAGTGCAGGAAATGGCCTTTGCATATTTCATGCCGTTCTCTGATGTTCTAATATTCACACGTCGATTATTTATTTATTTATTTATTTTTAAAGCTTTCTAGCGGTGTGGCTCTCAGTACTGCCTCTCAAGCACATCACGTGACTCCATAGTGTAAACGTGTAGGCTGGATTGGAACACCGGGGTTGTTCATTAACACGCGGTATGCGTCTGCACCGTCTGTCTAAACCAGGCAGAATCTTCCTCTCGGCATGTTCGTTTAACGATTTGCTCTTGAGAAACACGTTTTCCATCAGGAGTGAATCGATGCGATTTGATACAGACCACGAACGCTCTGTGCGTCTGCAGGAAAATGCTGTCTCTTACTAAGATTTCATTCTGGTTAGGTGAAATCTCAACGCCTTCCTTCATGTGCAGACGCAGCAGGAGGAAGCAGCCTGAGAGGATTGATGCATCTGGTGAAAGAACAGCGCTAGTCAGAATTGATTAGCAACGCCGTCTCAGCCATGTCAAAGCTGTTGCGCTCGCTGAGAAATCGCACTAACAGGCGTCTGATTGAATGTGAGATTAATTTGTACAGCAGGAGATGATGTTTGATCTTTTCTCTTTTCCCTGCTTGTTTGGTGTGAAGCGTGCCTTAAGAGCCAAGGGCAGTGATCGACAGCGCAATGATGAAATGGAGCTGAAATAAATACGTGCGCACAAATGATGTGCTCCTGTTGTTACACAAGGGTGGCAAAATAGATATGGCACAAATATATCACCGTGTATATTGTCAGTGTATTTTTAACACGTTCCAGCAGTGGTGGGTCATATTTTACAAGGAGAAAGGAGAGAGAGTGAAACTGTGGTTGCAAAAATAGATTTTAACGAGTTAGAGTCGATCAAATCATGTTGCTTAACTATTAGGATGCAAATGTATGAAGATGATATTCTGTCATTGGATGCTGTAGTGTGTTAGTGGCTGACTGTCATCCATGTCGCTGCTGCTGACCTTTTCACCACCTTCTGTTCCCCTGCTGTAAAATTGTTTTAAATAAAATGACGGATCAAATCTTTTCCAGGTTCACAGCGGCGTTGTTATGGTAGCTAGACAGAGAGCTGAGTTGTATAGTTAATACTCTGCACTATGTAGTGCGGTAGTTGTTAATTAGGACAATTTCTTTTTGTCATTTTTTTCATTCAGTGTTTTAAAAAAAAAAAAATCCAAATTCAGATTTCGGCCTTTTTTGCCCGAGTACTGAATCTAAGTGTGCTGGCTGTCTTGGTTTGACAATTTTTTTTTTTTTTAAATGTCAACTTGGTGTGTTCGTGGCCTTGAAAGCCATTTTTCTGCTCTTACTCCTCACTTTTATAACCTGGGAATGTTTTAGCACTCAGTAATGAAACGTCACTGAGGTTTATTCACACCGAAGCAACTTTCATTCCATTTTTACGAGCATTATGGGAGTGAGAGCAGCACAAAGCAAGCAAGGAGTATGGAAAATGAATGATTTCGTAACTTGAAGCAAATATCATTAGGCAGTGACCAAGCAGATCGTTTGTTTTGTGTGGTATTGAAGTCATCATGAGTGATGCCCATGACCAATGTTGAGCTTGACTGTCTTTTTTAAAAATTTATTCCGTATTTAACTAACAAAATATGCATATTTAATGCAACATACATAGATTTGGAGTATAATTACATTTAAGAAACAAAAAAGATGTGTGATAATTTCAGTATAGCCAAATCCTGGCAAAGGAAGCGTGTGAATGCATTTTCCTGAGAAATCTAGTTCACACACTATATATATATACATATATATATATATATATATATATATATATATATATATATGCACACACACAAACACACACACACACACAGTGTAGTGCATGAACTAGATAACTAGATTTCTCAGGAAGGTGTGTGTGTGTGTGTGTGTGTGTATATGTATGTATGTATATATGTGTGTGTGTGTATGTGTGTGTGTGTGTGTGTGTGTATATATATATATATATATATATATATATATATATATATATATATATATATATATATATATATATATATATATTTATTATTATTATTATTATTATATATATATATATATATATATTTTTTTCAATTGTGAGAAGATAAAGTTTTCCCTTTTTTTCTATACAAGTGCACAATATAGGGGTGAAATATGGAGTTTCTGTGTATAACTATATATAAAACCTTGATCCTTTTTCTCTGGTTATTTGGTTTAAAACTTTAATTTTAAGTAATAAAGTGTGAACTGTCAGTGAACTGTTTCAGCTGCTGAGAGCAGAATATTACATGTGAGAGAAGCGCAATCATTTTTAAAGGTGTCAAATATTTCCCCTTTTGAGTAAGATTATGTGATTACTGTGTTTTTTTCTGTTTTATACCATCATATATCCACCTCTTATAGCACTGAGCCACAAAATGCAGTCACTTTTTAAGCGATGCAGATTCTTTTCTTTATGCATAAAACTAGACTCTGTTAGCATTTACATATGAAATGACATCTAGAGAGCCCTAGAAAAGCATGGCATGTATGACAGCTCCTCATATTCGCCAGCGTGACCGGCGAGTTTCTAATCTAAAAAAAGGAAAAGGATAAAAGAGCAGAGGGTTCAGGAGAATCAAAGCTCCTAGCTTTTAAAAGTCTGCCTGCAATTTGATGCATCCTTTGTACTTCTTATCACTCGTCAGCTGCAGCAGACGCCTCGGCAGCGTTTAACTGAGAAACTTAATTACATTTCAGGCCCGTGACACGAATCAGGATTCAGTAATTACGAGGTGGCCGGACGGCAGCTGGCAGGTGCTGCTCTGGAGCAGAGCGAGGGGGGAAAAGCACAACACCCTCGGCCCTTCTCTCCACTCTGACACTTTTTGGATAATAATTATACGGAGCGGCGCCGTGGCCCAGGCCATGCCAATCCGATCCAGATTGACTGAATTAGTTGCAGCGACAGTGAGAGCCAGAGTCACGCTTTGCCATTTCTGAGAGCAAATACTGCAGGAGGAATTTATAGCCCTCTGTAGCGTTATTCGAGACGCACTGCTTAAGAGGGGGATTTGTTTTCATAATGTGGCCATAAAGACAGGGTGTATGTGTAATCCATATAGTCTCTCTTTCTCTGTGCCTTTCTCTCTCTCTCTCTCTCTCTTTCTCTCTCTCTCTCTTTGTTTTGGTAAATTCATTTCTGTTTAGGGTAGCTTTACTGACAAGACTATATCAAGGAAAATATTACCAACAGAGGCACTTCAGGTATTTTTTAAAATTCCTTCTCGCAGCATGGACACTAGTTATGCATCAACAGAATTTGTGCTAAAATCAGAATCATCACTAAAACAGTATCCGGACCGTTCAAGGAGCTGTCTATCACTCAGGGTGAAGGGGGTGTGGCCTCTGATACTGTCTGTTCCAATAAAGCAGGTGCCTCCTCTGTGCCTGGGTGAATGTGAAGGGGGCATGGCCTAGGTACCTGTTGCTCAAAGAAGGTATGGTCTCTGTTCCCCTCACTCAGTGAAGGAGGTGAAGCCTCTGTGCCTTTCAGCCTCAATGAAGGAGGCCTGACTTTAGTGCATGTCACTCGGGGAAGGAGGTGGAGCCTCTGTGCCTTTCAGCCTCAATGAAGGAGGCCTGACTTTAGTGCATGTCACTCGGGGAAGGAGGTGGAGCCTCTGTGCCTGTCAGTCTCAGTGAAGGAGGTATGGCCTTTATGCAGGTCAGTGAAGGGGGTGTGGTGTCTGTACATGTCAGTCTCAGTGAATGAGTTGTGGCTTTTGTATCTATCAGTTTCTGTGATGGAGGCTTGGCTGCTGTCTTAGTATATAAGGAAGCTTTCTCTTTTTGCCTTATTTTTTTTCTTATTAAAATAAAACTTAATATATATGCATCACATTGAAAGAGCTCTAAAACAAAACATTAATTCAGTGGCAGCTTTGCATGTATCTGATGTGCCAGCTTGTTGATCATCTCAAAGTCACTTTATCCTTTCCCCATATGGTGTGAGATTATAGTAATGATAAGGATCTTTGGTGTTTGGTGCTACATATTTGTAGCGTCAGATGCACTTTGTTCTAAATACAGTTTTATTAAGTGTGTTTCTTTGTCTGTGTCAGACCCAGACTGCAGGCCCAGAGGAAATTTGCTCAGTCTCAGCCCAACTCTCCCAGCAGCACTCCGGTGAAGATGGCCGACCCGTCACTGCCCACACCAGCCACGCAGATCACCGATCTCTCCAGACGCAAGCCCAAGACCGAGGACTTCCTCACTTTCCTCTGCCTACGAGGTATTTTTTAAAAATAATATCGTATGTATTTTACCTAACCTAATATAGGAATTAGGTTTTAAGGGTATTTATTTTCCTTCTACCACATATTCCTTCTCAGGATTTGGGATTTCAGTCCAGCTCTTTGCTTCTATCTTTCCTCTTCTTGTTCTTATCTTGATTCAGCCCCTCAGTGGCTCCTTGTTTGATTTTATTGCTGAGGTGTGAGATTTGACCCCGTGAGATGCTGAAAGATATTGGTGTAATCGAAGAAAAGCAGAGTGCAATCACGCAGCAAGCAAAGGCTTCTGGGAAACAAATACAAATAGGTCCATTAGTCAAATTAGGTATTGCTATTAACCCAGACTGGCCCTGTAAAGTGGGTTAAAAAGCAGTTCCAGAGCCACACAGGAAACAACAAAATTCCCCCTTAAGGGACAACACACACACACACACACACACTTTCTCCCTCTCTCTCTCTCACACACACACACACACACACACACACACACACACACACACACACACACGGATTCATGCAGATATACACAAGGATCCAGAGGCCCAGCCCATCCTTGCATGCTCATCACACTTCATCACATGGTCATAAAATTGACAGAGGGCCGTTTGGCAGCCCCTCTCTGTATCAAATGCATTTTCATAATGCACTTCTAAATGAGAGAGGCTTGGGCAACACACACACGCGCGCGCACACACAATTTCAACTGATCTGTCTGTCAGCCCAGGAGGCTACACTGGGGTGTTAGGGTAGGTGTGTGTGTGTGTGTGCGCGCTGTATATACATGCATGTAGGTACACTGTACATAAACCTGTCTGTCTCTCAGTGTCTGTCTCTGTATTTTGGTCTCTGACCGTCTCTGTCAGCATCTGGCTGTTTCTCTCTGTCTGTCTCTGTCTGTCTCTCTCTGTTAGTCTGGTATGTGTGTCTCTGTCTGTCAGTCATAGTAGAGTAAGCTGCTGTAATGGAGTCCAGGCTAAATTCTGTGAGGTCTGCTCGAGGCGTCTGTATGTTCACTGTCTCTCATTCGCACAGTCCTGTGTCTTTACTCCTGCTCAACACACACACACACACACACACACACAGATGCGCTGCCCGCTTGGTCGACAATTCACTGGCACGATTATTTATAGATCAGACAGTCCCACTGAGATCAGCTCTCTGTCTCTCTCTCTCTCTCTCTCTCTCTCTCTCTCTCTCTCTCTCTCTCTCTCTCTCTCTCTCTCTCTCTCTCTCTCTCGTGTGTGTGTGTGTGTGAAAACTCCCACATCTCGTAATGCCATTTTCATACAGCTTGTGCCTGTGTATAGTAAAATTAAAACAGAATAGTGTGTTAGACAGGGTGTGTAACATATACAGGGCAGTGCTTTAACTCTAAAGTATTTCTAGTGTGTGAAAGCCTCCAATTAGTATTTTATCCTTCTTATTTTAGTCTACAGAGGGGTGTGTGTGTGTGTGTGTCAGAACTGACTTTGCGGCTCTGATCTCTCGCTCTGGGTCTTTGTTTTTTCAGAGAGAGCGAGCGTGTGAAAGGAGGGTAAATATTTTCTCCTTTCTGAAACAGATCGATGGTGTCCTGGTGAAGGCCGACGAGGTCAGAGGGTCGTTTGTACAGCAGCACTGTTGTGGCTGATGTCCAAGCCGAGCTTTAGCTTATCTTATAAAGCCAGTTTAGCCAGACGGCTGTGTGTGACAGGAATGCGCAGTGCTGAGGTTTGTGATTAACAACATGCTGTAATCATTCACAGGAAGTGCAGGGAACGGCTAAGAGGAGTTTCTGCACCAGTGGCGTTTTATTCTCCTGCTGTGAGGAGCTCCGTTTTTAGTCCTTAAATGTGAAATGGTTTTTAATCTCCTTAGGGAGAGCTTTAATTTATGATGCAATGTACAGTAATGTGACACACACACACAAGCACCACTCTATGCTGCTTTATATTCAAGCTTGGGTGGGTATTTATAACTGTGTGTGTGTGTGTGTGTGTGCGTGTGTGTGTGTGTGCATGTGTGTGCACGCATATGTGTTTTTATATCCTATCCAAGGAAAACTGCTTATTCTTACAAAAAAAAAAAAAATGCAGCTTTTATTTAAAAATACTAAGGAGCCAAAAGATTTCTTTTCGGTTACTGAGGTTAAGGTTAGGGTTAGATTTACATGTAACTTAGTGTTAATTAGCTACACTGATGATTGTCAGTGGAGGGTCCTCACAAGTATAAGTAAAACGTGTGTGTGTGTGTGTGTGTGTGTGTGTGTGTGTGTGTGTGTGTGTGTGTGTGTGTAAGATGTACCGATCAAGTTACTGCACTTTCCAGGAGGTCATTGTTAGTGATGTCCGTTCTGCTTTGTCGCTGCACACACACACACACACACGTGCGCACGCACACACAGATAAAGTGATAAAGTGGCAGTGTGTTACATAACACGCAGCTGTAACTATAGGCCCTTTGAGTAAGCAGTGGATTCTGCTTCAAATCTAATGTAAACGTGTGTGTCTTTCCGAAAGTTCTGATGTATTTTTGAGACGTGTGTGTGAGTGAGCTCAGCTGAGGAACAAAGATGGCCGATGTCAATTTAATTAGGAATGTTGACGTGTGCTGTTATACCTCAGATGTGTGTGTGTGTGTGTATGTGTGTGTAGGCTGATTGAATTTGCCTGGCAAGTCCTCAGGCTCAGGGCAAACTGGGTTAATGGATTCACAGACATTCAGGAATGTAAATTAGAGGAGATTTAATCCGTAATCCTGCCTCACTCTGCAGTAGAGATGATGGTATTAAAAGATGCCCCACCCCCCACCCCCGGTGTGACGGGAAGCTTGTGTGCACTTCACTCTCCGACATCTGTGGCCAAGACCTTTAACCCTGCCTGATAGAGGATCTGTTAGCCTGATGATCTCAGGTGTTGTAATTGGCCCTTGGCACGCCGCTATCCCGGGATTATTCATGGTTTATTTCGAATTATTTGTCGTTAGTTACTTCTGTTGAGCTACAATATATTTTCCAATCCGCATGTTTGAGGTTGATAAACTTGGGATTGGTGAACTGGTTGGCTAACGAAGACTCCAAAATGTCCGCGAGTGTTCAAAAATGATATTTTCATATTAGGTGTTTGTATTATATACATATACACCCACCGTCCACTTTATTAGGAACACCTGTACAACTGCACAGTGCAGTTATCTAATCAGCCATTCATGTGGTAGCAGCGCAGTGCAAAAACTCATGCAGATACAGGTCAAGAGTTTCAGTTAATGTTCACATCAGTCATCAGAATGAAGAAAATGTGTGATCTCTGTGACTTTAATCGTGGTATGGACGTGTTGCAAAAGGAGTGTCTTATCCTGTGTACGATGTTAACCCGCAGAGCTCGAAAATGACTTAACTCTGAGGTAAGTGAGAACTTGGAATTAGCTTTTTCGAGCTACAATGTGGGGGGAAAAACGTGTTGTTTTTTTTTTTCTCTCATTAGCAGCAAGCTAGCCAGCTAACTGTATTGAGTGATTTAAAAGAAGGAAGTGCTGCTGTGTTTACTGTTCATGCTGTGAGCAGCCATGTTGATTTGACAACACTCGCTGAACTCGGGGTTGAGGAGACCTTCCCGAGTTCCCGAGTAGGAATTCAGACTTGAAGGGGAATTTTCTTTGCTCGGAAATACGGAAAATACTGAAAACAACCAAACAGTTTTTTTTTGTTTTGTTTTGTGTGTTTGACAAAATTGCTATTTATAAATCTGTATTAGCGTAGTGTTTCTTTGATTTCTAACACAAATTTGGTTATTGGCTCTGTCATGTTTTCTTTTTTTTCTTTTTTTTTTTTTTCTTTTTTCCCTAAAAACTCACTATCCCCAATAAGGACAGTATGCTTTGAACCTTTTTATGGACTCTAAAAGCTACTTCCAAGAGAAGGAAAGAAAAGGAAGAGAAAGGGAAAATGTTTTTAAGATGAAAAAGCAAATTTAATCGTCCACATGATCAGGATATTTAGTTAAATAATATACTCGACTTTGATTTGATTTTGTTGGAGGTGGTTAGTGTTTGATTCTTGCTTAATTCACATTTCTGAATTTTAAAAATATCCCCTAATGAAATGGGTTTCATATGTAAAGAGCCTATTTATAGATCTGAGGGTTCAGATGAAGGGCAGGAGCAGATCTCGATCAGCACTCTTTAGTCTGTGAGGCATTTTAAAACCTTGGCTTAACCATAATTAAGCCACAGAATCCATCCTAACCGCTATTGAAGGCAGTAGCCAATCAGAGCACAGTGTTTTTCCAGGGCTTGTGCTGGATTGGCTGTCGTTTAGCTCCGTTCGCAAACCTCACTTGCTTATTCTTTATCCCATAAAAAGAACAAGGCCTATAAGTAGACAGTTTTGGTTGTAATTATGTCTGCGCATGGTTTAAAACTGACAATCGTAATGAACGCCTTCACCCTTAATTATGATTTGCGTCAGCTCGAGCACAATATGAAAGCGTGTGTAATTGGAGCTCGGGGAAAGGCCTGGCTTTTATTTTCCACTCCGTCTTGGAGATGACAGCACCACAGCCGGCGCCAGAGAGAGAGAGAGCGAACGAGCAAGCGAGGGTGGCACAAAATGGAGCGAGAGGCGCTCGTAAATCTGGCCACGATGACAGGAGGTGCTCTCATGATCACAGGATGGAATTGTCCTGAGCTTGGGCACTGTGTCCCCTCGCATGCCCTCGAGGCTTTGACCTCTCGCCGCACTCGGAGAAGGAGCTCTGCGTAATAGCAGCCATTTCCTCAATTAGCTGAATCATTTGCCGCTGATTGCAAGTTTTGTTTGTTTGCTCTCTATTTGCTCGTCGTTTGAGGAATTAAGTCATTTGTAAAAGGTGAAAAGCTGATACAGATGTGCTCAGCTTTCGAGAGCCTGGTTGATATGTCTCTGTGTCTCTCTCTCTCTCACTCACACACACACACACACACACACACACACACACACACACACACACACACACAGAGAGAGAGCCTGAAGGAACGAGCTCTTGAGACGGAGTATTGTGTTGACTCAGAAGCTCAAAGCCTGCTATTAAATCTATAGAGGAAAAGTCGTATATCCTTAAGCACATTCCACACCTGCACGTCTCTCATTTTTTTCCTCCTCTGATTTAGGCATTTAAAGTATCAGATAGTCGGCGAGTGAGTGTTTTATTCAGCCAGAGTGATCTACTTACTGCCTCTGTAAGAGTGTCTCTGTGTGCAACTGATCTTTAAGTCCACACTTACACCGACATATCATTTGTAAAGATTTTTTTTTTTTAAAGTCCAGAGACGTGATGCATCCTCCTGATTGAGGCCTGGCTAACTCTGAACTTTTGTTCAGGGTAGTGTTAAGATCAGTTTAGTGAGGCTGAGATTAAGATCAGCGATACTCAGTGATACTTTATCAGACTGCATTTTCTGCATTCTAATGCCACGTTTACGTCACGAGAAAACTTCCACCTTGAACGTATTCATGCACTGTAGTTTAGTAGTGTTGTATTTTTTATCCACCATTAGCTAGTTACTACCGCTCTGTTTAACTGTTAGCACATGTCATCCTCATTCTTAACAATGTAGAAGCAGATGGTTTAGTTTATCAGTTTGGGAAATTTAACCAAATCCAAGATGATTTTATTTCCATTGCCACACTATGTGCGTGTGTGTGTTTGTGTGTTTGTGTTAATGCTTCTAGCTCACTCTATATTGGACCATACATAAGCTTTACAATAAGATTTTATTTCCGTTGCCACACTATTCCAAGTCAGTGGCCTCAGCTCTGGGTTTGTCAGAAAACTCACAATACTCATTGACCTGAATGACAAACATTTTTCCTCGTCAGAAAGTGGAAATCTTTATTGGTTGACCACTTATTATTATGTTTGTTTTTTTGTTTAGTTTCTATAATAGTTTTAGTTTACTTTATATTTTATTTAGGTTTTGTGTGGTTATTTTATTTTAGCTCATTAAAATTATTATTGTTGTTGTTGTTGTTGTTGTTCCTGTAGCAGTTTCTGTGATATAATTATTACATGGGCCTAATTGTAATATTCCATTTTCGTTCTGTTTTTTTCATTCTGTTAAAAAAAAAAAAAAAAACAAGACCAAGTTAGCAAGCAGTGTACAATCAGCGTATTGTGTCTGGTTATGTCTGTCTGGAGGTTTTTTTTTTTGTTTTTTTTTTAGTGTGTGTGTTTGTGTTAATCCCTCTAGCTCACTCTATATTGGACCATACATAAGCTTTACAATAAGCTCTTTGTTTCCTGCGACCCATAACCTTTAACCCCACAGACTTGGCTCTGACCTCTGACCCTGGAGGTCATGCTGTGACACTGCACAATCTCACTCTAAGCTAATGTTCAAACAGCTGCACTCTTTATCGGCTCTGTTTGAATGAACAGAGCCGTGAGGTCGTGTTAGAGGTCTTGTTCAGGTTCAGCGTACTGATGTTTGAAGAGAAGCGTGCTCTGTGATCATCCTGATCATCCATGAGAAGTTCTCAGACATCGTGTTTATTTATTAATGTAGCTTTAGATCAGCTCAGTTTGTGATCTCGTGGAGGGAATAAGAGAAAATGAAGGTGTGTGTGTGTGTCTGTGTGTGTGTTAGTTACAGTACAGGATTTTCTGCACCGTTGTCCTCAAGTTATTACACCAGCTGCCGCTGTACACATCCTATAAATTAATATGGCTGGGTTATATGTGATGTGGACAGTGAAGCAATGCATATATATATATTTTTTTTTTCCTCTCTTTTTTTTTGTAAGCGGATACAATCGCTCCTCTGCGATTTCTAATCTGGGAAATACAGTCACTTTATTGTTCCGTTCTAAGAATTTACTAAATCAGAAAATCTCCAAATTCTCCAAATGCCTGAAGGATTAGTTTTATAGGCACGTCCCTATTGTCTGAGTCAGTATCATGTGTCAGTTTTTAGGATGCAACAATATTTAACACATGAAGGGGGGGGGACAAGAAATGTATTAGATAGACTTTAAATCTACGTGAAGATTTCTCAAACAGTTCCAACATTTGTGTGGTTTAATTAATGTATTTGTTCAGTCATCAATACCTTCTGACCAGTCAGAATCGAGAATTCAACAGCAGCAGTCTTAGAGTTTGGACCCCTATTCTTTCTTCCACCAGAATTAGACATGCTCCATATAGAGTAATCAAGGAACCTCCTCTCTCCTTTCAGCCCCTCCTTCTCCCTCATCCTGTGTCTCTTTAACTCATCTCTCGCTCTCCAATTAGCTGAGCAGATCCCAGGCCTGCCAGTCCATATGCTGGGAGAAATGTCTCATTCTCTCTGTAATTCAGTTAGTGCAGGGACACTGCATTAAATCTGAAGCGGCCCTGAGATCTGCCTCGTGTTTTATTGCCTGTCTGTTATCGAAATGCACAGCGGCACACGAGAGAAATTAGTCGTAGCCCAGGCGCTCGATCGGCATTTCTTTATTCATGTCTGATGTTAATGCGTATCCATGATCTAATGCGAGACTGATGTTACAGAGCCCGTGTGTATGAAATGCTTTTGCTGTTTATGGGTCATTTAGGTGAGTCAGGTATCTTTTAGAATGAGGTGTGCGCATGTCTGTGTTCACTTACAGCAGTCATCTCTCAGCACAGGGGAGCCTTTTAATGCAATATAATGTGATAAGATTCCATATTTTGATGTTATCTGAAAAAGCCTTGAGGAGCAGGAGGCCACGCCTCTTTTGCTGTGACTGATAGACAGAGGTCACGCCTCTCTTACTGGGAATAAAAGGTAGAATGGCCATGCCTCCTTCATTGGGACTGATAGGCAGGCAGGCTAGTGTCAAAGGAGATTAATTTGATAATGTTTCTAAAACAAACAAAAAAAATTGTGCCCCTCTAATAAAAAAAAAATATGCTGTGTGGTATCCGTTTGATTCAGGTGTAATGTTGAGGGCAATTTTCTCAACCTTAGGTCTTTTAATCTTGTGTCTGAGCTAACAGTCTCTCTCTCTCTCTCTCTCTCTCTCTCTCTCTCTAGGCTCCCCGGCTTTACCCAGTAACATGGCCTACTTTGGCAGCTCTCAGGATGAGGACGAGCTGGAGGACGATGAGGAATGCGAGGAGGAGAAGCCACCCAGCGTGGCATCCACATCGTGCCAGTCCACTCCACGGAAAGGCAAACCGCCCGGCAGACTCAACGGACAGGGTGAGACTAGAGCTCTGGGGCTACAGAAATATGTGCATTTGTTGTGTAGAAAGGTTCAGTTTGATGCATCAGAACACTTTAGGCTCTTACAAAAAACAATCAGGAAACAACTGAACCTGGGGCTCTAGTTAATATTCCAAGAGAGTTAAAATTTTGTCCATGATGATGATGGCTATAAAGATCCACATTGTGCCAAAATTAAAATGATTTCACATTTCACCTGTTTGTTGGAAGGAATATTACAAGCACCACGTAGGGTCAGCAAACTGAAATATTTCTGTTTGCTTTTGTTACTGTTGTACTGTAAAAATCATCATGCCATTACATTTTTGAGGAAGAAAACATTTATTAAAATGTTTAAAAAAAACAAAACAAAACCAAACAAAAAAAAAACACAAAGATCCCTAATGAACCAGTGCCATACATATGGTGTCACATTAATATGATCATGCAGTCAGCACTGAACAATGATTCTGGCCCTGTCACGGGTACCATTAGTTTTAGGCACCAAATCCATGCTACTGGACTCTTTGGTACTTTAGTAAACTAAAAAGCACAGATCCAGCTGTAGTAATATCTGGAAAAAATATCTGTTGTGTTTTAACAGTATGAATGTAGGAAAGGAAATATGGACTGATAACAGATTTGTGTGTGTGTGTGTGTGTGTGTGTGTGAGAGAGATCACTGGGGAACTCGCATGGGAGCACGGCGCGACGCTTCATCTCTCCTCTCCAATTATCACTTAGTGGGAAAAGCGGTAACAAGGTGTTTATGTATTCAGCCGACAGCTGTGCAGAGGGGCGCTGTAGGCTCTACACACACTCCTGAGCACCTCCTACGCGCGCACACACCTTCTTACGCATGCTGTCTCTTTGTCTCAGCCTCTGTTCTATATCTCTCTCACACCTGTGCGGCTTCTCGCTCTGCTCTCCCACCCTCAGCACTACACACTGGTGTGTGTGTGTGTGTGTGTGTGTGTGTGTGTGTGTGTGTGTGTGTGTGTGTGCGCGCGTGTATATACGTACGTACGTAGGCAGAGCCTGGTGACGCATCGGGAGTGTGTTAATGAAGCTCCATGTTAAGAACGTACCAGTGTGTCAGTAGTAATGAATGTTACAAGCTGACAGTTCTGTTTAATTGCACCTCTGCGTTATCAGTGGCAGATGCTTCACATTGTGAGGTGTGTTTAGTAGCAATAAAAGCAGCACTTAGTGGGAAAGGTGGTTAGCCTCTCGCTCACACTTTCACACACAACATACACAAGCGTCAGTATGTGTTACTGTCACTGTAGTAGGTAGAGTTCGATCCCCAGGCGATGCTGGTTTCTGCAGTGTAAAATGGTGCATTCTGATTGGCTGACAGTTGTGCACTGATTCCTGCATCTATCAGGGACAAATTAAAAAAATATAGGAAAATAATCAACAACAGGATGAAGTGATGTGGTTAGTGCCAAGTTGATTGTTTTCCTATAATAGCATGCCACCAAGCGCTTTATTCCTTGGGTCCTCTTTTTTTTTTCCCCCTCTCTCTTGAAGTTAATAAGACAGAAAAACGCAACTTGTCATGTTAGCAAGAAACCAAAAAAAACTGAAAAGTCCTCCACCCAGAAAACTTTTCCCATGCTGGAAAACCTAGATACAGCTTTATCTGTGACTGTCATAAAGCACCGACACTGCAGACTCATTCCAAATTAACAGAAAGCTTCACCATATCAACAATTGCACGTTTTGTTTTGTTTTTCCACCCATTTATGTGGACAAGTCCCTATGTAAGTTGTCACTACAGAAACAAAAACATATTAAAACAAGTGCATTAATATACAGTATACCTGTGATTTGAATTACAATCGGAAATACTGCAGAGCTGCTGTTACAGAAAATGAATCAACACCTTCTGACTAATCAGAATCAAGCACTTAAAAGTGCTTAACTTAAAAGTGTCACTTAACACCCCCTCCCTTCTAGTTTCAGTGGTGTCATTATCCTAAAGCCCTTTGCTTCGCAGCTACACACTGCACAGTCGTGACATTATTGTAGATTTCTAAATAAATAAACAAATGCATGAGCTTGGGCACTGTGCACTAGAGAGCATGGACTTGATGTGGATTGAAGGTTGCACAATCACACGGTATCATTGCTCCATATCAGATCCCATGTTGAACAATTGGCTGCTTCACAGCGTCTTTTAGTCATGGGATCGTGAATCATTTATCGAGATGGGTATTGTGTCGGCTCCGAAGGTGAGACACACACCTCTAGTGTGTAAGAACTTCTGCCATGTCTGAATGCGTAATAGCGAGTAGCACCGGGCGTCTGGCCAGTCAGCCACCTGATCTTCAGTTCCCGCTGAAACCATCTAAGGTTTCGAGTTCCCTCACTAGACTTCCACGCTGGGGTCAGGCACGCGGCTGACGCTGGGCCGAGCTCGCTCCTGTGTAATTTTGTCTCCTGTTTCCTGCTCTTTATTTTCCCCATGTGCGCACAGCTCCGTTTTTTTTCCCCACTATTGATTGCTACATCAAGTCTAATTCCACTCACTTGCTCAAGGTGAATATCAGATCCTCGTCCTCTGCTCTCGTATTCTCCTTTTCTCGTCTTCTCTCGCTCTCCCGAGGTCTGTGTCAAGCGTGACACTTTACGATGGCACACATCGAAGCCGTATGTGTGTGTGTCTGTGTTTAAGATTCCAGTGCTTAGCTTTCGCGCTCTGTACTTCAGTAACCTAGCGGCGTGTTTACATTTCTAAATTAAACACTCTTTTATTAATCCCAGGCCTCAGTAGCTGCTCCAGACTCTCTCCTGTCCTTGGAATCAAACCGAGCTCTAGCTGGCTCTTTCCCAATGCAGTCAGGCCTGTTGGAATTAAAACCCCAGTAAAAAAAAAGTTATCCTGCCATAAATAAAGAGAGCAGGCCAAATATGTGTTAATTAGCATCGGTCGGGTTTTATTTAAGGGCAGAGGGTGATGTAGAGTAAAGTAAATCAGTACGATGATGAGAGAGGGATGGTTGGACTTGAGAGCTCATGATTAAGTCTGTAGTAGCCTTAAATCTCATGCATTTGTCTTGGCAGGTAGCTTTGTGTCCACTGACTCAGTGTACTGGGGCGTTTACAATAAGGAACATAGTTTGGACAGACAGTGAAGAATGTGGTCTGCTAGTACCCTGCAGCACCCCACTGTAGCGTGGCTCCAATTTCCAAGTGAAGAACTTTATTATAGGCACATTGCCCAACTCAAGAACTTTAGGCACATTTACACCATGTTGGTGTTTTTAGGAACTCAAGAACTTTAGGTACCTTTTTTTTTAGAAACTTCATGCCATGGAAATGTCCACCACAGAAACCTCTTCAGGGTCTGAGAAACTTTAGGCACAGTGCCAGCACAGAAACCTTTCCAGGACCTCAAGAACTTTAGGCAGTTTGCCAGTGCAAGATCCTTTTCAGGAACTCGGGAGCCTCATGCAATTTCTCATCACAGGAATCTTTTCAGCTCAGAAACTTGAGATGTATGGCCAGTACATGCACCTTTTCAGATACCTGGGAATCTCATGCAGGTTTCCACCACAGAAACTTTTTCAGGAAGTCAGGAACTTTGGGCAGTTTGCCAGTGAAGGAGAGCTTTTAAGGAACTCAAGAGCTTTATGCTAGTTTCCAGCACAGAAACCTCTTCAGGAACTCAAGAACTTTAGGCACCATATTAACGTATTTAGGAACTCAGAATCTTAAGGCAATTTGCCAATCCAGACACCTTTTTATGGAACTCAGGAATGTCATGCAAGTTTCTACCACTAGAACCTTTTCAGGATCTCAGGGACTTATGTAAATTGCCAGTGTAGGATCCTTTTTTAAGAACTCTGGAATCCACGACAAAACACTTTTCAGGATATCTGGAACCCCATATATGTTTCCACCACAGGAAACTTTTCAGCAACTAAGGAACATTTGGGTACTTTTCCACTGCAGGAACCAGGGTCAGAATTCAGAACCATTTCGTTCCTCAAAAGTGAGAACATGTCCAGTGTAACCATAAAGCTGGTAAAGAAGGTTAAAGGTCTTGCGGAAGAAGCCAGTGTTTCCATGGCAGTCCTGGTCACTAGCAGAGAACAGGAACCCCTGAGTCAGCACTGCCTAAAAGGAATAATAAATTACTTATTAACACACTCGTTGAACCGGAGTTGACTTTACTCTTAGATTGTATCCGAGAGTATTCTTTATATTGTGATATCCTGTATTTAGAGGTCACTTGGTTGTGTTACAAATGGAGTAGAGTTGAGAGTGACATGCCCTTGCTCCCTTGTGTGTGCAGTTTTTAATGGCCACACTAAGCTGATGAAGGAGAGGGAGAGCACGCTGAGGCCCAAAGTCAGAGAGTCGTCAGTGGGGAAGGAGCGCTCGGAGAGGGTGGAGGAGTGGAGAGATGTCCCACAAGCCACCACAACCAGAACTCACACCTCCAATGGAGTCGGCATTAAAGGAACCACAGAGGAACTACGCAAGCAGGTAAGATTTCATTCTTCTCTTTCTCTCCTATCCTCTTCTCTTCTCTTCTTATATCCTCTTCTCTCCTGCCCTGTCCTCCTTTCTTCTCTTCTCTCTTTTCATCCCTACCCTATTGTCTTCCCCTATCCTTTTTCCTCCTCTCCTTCTCCTCAGAGAGGAAACATGACTGCGCAGCACCATCAGGCCTCAGGCTGTGTTTAAGGGCTTCATTAAAAGGAATGAGTCTTGCTGATCAGGAAAGCGCAAAGACAAGATCGTCCAGCTTATCATCCTTTGTTCCATCCTCTGCCTCTCACTCTCTTCTGTCAGATGCTGCTGTAATATAATTGACCCTTATTCATTCTGAAGGATTAACATTTAGCAGTTCATGGGTGGATTTTTAATTTGCCAGTTGACCCAGTCGCCTCACTTGCTTACGACTGACAGGAAATGGACATCTATTACCTTCACATTGATTCATTCTTATATAACATGAAGACAGCAGAAAGTGCAGTCATATAGAATAAGCACAGGAATTGTAGTGTTTGAAGGGGTTAGGTTAAATGGATGGATATATGAGGTGTGTGTGTTTTCTAGCTGTGTGGTTTTGTGCAAGTGGATTGCATTAAGAGGGTGTGTGTGTGTGTGTGTGTGTGTGTGTGTGTGTGTGTGTGTGTGTGTGTGTGTGTATGTATGAGAGAGAGAGAGAGAGAGAGAGCAGCAGTTAGAGGGTTAATTTAGTTCACTTCCTATGAGCTGCAGCTCTGCAGACACACTCTGTCAAATCTTCCTGCCATTGTACTGCTGGTCTATAGCAACACATGATGTCATTTGGTCACACACTCACACACTTAAGCTCATGTGGAGCCAGAGCCCACTTCAGAGAGCTGCACTTATCAAAACCTCTCCCCCTCTCTCTCTCTCTCTCTCTCAGATGTTTCCCCATCTTTTTTCCCTCAGCTCAGCTGTTTAACAAGTCTATCCTCACACCTTCTATCAATCTTAGTACTGTTACGTATTCCCCTTTGCTCTCTCTCCTTTTTTTTCCTCCCTCCCTCTCTCCATTCTGCTCTCTATATCTCTATCTGTTTCTATCTCCCTCCCACCTTCACTCGTTCCAGTCTTCTCACTCTCCTGGCTGTTTTGCTTGGCTGGGCACAGTCTGGTGACAGGCAGTGCTGCTGTGGTGGCTTCTCTCTCTCTCGCTCGCTCGCTTGCTCACTCGCTCTACTCCCCCTTCCTTTGCCGTCTCTTCAGGCAGACTAAACAATCCCAGACAGAGTGTGTTTGCTCTCACGTGCATGGCGCCTCAGGAGATCTGGGTAACGGAGTCTCTGAGCCCTCTAGTGGTCGCATCATTCACTACAGGTTAAAGTTAATCCCGGGGCACTGTACTCGAACACACACACACACACACACACACACACACACGAAGCACGCGAGGGAATGAACGCTAAGTGGGATTGGCATTGCACACACACACACACACACACACACACATACAGCTGCACTCTCGCAGCCTGCTGACTGTCAGCCTTGTTTTAAATGGAGGACAGAGGATGGTGCTGTTTCAAAAGGAGCTTGGCACTTTAAATAGGCATGGTGGGTGGGTGGAAGAGGGTGGTGCTGCTTTTAATGGAAGATGAATGAGAGAGGGTGGTGGATGGTAAAGGTGGTGTTTCAGATAGAGGACAGTGGTTGATTTTGTTTCAGTTGGAAGACAGAGTTGATAAGAGAGGGTGCAGTTTCAGATGGGGAAAAGAGGGTGGTGCTGTTTTCAGTTATTAGATAGGGGACAGGGGAAAAGGTGAAACATTTTTGGTGGAAGACAGGGTGTTTCTGGAGGCCTAGGAAGGTGATGATGTCTTAATGGCTAGAGATTGGTTTGAAGATGGTGGTGCTGTTTCAGATAGAAGACAGGGGGTGCTTGAGAGAAGCTAGTGCTGTGGCAAATGGAGAACAGAGGGTGGTGCTGCTTAATATGGTTAAAGGGTGGATGGAAAATGGTGGTTAGCTGAAATTGGTTGCACTTTTAGATGGAGGAGAGATGTTTCTGGAGGACTGAGAAGGTGGTGGTGTCTCAATGGCGAGATTGTTGGTGCTATTTTAGATAGAGGACTGGGAGTGGTTGAGGGAGGTGGTGCTGTTTGTCACTGGATTCCAGAGGGTGTTTTAGCAGAAGGTGGTGCCATGTGGCTTTTTTTTTTTTTTTTGGAGGACAGAAGGTGGTGCTGGTTCATATGGATAAAGGGGGGATGGGAAATGGTGGTGCTGTTGCAAATTAAGTGTGGTTAGTGGTTAGGAGATGGTGTTGTGTTAGTGGCTAGAGAGTGGACTGGAGATGGCGGTGCAGTTCCAAATAGAGTGTGGATGGAGAGGGTGGTGCAGTTACACATAGAATACTGAGGGTGGTTTGGTGCTGTGTTGCGTGCTGTGTTAAACGGAAAACAGGGGGTGGTGCTGGTTCATATGGATAAAGGGAGGATGGGAAATGATGGTGCGGTTTCATATGTAGGACAGACGAAGAGTCATAACCGAATCACTCTACACCTGCTGTGCTACCTGCAGAGAGCATCAATCATCTGAGCCTCAGAGCTTTGTATAGAAATGGTCTAAATTCTCACTCTCCCTCCTCGTGTGCCCTTCTTCCTCCCCTCCCCTCTGCTTCTCCGTGTGTGACGAGGGCGGAGCGACAGATGAAGGCGATCACGTTTCACTCCCCCTTATCTTTTAATAGCCTCTCCTTGTGTTTGGCTGTGCCTGATAGGAATACAATACAGGCCGTGTTGACTGGCTCAGAGCGCTGATAGATCGCCGAGGCTCAAGCACATTTCACTTAACATTACCTCCAGTGTGGAGCGCACACACACACACACACACACACACACATCTACATCCACATGCGTGGGTACAAAGAAGCAGAATGTAGTGAAGGCTGACAATGCCTTGAAGTGTCTGCATGTTAGTGACCTCGAGCAGTCCAGCCACATCTCTTAAGTTTCAGTTGTAAACTTGTTTTTATTTCGTGGTGCTCCTGTGAAACAATGTCTGAGTCTGTAATAGAATACGTCGAATAAACTGGAATAAAAGCGGCGGCCTGGTGAGAAGAGACGTCGCAGCCTAATATTCCCATAACTGTGCTTAACCCGTAAGAGTTTATGTGTAACTGAAGCGTCGTCTGCTGCAGCAGGAACCTGCGGGGGATTTCAGATCTGCTGAGGAACACCAGACTTTTATTTGAAGCATTTAGGCAGAATTACAGAGCTTAACGAGACCACTCCATATCAGACTGATTATAATGTGCTTTAGCTATAAACTATATTCCGGGAGTCATTTTACCACCAGTAGCTGGCACTGAGTGCCTTTCTCTCCATTAGTTCCTCTCTGTTTCTGTCTGGTCTCATTTTTCCTGTGTTAATTATGTCCTGCTGTAGCCGGGGTTTTGGTTTTGTTGTCAAGATGTACATAATACAGATCAAGATATCTGACCGAGGGCTGCTAACGGAGCCACAAATCCCAAGAAGTGTCACCAATAGATTTGCGTTCATTTTCGCCAATTTTTTTTTTCTTTTGTGTGTGCCAGAAAGATAGTGTCTTTTCTGCAGAAGACATCTGATGTTTATCGATTTTGACTAGAAATAAACCCAGTCTTAACACCTCCGTCCATAATATACTGTTACCTGCAGTTACTAATGCACTTGTAAATTAGGTCAGGCTTCAATAGTGATTTTTCTTTTTTCCCCTAATCTAGCAAAAAAGATGTTGTTATCTGACTTATCTAATAATCGTTGCAGAAACTCGAGACTTATGGGTACATATATGGACTAATGTTAGTTACTCTTCCTAACTTTTAAAACAAAGAAATAAAATTTTTGCACATGAAATATCTTGGGACAGCCAGTATGGTGGCTAAGTGGCTCCACATGAAGTCTCCAGCTTTCTTGGTCACTTCATTAAGTGTGTATTAAAGATGTAACCAAATACCAATACATTGTGCAGACTGAATAGATAATGTGTTCTAAATAGACACAAATAGGAAACGCAGTTTTTTTTGTGTATTGTTTGTTGGGGGGGGGGGGGGGGGGGGGGTGTCAGATAGGTTCAAAGGGCATGTGGTTGAGATCAAGGTCCCCATTGGGGATGGGATCCTGTGCGGCCCAATACAATCATACGAGCAGGAGGTTTTTACATGCATGGAACTTTCAGACTTCCAGTTCAGACCACGCACACGCTTCATATTTAAATCTAAATACTGATACAGAAATTTGGAGCACTAAACTGATACTGATAGTAGTGTTGTTACACCCCTACTGTGTATATTTATGAATTAAAGCACATTTATTTCTTGTTCATGCTCAGAAGCTCTCTCAGTTCTATTCATATGATCAGTTGATTGTGACTGACAACTATATATCAGATGTTTCGACCAATTAATTTTCTCTTTTTATTGTTCTCTGCTTCTGTTCAGGTCTCTAAAGTGAACGGCTTTTCGCAGCCATCTCCTGCAAACGTGGCCACTGCCAAAAAGTCGAAAGACTGCCGCCTACCCTCCAGAACTGTGAAGTACACGGCCACCGTGACCAAGGGCCACGTTACCTACACCAAAGCGAAAGGAGAACTGGTAAAGAAAGCCAAACTGAACCACAGCAAACATTCTGCTGCTGCTGCTGGCGGTAATCAGCATCCAGCCAGCAACGGGCATGGTGCCCAGCCCCCTCACTCAGGGAAAGCCCCAAGTGGCAATGCAAAAACCCGCAAACAGGTGCTGTTATCAAATGGGCTGCATGGCGCCCATGGGGGTCCCACTGTTCGCTTCAACAGGAGGATCAATGGACTCCATACCTTCAAGGAGGAAGATTTGGAGGACGAAGGCCGACAAGGGCGGCATGGATTGCGCAATTCCAAACGCAGGATGGATACAGGACCAGAGGTTACGGAGCCAAGGTCCAAGGTCTTGTTCTCAGAGGCTAAAAAGCCTAAACTGGCGTCACTTCCTGTAGTGGAGACACGCAGTAAGAAGGTGCTAAACCAGGACAAGGCTTCAACCGCCCTTGCTAATGGGCACTGCATCACGGAAACAGCTGCCTCACCTACACCAAAAACAGGCCCCACCCCTGCTCCAGCCTCACCAGCTGCCCCAGGCTCCGCCCACCAGAGCCCGGCCAACCCGGAGCCGGCAAGGCAACGGCCCAAGCGTGCCTCAGCCGGGAGGCTGATGTTCATCCACAGAGCGCAGCAGAGGGCCAAGAGCTGGCACGCTAACTCTAATGCTAACACTACCTCATCCAGCAGGCTCTTGAGAGGGTCAGAGCCTCAGACCACACCTCAAAGGGTGGAGCGGGAGCGTGAGAGAGAAAAGGAGAGAGAAAAGGAGCGTGAGAGAAGCCGGGCAGGCCTGGCAGTGCTGCCTGAGGTTCCCATATTGAGGCCCAGCTCACGGGAGTTTCAGGATCCACTGGT
The DNA here is from genome assembly GCA_022985145.1 of Pangasius djambal. NCBI lineage: Eukaryota > Metazoa > Chordata > Actinopteri > Siluriformes > Pangasiidae > Pangasius > Pangasius djambal. The sequence continues at coordinate 5,069,047 of CM041003.1, forward strand.
GTACCTGGACACGGTGCGAGAATGTGCAGAAGCGAGTGGGCTGTGTCGAGTGGTCCCACCTCCTGACTGGCGTCCCGAGTGCAAGCTAAACGATGAGATGCGCTTCGTCACGCAGGTGCAGCGGGTGCACAAGCTCGGCCGCCGCTGGGGCCCCAACGTCCAGAAACTCGCCTGCATCAAGAAACACCTCAAATCTCAGGGCATCAGCATGGAAGAGCCACCAGTTATCGGTGAGTTTTCACAAAAACTGTCTTCCAAATTTATTCTGTGCTCTTAAATCGGTCAAAATAACCCAGCTGCTCCAAATGAAGAAGAGCCAGGGCTTAATATTAACATATATTAAGTTAAAACAGAGTTACTCCTCTGTACCACAGTAATGGTACACCACATAAGGACCATCACAGGCTAATCACATGACTTTACCCCAGTAACAGCACATGTTAAGATACAAGACTGCTGTCAGCTCTTGTTAGGAAGCAGTAACTCACTTAAATTGCCTGTCTCTTTGGATTTGCCCGTGGCATGGCTGAGCGATTGTAGGCTCCAGAAAGCTGCCCCTAGACTTTCGTTCACCAACTACTGTGTGTTGTCAAGGTCTAGCAGGTTATATGGTTAGTACGTGGTGTTTACTGAGGCACTACAAATGCAGCTGCAATGTTGGAGGCGTTCCAGCTGAAGAATTAAACTGTATCAAGTTGACCTGTATTCATGCTCCTGTTGAATATCACATTTTTCAAGTTACATTTTAAGACATAAATAAAGATGGCTTGCTGTTCTATTATATTTACAGAACTGGTAAAAAAGGGTTGTAACCATGAACACCAGTTTTACCAATTATTAGGTAACCAGAAAGCCCTCTGTCCAGAAGACCTGGGGGAAAAATAGTTATAGCTTTACCCCGACTGTTACTAAGCACTGACGCTGGAGACACCTTCCAAAAATGGAAGGATTACTGCTCATATATGTTGTATGCAAGAATTTAAGTGTTAAGATGGAGTATAAAAATGCTTCCAAGTTGCATCCTTCAGGTTTCTGTAGGGTTAATGTGTTTTCCTTGTATTGGTTTGTTAAAGGAATTAATATTTGTTGCTCATGAATAAGCAATCACTCACACATAATGAATGTCTAGCAGCAGCAAGTCAAGGTGACCACTTTTAATCATGAAGATGTTTTGCAGCAGGAGCTTCATTAATTCTGCTGAGTATGGAGCTACACTTAAAAAGGGTAAAATTGTGATGTAGGTGTTCAGTCAGGGGTTCATGTAAAAAAAAGCCTATTAGTAATAGAAGGTCAAGGAGATTGGACATGGTTGTTATTATTATTAGAAGATCATGTCATCAATTCTAGGAATAAATGTCTTCAAGATTAAGCACTAGGCACACTTTTTCTCTATAATTAAAGAAGAAAAAGATTGGGAAAAAACTGCAAGGTAGAAAAGGGGAAATCATTCATAGGTTGCTAGTGACTAAAGGGTTGAACCACAAGTCCACTTGCTTTGGTTTACTATAAGACACTTCAAATGACCTGCATGATAAAACTCTCACACAAATGTCCTTCATTCCCTACACAGGAGGCTGTGAGGTGGACCTGGCACGCTTCTCCGAGCTGGTCGGTGACATGGGTGGTATGCAGCGGGTGATGGATCTGAAGAAGTGGAGCCGTTTGGCGGATCTGCTTCGGATCCCCAGATCGGCTCAGGAACGGCTGGCTAAGCTCCAGGAGGCCTACCTGCAGTTCCTGCTTTCCTACGACCAGCTTTCTCCGCACGAGCAGCGTCGCCTCGAGCATGATGTGCTGGCCGAGAAGGAGATGCTGGAGCGCCGCCGGGGGCCCCTGGAGGGTCACTCAGAGAGCGGGAATGGCCACGCTCTGACACTGCCACGCTACGAGCCCAAGAACGGGCTCCACGGGCCAGGCAAGGAGCCGGAGACACCGCGTAACCCCGGGCGCCGTCGACTCTTCTCTCACGAGAAGAAAAAAGAGGGTCGTGTAGAAGAGGAAGGAAACGAAGGGGTTCTCAGCGACCAGCACAAGTGTATATATAAGGTAAGAAATAAGAGAATTAATTTAGTGAATTTTGTTCTGTTGGTTACATTTCTTTCCCTTTTTTTTTTTTTGATAGCATTCAAATATTATGATAAAACTTTGTCCACTTCCATCGCTGCAGCATAAACAGTGGCACGTGTGCATCATGAATAATTTGACAAACCAAATTTATTAGCCATGCATCCTTTCTGCTATGGAATGTAGTCAATAACTTGATTAAAGGGTGATGATCACTGCCTTAGAAAAGCACGTTTTTCTAAATTGGATAATTTTTTAGCTAACTTCTTTCACCAACATCTTTGCTCAAAATCTTAGGCAGGTTTAGAATATAAATTGAAAACATTTCTGTAACATTTTGGTGAAATATAGTTGTTTGGGGTAATTATATTTGGCCTGAAAAGCCTAATCTGGTCAGAAATCGTTAGTAGTTTTTTTTTTTTTTTTTGGCAGTTTCCCAGAATTCAGCTGCAACAACATCCAAAGGTTTTTCGCAGGCCGCCACACACAAACCTACATCTATACAGAATATAAAAGGGCTGCAGTTCCTTTCATTCCAAATTCATTCAAATTAATATTTGCAGTGGAATTTAAGTGCTCACTTTATTAGACACACCTACCTTGAAGGTGTACCTGTAGGGACTGTAGCTCTTTTTCCACACACATGGACTCTCACCAGAACACCATCACATTTGCACCGTGTTTATTAGCTCCAGTAACACTGTTGCTGCTCCTGATACACTCATATAAGCACCACACACACTACCATGTCAATGCCACTGCTTTGCAGAGAATGCACACGAGTATTCACTTAGTGGCTGTCAGTGATTATAGATATTTAATAAAGTGGAGTGTGTGTGTGTGTGTGTGTGTGTGTGTGTGTGTGTGTGTGTGTGTGTGTGTGTGTGTGTGTAGTTTATATAAATGCTGTGATCTAAGGTAATTCATTCCGAGCTCATGCTCTCTCTCTCACTCACACACAACACAACACACACACACACACACACACACACACACACACACTCAAATACATACCATACTGCTTTAGGAACCCACTGGGAATTTATGTAAAGGGGTGTGTGTGTGTGTGTGTGTGTGTCCTCCCTCTACACTATACCTGGCTTCCATCTTTAACTTCATTTTCCCTGTTGTTCTAATTGAAACCGTACGCCTGCTGCGCTTTCATACACTGAGTGACACACACACACACACACACACACACACACACACACACACTTGTGTATGATAGTGGCTCCAGTTCTTAGGGCCCATGCTGGTTCCATCTGTTCCCTGACTTCGCTATCTGTTCCATCTCACATGGCACACTTCTCAAGTCCAGCATCATCAAACGCATGTATTAAAGACACGTGTAGACACAGGGACAGTTTTTTTTTTTTATACATTATATTAAAAAATTAATTTGTTTTTTTTCCCCTTACACTTAAACCCTTGACCTAAGGCTGAAAATGAATTTTAATGAAACATTATGAAACCTCTTTTTTTTTTTTTTTTTTATTATTATTTATTTATTTATTTTACATAGGAGATGAGGATTTTGGGCTTCAGTGCTCACACCATAGCTAGATAATTTCTATTTCTATGCATGTTTCCTTTAGCATTGTGTATATTAACATAAATCTTGTGATTTTTTTCTTTTCTTTTTTTGGTATATCATAAAACATTGCAGTCATTTGAAATGTATATTTACAATGTGAATAAACTCACTAACTCTGTATCTCGGTGCATGCTTACGTAAGCGACATCACTTAAATCTGCATTTATGTAAGCCCTAAATCTTATTTGGATGTCATCAAATTTGAGCAAAAATAAGTAAGAAGTTTTGAAAGTTTTTAAGGACTTGGAATACTTAATGCATCGACGAACGGGTGTTGCATGTTTACGAGGCCACCTTCGTGAGCTTACACGCTTGAATACTCCCTGGGGTTCAGTATTGGTTGTTGTGCATCATTGCTTCAGTACTGCAGATGGTGCTATTAAATTGTATGAGAATTTCCACGACTATAGGAAGAAGATTGCCGCTTCTCGAAGTCATCCATTTTGAAGAGAATCAGCTTAGTAGTGTGTTTGTGCGCGTGTGAGCGGCACGGCGAGTGAAGCCTCCACACGTCCTCTGATTGCTCCGATAGTACATCATATTGCTCGTAGATGCCTGCTGAATGAAGGATGATGTCATTACTCTCCTGACTTTTACTGCTTAAAAAAATGATACCAGCTTTTCATGTGGCTCTCAAAAGGGCTGAGCTCAGCTCTGATAGTCTCCCTGATAACCAGTCAGTGAGATTTCTCTTTTAATTTATGCATGTATATGAAGAAAAGTCCCTTAAAATGGGTGCAGGGTCTGAAGGGGTTAAGTCTAAGTGAGTAAGTGTTGCTGTGATGTATTCCTGACTGTGTGTGTGTGTGTGTGTGTGTGTGTGTGTGTGTGTGTGTGTGTGGTCTTCCAGGGGAGGTCGGTGTCTTTGACCACCTTCTACAGAATAGCCAGGAATACGATGATGTGCTTTAATAAGGAACCCGGAGCATCAGAAGTCGAGGTATTTTTGTTGTTTCACTTTGCATTGATTTTGCATGAACTTAAATTTTAATGCGAGTAATTATGTCTAATCCTGTTGCTTATTTTATTACTGCAGAGTTAATTATGTGATTATTGGATCGCAAAACATTTTCTGCTGTAGCTGCGTTTCAGTTTTTTTCACTCCTCTCTTGTAGCAAGAGTACTGGCGAATAGTGGAGCAGAGGGACTGCCACGTAGCGGTGCATTATGGGAAAGTGGACACAAGCACACACGGTAGCGGCTTTCCCGTGGGCAAGTCAGAGCCTTTCTCAAAGTAAGCGCCTTTCCACCATTACAGACCGACAAAGAGGAAAAGAGAAACAGAGAAAAGGAGAGACACAGGGTAAAAGAGAGAGAGAGAGAGACATGCACAGAGGAAAAGGACACACACACACACACACACACACACACACACATATGAGAGAGACAGGCAGACAGTGAGAGAGAGAGACACAGACTTAGAGAGGTACAAAGAGATGCACGGACAGTGAGACAGACTGAGAGAGAGAGAGAAAAGCACACGAACAGAAAGAGAGACACTGAGAGACATACAGACGGAAGAGGGTGACACAGAGACAGAAAGAGAGGGAGGGAGAGAGAGAGACTCTATAGTGTGTAGGTATGTTTTGTGTCACCTCTGACTTTTTTCCTCTTTTTATTTAGACATGGATGGAACCTCACTGTCCTCCCTCACAACTCCGGCTCCATCCTGCGCCACCTCGGTGCCGTGCCCGGTGAGTCTCCTTCCATCTGCTGCTGCATGCCAGAGAACCAGAAGTGTGTGTTCACACCACATACTATTTATATTAATTCATTTTCTCTCTCTCTCTCTCTCTCTCTCTCTCTCTCTCTCTGTACAGGGGTGACTGTTCCCTGGCTGAACATTGGCATGGTCTTTTCTACCTCATGCTGGTCACGAGACCAAAACCGCCTTCCATACATCGATTACTTACACACTGGTGCTGACTGCATTTGGTAAGCTTCCAGCCTAAATATCACATCAGCGAGGTTTTTGTAATTCAGGGAAACTCTAGCGTGATCCATTAAAGGGGCAGGTTGTCATTTTACAGCCTTCTGCTGTGTGAAGGGGGTTGAATTACAGTTGCAGGGAAAATATTGACAGTCCTTCCTGTTCCCCAAACAACACCATTCAGCCTGTTGAAACTACGAATGCCTTGTTAATTACCTTTTAAGAAACACATTTCTGGGCCAGAAAGAACATACAGAAGCTTCAGTCGAAGGAAATTATCCAGAAACCTTTCTGACTGAATCACAGTTTTTCACAGTAATCTTTAAAATGATGTGAGTGTTTCTGGTTTCGGATCACGTTCACACAATACAAACTGCACCTTTAATACTGATATATCAGGTGTTTGTTTTTAAGGTTGATGGTTAAATTTGAGTAAAAGCTGAATAACTGGAAAAATTTAGATTTTTACATTTTAGAACAGTTTTTCCCTTAAGTGGTCAGTGTGGGTGCTTTTAAAAAGCTCTTCATGTTCGCTAATTTTTTATTTATTTATTTTTTATTTTTTTTTATTTTTTTTAAACCAGCGCAGAAAATTAAAAAGAACAAGATAAAAACAGCACTGGATATTAATATATCCATTGGCAAGACAGTGTTTTCATCACTGGATCAGGTCGCGGTGTTTGATAGAGGGATACCTATACACAGAACTTACACAACCTTTTTATATCATATATGTGTATACAAGCGCACGCACACACTGTATATAAGGAATAAGTCAGATTAACTACTAAGAAAGTGCTGGAAAAAATCATATGAAAATTAGCTTGAACCCTAAATTTGTGTGTGTGTGTCTATATAAATCAGACCTCAGATGTATTCAGAGGATTCGAAAGTCACAGAATCTAGTAACACACATGAGATGCTTTCTCAGTAAATTATTCAACTCTTATATTTAGGAACATCTGTAACCTGTGAAACTTGAAGTGGAAAACGAGTCATGTACGATAAACGATGGTGTTCGTTATGTTAAAATAGATTTCTAGATTTGGTGTACAGGTTCAGTGGTACAGCTGTGTTGTGAATCATTTATTGTAGAGAGAGCCTTGCTGAGGAACTCGAGAGGAAGCAGGACTCGGTGTGAAAGCATAACTGATCACAGCATGTGCTGCTCCTGTGAGACTGTGTGTGTGTGTGTGTGTGTGTGTGTGTGTGTGTGTGTGTGTGTGTGTGTGTGTGTGTGTGTGTGTGTGAACTGACTCATCAAAAAAAAAAAAAAAGCCAGTTGCTATGGTAGCACACAGCTGGCACAGGAGTGCTCCTTTTCTCTAGTGACACTCACTCTCTCTCTCACACACACACACACACACACACACACACACACACACACACACACACACACAGAGCTGACGTAGGGTTTCTCGGTGTGCTCTTCAGGTATTCGATTCCTGCTGAGGAGAAGGCTAAGCTTGATAAAGTAGTGCACACGCTGCTGCAGGCCAACGGCACACCGGGACTCGAGATGCTGGAGAAGAACATAATGGTGAGAAAATTAGAAGCGCACACACACACACTATTTAATAATACAGACTACACACACACACACACACACACAAACAGCAAGGATATAAGTTTCAGAGAAGCGCAAGCAAACTCATAAATACCCAATTTTCCATCATTCTCTTGTTCCAAACACTCATACTCTGGTACACACACACACACACACACACACACACAAATCTCCAAATAGCGTACACCAAAAAGCATGCACTTGCTTTTGTACATTAAATCCCAGCACTAATAGACCAGTAGCGATATCCATAAACAGCCATATTCTGATAATGAATTTACTCTCCAAAACTTTTAAACAATAATAAACCAAACACTAACATTAATAAACGATTAAGATTTTCAACAAACTACTGGTGTAAACAAAAAGAAAGATATTGGTATACTAAATGCTAATATTACAAAAACTATATCAATGGAGTGTAGTCATATACTAATTAAAATATTATACAAAGTGTAGTATCAACAGACAGTATTAATGTTATTAAACAATATTAATATACCGGTATTATCCATGAATAGCAGTGTGATGATAAATACGAACATGCCATAAATGTAAAGAGTAAAAAGCAAAATATCGTAGTGTCAGTAACAGTGTACACATGCATATAAACAATATTAATATTAGCATAAGCAATAATAAACCAAATTTCAGTACTGTTATACCAATAATAGTCTCCTCACAGAAAACTTCATTATATCAACAGTTATGTTTTTTCTCAGTTAAATAACACGTTTTGTTACGTTTAATATTAGACTTATAGGATTCTTTGGAGCTTCTGCCTTGCACGTCGCTGCAAATAGCAGTGTGATAACTTATTCCAAACTTAAACCATCATAAACAAAATAGTGTAATTCCAGTACGCAGTTTACTCACATAAACATTAATATTCCATAACAATAAGAAATAATAACCATATACTAATAGTTACACCATTAACAAGCTCTATAAACTGTACTAATATAATATTTATTATTGTCGTTGTTATACCTTTTAAAGAGTAATGACCCATAACCAATACAATACCTGTATGTATATTGTGTTCTTCCTAAATGGTATTAACTGGCCAATGCTAAAAATACTAATATGCTCTACTAATATACTCTACTGCTAGTAGCCCGCGATTAACCAAATGCCAATACTAATGCACCAATGACATACTAAAATATACTAATGAACATTATTAATCAGTTATTTATTTTTAAAGCTTATTATTCAGCAACTCCCGTGAATAGACTCCATAATAAGTAAATATACAATACAATATTAATATGCCATACCTTCAGACAGTGATAAACCAAACCAAACTGACAAAAGCCAGTCTTTTATGAATGCACTTCATGAATATACAATAATATTAATGCCTAGAAATGTTATTATTTTGCTATTAATTAATGATATAGTATCCAGCAAAACAATAAGCCAAACAGCAATAATAGTATTTCAACACCAATAGCCATAAAGGGTACCAAGTTTTATATATATATATTATTAATAATAAATAATCCTGGAAATGTGTGTGTGTGTGTGTGTGTAAGATCTCTCCGGAGGTGCTGAGTCGCGAGGGGATTAAAGTTCACCGCACGGTGCAGCAGAGCGGACAGTTCGTGGTGGTATTTCCCGGCACGTTTGTCTCCAGGGTGTGTTGCGGCTACTGCGTGTCGGAGACGGTGCACTTCGCCACACCACAGTGGATGAACCTGGGCTACGAGGCTGCCAAGGTGAGCAGCTCTGCCCTCTGCTGCCACCTGCTGGGCTGATGGATTACAGCAACACCTTAACTTCCTGCTCTGTTTGGTCAGATTATTAACTCCTGCCCTGTGTGTGTGTGTGTGTGTGTGTGTGTGTGTGTGTGTGTGTGTGTGTGTGTGTGTGTGTGTTTTCCCATGGATCAGGATCTGAAATGCAGGCACATCGCTAAGCCCTTCTCCATGGAGAAGCTGCTCTACCAGATCGCCACGGCCGAGGCCAAACGAGAGAATGCACTTCTGCTGAATACAATCTCCTCTCTTCTCAAAGATCTCAGGTGAGCACCTCACACAGACTTGTTTTTCCTACTTGCCTCCCAACTTCCAACCTGATCTGTCAGGAGGCTTTAAAAAAAAAAAAAAAAAACTTTGACATGAAATAGTTGTTTCTAGTACAAGCAGTGAAGGTGGGATCACATTCATTCTTTACTGAAAAGTAAGCATGGGATGGATGATAGAGGGGAAAAAAAAGAAATTTTATAGAGAAAGAGTGAAAAGTGGCCTAATTAAAATGACTTATTAGTACAATTGATTCAGTTAATGATAAAAAGTAAAGCTAGTGCATTACAACACGCCTCTGGTGACCAGAAAGTTGAGAGTTCCTGTTTTTGCCTTTTTAAACCTTCTGTACTTGTGAACAGTAAGACTGAAGTGTGTGTGTGTGTGTGTGTGTGTGTGTGTGTGTGTGTGTGTGTGTGTGTGTGTGTGTGTGTGTGTGTGTGTGTGTGTTATCGTATTGCAGGAACATAGAGATGAGGCAGAGGCAGGAGCTCTATGAGGCCGGTCTGCTCTCCTCTGCCCGCTATGGCACTCATGATAACGGGCACGCAGACAACAGGAAGAAACCACGCAAGTGGCCGGCGCTTGAGTCATCCGAGAGACGGTGCCAAATGTGCCAGCACCTCTGTTACCTGTCCATGGTGAGACCACAGTCATACACACACACACACACACACACACACACAACTAGAACAACACATCCTGCATTTTAGTGGAATGTGGATCCTACATGTTAAGGAATATTATAAGTACATGCTGCACTCTCATTCAAAAGGTTGGAATCAATTTTCTTAAAAGAAACATGCTTTGATTCAGATACATATAAAATAATTCAAATTATTTGTACAAGGCTTGTACAAGAAAATGTATATCTTTTAATACGTAAGATGATTAAGGAAGCTGCATGGCGTCAAGAATGATGCACACACTGTATTTAGATGGCAGATAATTCGGTAATTCTTATTATACAACAGCGCTGTTGAACTCTCGATTCTGATTGGTCAGAAGGTGTCGAGTCATTTTCATTAACAGCAGCTCTGACAGTAGTCCTGGCTCAAGGTAACTCTCAGTTTTATATTAATGCGCTCGTTCCGTGATAGACTATCTTATGTAACAACTTATACAGGAAGTTGAAAGGAGTCTCCAGTGTCAGCACTCAGTGGAAAAGCTGTAACGTCAGGTTTTCCAACACAAGAAGCTGCATTTTTTTAAAATTAATTTCAAAAGGGCGGGGGGAGTGGCTGGTGAGGGAGCAACTGTTCCGAACTTAAGTGAGAACAGGAACTAAGTTGTTTTGCGGATGTTCCACAGCATTAAATGTAACTATAAAAGGATTAAAAACATGACATTCTTTAATTCATAAAAAAAATATATAAATGTTGGCAAATTGCTGTGGTATAAGAGGAACAAAACACTTCAGGACATGCCGTTACAGAAGAATAATCCACTTCGGTATTATAACAATAACTCCAGTTTTTGTTTTAAATACGAAATAAAGAATACAAAATACTTATTTTTTTGTTTTAGCATTTATTAAATACAATAAATAAATGTGGAGTACAGCAACAGATTGTTCCCAATTTCGATTGGTTGTGTATATATAGCAGAGAGTAGTATTTATGATGTTGTTGTTGTTGTTATTATTATTATTATTATTATTATTATTATTATTATTATTATTAGTGTAAGTGGACAATGTACTATTAGTTCATAGAAGTGGATCATTTTGTTCACTTTAGTTCAGTTTTAATATTTACTATTTGTGCTCCCGTGTGTCTCTAGAAATTATCCTGTGCTTTAATTTTATTAATACACACACACACACATTAATTTGATTTATTTCTGTACATGGCTTGTACAGAAGGAACTGTGGACTGAATGACGTCTGTGTTCCAGGTGGTGCAGGAGAACGAGAACGTGGTGTTCTGTCTGGAGTGTGCACTGCGCTATGTCGAGAAACACAAATCCTGCCGTGGACTGAAGATGATGTACCGCTACGACGAGGTAAACCTCACCAGTAATCTGAGTGAAGTTGATGTGAGCCTGCAGGGGGCGCTGCTGAGACGGGTTTGCTGATCGTGATGCTGATGGCGCACTTTTAGTTTTGTTCCCTTCACGTCCTTTGGCTTCAGGATATCAGTTACATAACGGCCACCAAGATGCCACTTGGGTCTTTTTCTTTAAAATTCTAGTTTGCTCTCAGCATTGGACGAGCCTTTTTAGAGCACTGCTGCACAGTTTAGTGTTTTCTAACATGTCCAGCTTACAAAAAAAAAAGGGTTTGTTTAGATGAGTGGAAACAGATGCGCTTTAAAAAAAAAAAAAAAACGGAGCACTCCTAAACGTTTTGGTTTTGTTTTGGTCACTTTCCACAATTACTGCTCTATGTTTCTGAGTCTGGGCTTAAGCGTGTGATGATGACGACTTGCTCTCTTCTCTGTTCTTACATCCTGTGTTTCTCCTCATCTTCCTGCAGGAGCAGATCAACAGTTTGGTGAATCTGGTGTGCTGTAAAGCCATGAAGAGCTCAGCCGAAAGCTGTAACGGCTCCAGTCCTAACAAAACCCCGACCAAGCGCCGCCCAAGGAAGAGCGCCTCCTTAGAGCTGACTCTCACCCGCTTGGGCAAAAACGCCACCATGGCTGTCTCATGAGAGAGAGAGCGAGAGAGAGAGAGAGAGAGAGAGAGAGAGACGTCCCGCTCTGAGCTCCTGAGATCTGCCTTTAACCAATCACACTTCTCTCTCTGTCACTCTGTCTCTTTCAAACACGGATCTTCTGCCTCCTACAGTACGGCGAAACTTGCTGTGTGCGAGCGAGCTGCCTTTTTTGCACTAGAGTGAAAGAAGGTTTTTTTCTTTGGATTGTTTTTTTTTTTTTTTTTTTTTTTTTTTTTTAAGTTAGCATTAAGTGGCGTGCTCCCTGATTAAGCAAGCGAGACAGACGTCGTCCTCTCGCATGGACCCTTTTTTCCTCATCCTCGGCCCTGTCGACTGCATACACACTCAGCTTGAACTGTGAATCGAGACACGTTGGTGCTCCTCTTTTTTTATTTTTTATTTTTGTGTCAAGATTCCAGAGACACAAATGCCGGTTGGTTGGCCTGGACTGCTTAGTTTTTTTGTTTTGTTTTTTTTTTTCTTTTTCCCTTTTTATAATGAATGAGTTTGACCTCTTTGAGTTAGTTGCAAGGCGAGGTAACACTTGAAAGCGAGACTTGTTTTTATTTTGTTTTTAATCTTTGTTTTAAATATCAGATGGTTTTAATTCGACGGGTGGAGATGTGACGAGCTCCTGCGCTGACACTAGCGACTCCTTAACTGTGCCTGATCTTCAGCCGAGGAGCTCCGTCTGATTCTTTGGTGCTGTTTTATTTTATTTTATTTTTTACATCAATACACAAAACAAAGGTAAATGAAAAGGAGTGCTATCTGCCTTCAGAGGCTTTCCGCTTCGACATGTGCAATCGTGTTAACATTCCACACTTCCTGACTTATCAATTCATCTGTACCAGTTAACATTAATTATTATTATTATTATTGTAATTATTTTTTTACCATTATTTTTTCCACTTCATTTTGGATGATCTCAAGTAGAGCCACTAGGCAGAGGGTGTATAATGTGAAATAGTTTTGATTTCTTTTAATTATTATTTTTGTCTTATGAGTGATTTCTCAAAGGATCCCATTGACTTTTTTTGTACATAATCCTGTAAATGTCTGTTTAAATACTTGAGCCTCTGCTTCGAGGTGCCAGAAAGAGGAAACGAGATGAAAAACACGCGATGAAGAAACAGCCTTACCTTTCCTTTTCTTCATCCGACCGGAGTGTGTGTGTGTGTGTGTGTGTGTGTGTGTGTGTGTGTGTGTGTGTGTGTGTGTGTGTGTGTGACACGCGTACAGGGTTCCTCTGGCACCGTGGAGAAAATCTGAAGTGCTGCTTATATCGCTGAAAAATAAGATATGGAGTAGCGATGCCCCTACCCCCTTCATCCCAGGTTCCTTCGTTTTGTTTTTTAGCTTTACTTTTTTAAAGAAAAGGGAGGAAAAAAAATACCTAAACAAAAACAAGGTTTTTACATTTTCATTACTGAAAATTCAACGATGTAGTAGCTACTCATGTTGCACTGAGCTTGCCAGTGGTTACTGTCAAGGAAAAAAAAACCCTATAATCCAGTTTGATGGTTGTTGTCCTTTCCAGAAGACTGAACTGTTTTAGGACTATTTAATGAAAACCAAGTCAGGTTTTTTTCAACAGGAATAAAAACGTGGTTGTCGAGTTTTTATGGCCTTACGATGTATTTTATTCACTTTTTTGCTGTTTATTTTTTTCTGAAAGGTTGTATGAAAGATTTGCTCAACGTATGGCAAAGTTAATTTATTCGCACTGCGTCTCAGCCTTTCCACACACACGGGAAGATTTCATGTTTGTTATATTGCCAGTTTTCTTTTTTTTTTTTTTTTTTTTTTTTTTTTTTTTTTTTTTTTTTTTTTTTTTTTTTTT
>CM041003.1:5082830-5166271 GCA_022985145.1 Pangasius djambal
GCTTCTCATTTCCCAACCACAAAACTGAAATGTGGAAGCACACGCACCAGTAGATTTGTTGTGTTGATCCGTCTGCAGTTTTTGAAGCGTTCATGAATTAACTTGTATTTGCAATTATATAAACCTAATGTATATAAATATATATAAACCCCTCCTGATGTCTGGCAGGGAGGTCTGGGGTGCAGTCGGTGTTCCAGTTCATCCCAAAGGTGTTCAGTGGGGTTGAGGTCAGGGTCATCGTTCCAGTGAAGGGAAATTGTAATGCTACAGCATACAAAGACATTCTAGACAAGTGTGTGCTTCCAACTTTGTGGCAACAGTTTGGGGAAGAACCACATGATTAGTGAGATGGTCAGGTGTCCAAAAACTTTTGGCCATATAGAGTATAAACATCATATAAAATCACATAAAATGGCAATGACTATTATCCATGTTACACAAGTCAAGTTGTTTGTTGTTTACCTTAAAGTCTGAACACAAATCCAAATTACTCAAATCTCTGAAAATGACTCAAAAGTCACTAGCTGCATCCCAAACCTACTAGTACTTACTATTTAGGACGATAGTATACAGTCTGGATTTGTAGCCATATAATTGTAAAATAAATTCCATCGACGTTCCTCAGCAGAGATTTAATCCAACTGTTCAAATATGAGGCTCATTATTTAAATATGTACAATATTCTGGTGCTGTAGTGCTTTTTATTCCTCTGACAGAGCAGATTAGGTCCAAGTTGACAATTATAGGCTTACTAGTTTTTGAGTTATTGATGTTGGGATTTAACCCATGCAATTTAAGGGAAACATCAAGCGATTTTTAGTGGTTAGCATATTTGCCTTACACCTCTGGGGTTAGGGGTTTGATTTCTGCCTCCACCCTGTGTGCGTGGAGTTTGCATGTTTTCCCTGTGCTTTCCTCCTGGTAGTCTGGTTTCCTCCCCCAGTTCAAAGACATGCGTTGTAGGCTGACTGGCATTTCTAAATTGTCTGTAGTGTGTGAATGGGTGTGTGAGTATGTATACAGTTGTGCTCTGCAATGGGTTGGCACCCTGTCCTGTCCCCTGGATAGGCTCCAGGCTCCCCGCAACCCTGTGTAGGATAAGTGGTACAGAGGATGGATGATAATGTTGGGTTGGGATTTCCACCACTGTAACAGAAAAAAAATCATGGATCCACTGGCTATGCTTTAAAAATCCTACTTTGAGAAGCATTGATTTAAAAAAAAAAAAAAAAAAGTTTTTATCCCTATCGCACTACGTACAGATTTCATACAGCTTTAACTCCATATATTCTAAAAATTACCACAAAAATGGGAGAAAATCAATACATTTTCACAACTGGATCAGTAAAGGTGCACTTCAGTGCCTCTGGCTACTCCTGGGACTTCATGGATAGGACACAAGGTCACAACAGTTCCAGTTTACCTTTTCTTTTTTTAATAATTAACAATCATGAAAATCAGACTGACAGTGCAGGTGATGGTAGCTTTATATAAACCGAGCAGGTGGACTCATCAGCTGGAGTGGGAGACATTATAATAAGAGGATCAGATAAATGCTGCATGGCACGTACCAGGGGATTTCTGTACAAAACCTCATGAGCTCATAAAATACCGGTTACACACAACACTTTATACTTTCACACACACCGAGGGTGGAGCGCACAGTTTTAAAAACCATACTCATTCATTTATGTGGATGAGTCACGGTTTACACAGTTCTTGTTGGACTGATCTTCTCCTGCGTGTATGTCAGCATGGATCTTCTCCCTCTCGTCCCTGGCCCCGCCCCTATCCTCTTCATCATCGCCCTCCTCTTCCTGGGTGTCCTGGCTGGCCGAGTCAGTGCAGGTGGAAGAAAGTGAGGCGAGTTTGTGCCTCAGCTCAGCCTGCGTCGGGACCTGCAGTGTGATCTCGGCTCCGAATGACTCCACATCCGGTTCTGGCACATGCAAAAAGAGAGAAAATGGATTAAAAGAAGGTCTAGCAGGAAGGACAGGAGTGCTTTTCTGTCCCTAGAGGCGGTGCGTTCTTCTGATAATCCTTTTACGTAATTAGCTCTAATTGAAAAGCCTGTTCATGCCTCATCTCCCTCCCAGGAGCCAGATCTTCTCGGAGCACTGTAAATGTCAGCTCTGATTTAGAGGCTGAGAATGAGGAATGTCAGCGCTGGTGCACCTTCAAGGATGTG
This sequence comes from Pangasius djambal, assembly GCA_022985145.1. Classification (NCBI taxonomy): domain Eukaryota; kingdom Metazoa; phylum Chordata; class Actinopteri; order Siluriformes; family Pangasiidae; genus Pangasius; species Pangasius djambal. The sequence goes on from CM041003.1 coordinate 5,085,019, forward strand.
AGGCATTAGTAGGGAATGTCTGAACAGCCAGACTCATCACAAACATGTGTTTTGCATCTAGAGAATGCAGCCAGGTTTAATTGCAAAACCCAGGAGATAAGAGCAACCTGCTACACGAAACGCAAATAAATCAAGTGTAATGCGTGCTGCAGTGTGTGTTCTAGCTCCAACAGGATGTAGAGGTAATATGTATGATAATATGACAATAGGTAATATGTATATTATGTGTGTGATGGGGTATCTCATGAGGTTGAAAGACAGAAACCAGGTAGCTGGTTGCATGATATCTTCCTATGAATTAATTTTTAAATATATTTTATAAGTAGTAGATACATTTCACTTAAGAACTGTAAACCTCGAATAAATCACCTGGCAAGAAATAACATAAGATTAATTCCATGAGATAGAATTTCAGGGTTAAAGGAGCAGGTTGTAATTTCTTGAAGCCCTCAAATGTCTGTGAGACTAACTAAAATCACAATGAATAAATGAACAATCCTTTCTTTTCTCCAGTTTAACATGTCTCTGTTAACTCTACATGTGCCTCACGTTGCCTTTTAACTAAAGCTCTATCTGAGATGAGGGCGGTGCTTATTTAAAATAAAGTTAAATTTCTCAATATTTCTAATGAACCCCATTGGGAAAAGGCATCATGTAAAAAAATATTTTTAAAATAAACATTTTCATGGTACATATGCATTATGAAACAGTAAAGCCACCAAAAATACACTTTGTGTCCACTTAAGTGTCCACTGCTTAATAATTAGCAGCTAATCATTTTTTAGGGAAAATCACAGATCACAGAGATTCTTGTTTTATATTGGCTCACAAAACCAAAGCTTATGAATTAATATGAAGCTAAAGTCCACGCAAAAGCATAAGTAACCACAACCAGAAGAAAATGCGTCTTTCACGTCCAGTGTCCTTTCCCCTTCAGTGAATAGGGTTTTCTGCTAGGAGAATTTTATTTATTTACTTGGTCTGATAGCTGCTTCAGCTGCAAAGAATAAAATCGTCGTTTGGAGACGTCCCGAATCACCATAGCAAGGGGTCAAACAATATAAATGCTACGGCTAAACTGTACATGTTGGCACCTCTTTTCTTGCACACATGTATTACTGTATGAAGTCATACACACTGACCATGAGTAACAACACAAATCCTAGACCGTAGTTTTGCGAAGGATGTGACAGCGTATGTGTGTGTGTGTGTGTGTGTACCCAGCATAGGGGAAGCCACGCTGTTGTCCTCTGCGCCCGAGGTGAGGAAGACATCCAGGGCCTCGTGGTCAGACATGTCCATCAAGTCCATCTGTTCAAGCATGTCCACGTTCACCTCCATGGAAGACATGCTTCCTATTGGCTCTGCAAACCACAGGAAGGGTAAACATCATTACCTCCTCTTCTCTTCTTTTAAACTATCCCACCATTACACTAAAGCAAGTATAGAAGTCCAGGAGGAAGCTTTCTCCGAAGGTGACTTGTTGAGCAGTGAGAGATTTTTTTCACTGCAGTGTTTAAGCAGTCTGGCTCACAAGTTTACATTGTAAACACATTATCTAAAGTAAATGAAGTCATTCTAGCCACAGTGTGAGCCGCAGAGTGATTTATGAATATCCAGGAACAAGTGTCGACCAAAATGACAGTTTTTCATCTAAATGCTTGTTTGCACTGTTTGTATTGCTGCTATGGGAAAACAATCAACTCTGGGATGGTAATAGAAACGCCGCTTTGTGTCAAACTGCATCACACCACCCCATCGCTGATTATTTTCCTATAACAGCACACCGTCAGCAAGTTTTTATTCCTTACTTAGCCTTAGACTCAAGGATTTTCTTCTGTCCTTAAGGTCAGAACACGTTAGCACCCCTTCTCTGAGTGGTGTATTAGGATAAGAGGTAAATTGGACCCAAAAAAAAAAAAAGCCTAATCTATGTTTCCAATTCACATTTGAGCACCATCTGTGTGTAATGTATTCATTTATTGAGGCTGTTAAAATATGCCCTCAGCAGTCGAATATGTGATTATATATAATATTAAAAAAAAAAAAAAAAACAGCACTGATATGTGTGTTAATGGTTCCACACTGTCAGTTTGACTACGAGTACATGCTGTTAGTGCAGACATCACATGCATGAAGAGGGATGATCATCATGTATGTGTGTGTGTGTGTGTGTGTGAGAGAGAGAAACGGAGACGGCGGCAGGGACAGCACAGAGCTGCATACCTCAGGGATGAGTTAAATCAGGGCAGCAGGAAGAAGGAGGGGAAGGACAGCAGAGAAAAAAGAAAGAAGGGACGTGTTAGCTACGTTTACACACGTGTGTTCCTCCACAGTGTGACGTATTCCGATTTAAAGAGCAGCTGCAGGTGCTCGACTTCAAGGCATGACGATCTTGTCTGACTGTCTAACTTGTTTCATGGACATTACACAAATATAACTGTAAACGGTTAGGGCATTACGGCGTGTCCTTTTATTACTGTAAAACTGGGACACTTTTGGGCTTTATCTCTTATAGTATATTACATTTCCAGAATGATGCATTACTGCATGGCAGGTCCACCCGGAAGTGAAATTCTTTTCAGCTATTGCAATGTGAGATCTCAGCATCACCTGCTCCAGTTATTTACTCTGAATGGCTTTTATTGATTTTTCTGTATTTTTCATTATTTTGATAAATACATTTTCTTGAGTGATCCCATAACCTATTTTTCCACAGAAAAGAAGCAGACAGGTTGCCACTTCCTTATTTATGAAAGCCTTGAACCTAAGTGCTATGTTGTTATTTTGACTTATTAACACATTATTATTATTTTGACTTAGTCATTTGTTATTTCACGATATTATCTCATTAATCCAAGATATTATCTCATTATTTTGACCTGATAACTCATTATTTGAAGATATCATCTCATTATTTTGAGAGCAACTTTTTATTTTTACATTATTCCAAGATAATCTCATCTTTTGACCTAGTAGCTCATTATTATGTCTGTCTTACTTATTATTTTGACATAATAACTCATTATTTTGATTTACTAACTCGGTATTTTGGCTTAGTAACTTCTGTTATTTATTTATCCAGTTTTTGTGGATTTTTCTCTCTCAGCCCTCACTGTACACCATGCCTTGTGTTCCAGCACTGACCTGTTCAGTTGCTTTCTTACACACAAGTTGACCGGGGGTAGAAGTGCACAAGTGACAAGGAAATGACACTCAAGACAGGGCCAGGATAAAGGGTTGTGCGTCTTATTGGCTTGCGTGCTGAGCTCCAGGCAAAACTCATTCTCGGTAACGGCAGCTAAGAGCTTTAGAGAGAACTCTCTGAAGAGCAATCTTCCCGAAATATAACGAGTTCTTCACGTCCAAACGTCTGGGTACACTACTGAGAAGTGTAATTTCATCAGTCATGAATATATTGTGAAATGCATTACTCAAACAGAAGTCTAATATTCTTTACTAATACAAGTCCCTTAATGACTGAAAGCAGTGAGGAAAATAACAAAAAAGTCATAGAGGTAAATATTGAATATATTAATTTTTAAGCCATGACATCACTGTGTTAGTATTGTGTACACTGCCAGTCAAAAGATTTGGCACCCTGGAGTTTTGTTATAGTTTAATCACTATTATTGCCACAGAACATCAAAAAAGTACAGAATAGCAATTATATTAGGAAATGAGGTAAGTTAAATGTTTGTAGAGCTTAATAACTGGTTACTCTCAAATCCCAGTGCGAATCTAAATGAGCTGTTTATTATAGGCACGGACACTCTGAGGGTAAACCTGTTAAACCTGTAGGTAACAGACAGTGCTAGTGTTAACTGTAAAACATAGCTATGTGGTGTGTCTAATAGGCTCATGAAGAGTGATCAATATTTTGGCCTTTCTGAATGGATACGATCAAAATTGTTCCAATAAAATAAGTCATTTCTAACAATTTCTTTGTTCATTTTGGAATCGGAGCCTATACTGGGAAAACTGAGCATGAGTTGGGAACACACAGAGTCAATTAGAGGCAAGTTCAAGTCGCCAATCCACCTGGTGGCATGTTTGTGGGAGGAAACTGGAGAACCTGCAGGAAGCCCACACAGACACGAAGAGAAACTCCACACAGTCAGTAACCCAAGGTCAGGATAAGACATTCAAATATTTGATAATGGATTGATGCTTCTTCTGAAAAAGTAAAGATCATTCTGTGCACTATTTCTAATCTTAGTAACAATAACATAATACTAATACTAAGTGCACATCAAACACGGAATTGCTGAATGACTCCTGACCAACTCCTTAGTTACTCCAGGATTTACTACTGACAAACTCCTGAACGACTCTGGACTGACTCCTGACTGACTCCAGATTGACTCCTAAACGATTCCAGACAACTCTGGAACGACTCCTAACTGACTCTTGAATGACTCAATTCTGACTCCTGAACGATTTCTGACTGACTCCTGAACAACTCTGGACTGACTCCTGAATGACTCCTGACTGGCTCCAGATTGACTCCTAAACGATTCCAGACGACTCTGGAACGACTCCTAACTGACTCCTGAATGACTCCATTCTGACTCCTGAACGACTTCTGACTGACTTCTGAACAACTCTGGATTGACTCGTGAATGACTCTGACCAACTCCTGAATGCTACCATTTCTCAGTTCAGTACATATTTAATTATAAATGTTTCTTGATTCAGTTACACCTATTCCTCTATAAGATTTTTGAATTTTTGAGTATTTATTTAGAGAGTAAATTAAGTCATTTAAACATTTTAAAATGGTCATTTAAAATGCTTAAAAATAGGGTGTTCATAAGCGTTTGACTGTCAGTATACACTAGTAATTGAGTGAAATATGGTATATAAGGGTATTCAGATAGCGTTCTTTTTTATATAAGAATTAATGAAACTTTTAAGTTGTAAAAAATGCATTCTTGAGTAATAAGCTATTACCTTTTTAGAACTGTGTATTCATTTTTCATTAAGTGGTGGAATAAACACAGGTTGTGGTAGTGGACTCTGACGTTTGGACCCTGTACAGCACATCTACAGTATAATATAATTAGTATGTGTGTGTGGATTTTTTTCATACTGCATTCCCTCTATGTTTCATTCACCTCTTCTCTCGGCAATCTGCAGGTAGCTGGTGGACAGGTAATGCTCCATGTCCTGCTGAAAAGCCTCCTCGAAGAACTTCTGCCTGTCTTTCAACTTCACCTGCTGCTGTCCTGACTCTGCTTCTGGGACCTTCTGAGCATGCTCCGAGTCTAGCTCCGCTGTGATTGGAGGAAAGGCAAGTAAGGTGCACAGGTAAAATAACACTGCAAAAGTATCATTTATTTCAGTAATTAGCTGTTTATATACAGTGTATGTATTGTAATAATTTTCAGAATTTTGAGGAAAATTGCTGTAACTGAGTAGCATATCTACTATTAAACACTAACATGTGGGCATATTAGACTTATTAATTTATCCATTCGACTTCAGTAAGCGTTTAATCCCAGTCATGGTGCAAGACAGGAGTACACATTGGTGGGACGCTAGTGCATTACAGATATGAATGCAAAAATAATGACATGATATAATATCACTATAAATCACAGAACCAGCTGGAGAGCAAGGACACCATCATATAGTGTTAAAGGCAGTCGGTAATTACCTCTATACAGGATACCATGGCTTTAAGGTTCATCACACCTCCAATTATCTCTAAGACACACAACCTCTAATTAACACGTTGTGCCGTGAGAAGGTTCAGAGACTCAGAGGCAGTTTCATTCTTTAAACTCCCTGACGGCTATGACAGCATCAGAGGCTGGACATGTGGTTACAGTCTGTAGGCATGCCTACAGACACACACACAGAGTATCTCTGATTACAGTCAGAGAACAGAGAGGACTGTGGAGGAAGAACTGAATAACAGAACTGGTGAGCATCCTCATTCACAGCCTCCACACACACACACACACACACACTTTTTTTTCTCTCATCCTTTGTCCTCTAATCTCACTTTCCTCTCTCCTCCTGCTCTACTCTCTCCTCTCCATCTGTGTGGGCTTCTGAGACTGCTCTAATACGTGACAGACCCGAGGGGGCGTCCGCCAAAAGCCTCTATGTGTGTTTTGTGCCTTAAATAAAACATCAGCAGTTGGACTGGGCTCCATGTGGGTGGAAGTGTGTACATATATTGTCATTCGGGGTAATTGTTTATGTGTTTGTGTATTAGATCACTAGACTTAAATGGAAAAACACACCGATTTCCATCTGCCAGCTAAAAATGAAAAGATCCCCCCCAATATTTAAGTATTCAGTTGTTATTAAGAACATAAGACTTTCAAGACAAAACATGTGATTATGATGCTTCTTTTGGAAATTAAAGTAGACGTAAAGGTTGAACAAGGTTATCATACTGTAAGTACCAATCAGAACTTTGGTAACAGCACCATAAACATAGAGCTGAATGACTCTTGAACAAATCCTGAACAATTCCTAAATGACTCTTGATTCCTGAGTGACTCCTGGCCGTCTCCTAAACAACTCCTGTCTGACTCCTGAATTACTCCTGACTAATTTGGGAACGACTCCTGAATGTTTAGTGAATGACTCCTGAGCAAAGCCTGAACAACACCTGAATGACTCATCAGCAATTCCTGAACGACTCCTGAATACTCCTCAACAACTCGTGAATGACTCATGAACGACTCCTGCATTAGTCCTGTCCATCTCCTGACTGACTCCTGAACAACTCCTAAACGACTCCTGAATGGGACTCAGTGATTCCACTACTGCATGGTACTAAGGCCCTGTCCTAAATGATACCCTAATCCCTGTGGTCCTCATACAAGTCTAAACTTTATTGAGGTTTCAAGGTCCAGAGTTATGATGTATAAAATCTAAAAGAGTGCAAGGTGTATCCCCTGGTACAACATAGCACTGCTCATCTGGTCCCACCATCTCTCTGGGTACAAGGAAGGCATGCATCAAGACTTTTCTCTGCTCTGGAATCTAGGTGGTGGAAAGAACTTCCCCTAGATGTCCGAACAGCTGAGTCACTGGCAGTCTTCAAATGATGTCTAAAGACCTACCTCTTCCAGAAGTGCTTAAATTAGCAATGTGATTTTTATGTAAAAAATGTGTTGTCTGTGTGCTTTTCTTACTATATTATCTCCCTAACTGATTGTATTATTAGTCCATGACCTAGTGAACCAGGATGAGGATGTATTTATTGATAGAGATTTCGAAAGCACTTCTGTAAGTCGCTCTGCATAAGGGTGTCTGTCAAATGCCATACATGTAAATGTAAATGTAACTTGGAACTTTTTATTCATTTATAGTTCCATTTAATGTTGTGGAACCTAAGCAAACAGTTAGTTCCTGTTATCCTGTAAACACATAGTAGCAGCTATAAACATGTAAAAAAATCACATTATTACTATTATTATTATTAGTAGTAGTAGTAGTAGTAATAGCAGTAGTAGTAGTAGTAGTAGTAGTAGACAATCATCTATGTATAAATAAATATCATGGCGGTTTGACATTAAAACTAGCTCTTCCTGTACAACCGACAACTTCTCAGCTTCTCTAGATTAATGCGAGAGGTGTGAAACGGCTAAAAGACAGCCTAAAACAGAAATTACCTGAATCTGTGTCTAATTGCATCCTGGTGTAGTAATGCAGTGTGAATCGACACTTTACAAAGTCTGTGGTGTGTGTTTGGGAGAATCCAGACTATCAATTGTGTGTGTGTGTCTGGCCTGTGTGTGCTGTTCTGCCAGCTGCAAGGTTGTGATGTGTTTTGCTGTAGTAGAAGACCTCTTGTCTCTCAGAGTGTTGTGGTTTTCATCGAAACTGTGTGTGTGTGTGTGTGTGTGTGTGTGTGTGTGTGTGTGGGCGTGTGCTTGGTGGGCTATAGATCTGCACTTCCTGTGCCGTATGAGGGTGAGATACGTGAGCTGATAGAAAAAAAGATACTTTCATGCAGAAAGAACCACCTACAGGAAAAACTATTCATATCTCTGGAACAACAAAAAACAGAAGGGAAAGCTTTCAGTCTGGTGCGTGGCTCAATTCAGTTTACTAAGTTTTCTGTCAAAGTTAAACAAGGAGTTGGGGTGAATATTAGCCACTTTAACACATCAAATATGGCATTTCTCAGTTTAAAGTTGAAGATTATTAATAGTAATAAGTTGGTATAAGGAATCATTATGCTAACACTATACATAAAGTCATATGAGACAACTATTCATTAAGCATTAAGGACTTTTACATAATAGATTAATTATTAACAATACGTCACTGAGTACACTGTTAAAGTCTCTCTGTCAATGGTTTTAAAAGCTACATACGCAGTATTCTTTGAATTATGAAATATTTACCACTTACTAAGTATTTGCTATACACTTTCTGACCACTTTAATACAAACACCTGGATACCTGCTCATTCAGGCAATTATCCAATCAGCCAATCATGTGGCAGCAGAGCAATGCATAAAATCATACCGATACAGGTCTGTTAAAGTGATCTCAGTTACTTTTGCAGTGGCATGGCTGTTGGTGCCAGATGGTCTGGTTTGAGTATTTCAGAAACAGCTGATCTCCTGGGATTTTCATGAACAACGGTCTCTAGAGTTTACACAGAATGGTCCAAAAAAATAATAAAAATCTGCAGTTCTGTGGATGGAAACAATTTGTTGATGGGAGAGGTCAGAGAAGCATGGCCAGTCTGGTTTGAACTAACAGGAAGGTTATGGTGCCTCAAATAATCACTCACAAAGCATCTCAGAATGGGCAACATGCCAAAACATGAGGTGGAAGGGCTACAACAGCCGAAGACCACATCGGTCAGGCTCCAGTCAGGCTCCTGTCAGGAATCTGAAGCTACAATGGGAAAGGTTGAATAAAACTGAATAGCTGAAGATTGAAAAAATGCCATCTGGACTGATGAATCTCAAGTTCTGCTGCTGGTGGTCAGAATTTGGCATGAAAGAAATGAACCTATGAACCCAATCTGCATTGAGTCTGCATTGAGTCTGCATTGACTGGGGCAGTCGTGTCCTAATGGTTAGAGAGTCGGACTTGCGACCTGAAGGTGAACCTGAAGGTCACGGGTTTGAGTCTCAGGTCCGGCAGGGATGGGATGGGGGGGTGATGAATGACCAGCGCTCTCTTCCACCCTCAATACCATGACTGAGGTGAGTCCCTTGAGCAAGGCACCGATCCCCCAACTGCTCCCCAGGTGCCACAGCAAAAAAGCCCACTGCCCACTGCTCCGGGTGTGTGTTCACGGTGTGTGTGTGTGTGTGTGTTCACTACTGTGTGTGCACTTGGATGGGTTAAATGCAGAGCACAAATTCCGAGTATGGGTCACCATACTTGGCCACAAGTCACTTCACTATTCAACAGTTCAGGCTGGTGGTGTAATGGTGTGGGGAGTGTTACTTTGTGCCCCTTAATACCAATCGAGCATCATTTAAATGCGACAGCCTCTCTGAGTATTGCGGCTGACCACATGCATTACTTTATGGCCATCTTATAATGGTTACTTCCGACACGATAACACACCATGTCACAAAGTCATCTCGAACTGGTTCATGAACATAACAATGAGTTCCATGTACTTCAGTTTCCTCCCCAGTCACCAGATCTGAATCGAATAGAGTACCTTGTGATGTGGTAAAACAGAAGATTTGCAGCATGCTGACAAATCAGCAGTGATTATGTGATGCAGCCATGTCAGCATGGACCAGAATCTCACAGACATGTTTCCAACACCTTGTGGAATCCATGCCATGAAGATTTAAGGCTATTCTGGTAGCAAAGGGGGTCCCAGTCTTAGTATAGTGTTCAGAATAAAGTTCCCTATGAGTGTGTACTTCGGTATTGCATACTTTCACATAAAGAATAGGTAAAATGTGAAACAAATTATTCGGTTCATTTTTGTATACTTTCTTTGGTAAGCGATCATAGTTAGGCCATGGATGTGAAATGTATAAAAAAAAACTTCATCTTTTATTATAGTAGTACAGCTGATAATAGGGAGTTGGAAAAAAAAACACAGGAAGGATAAAGAAATTTCTTCTATTCTAGCAAAAACAGTTAACTTAATTAGCAGATTATTAGCTTATTTTAGTATATCCCAAAGTGTTTTAACAATGCTAATCATTTGTATTTATTTAAAAAATGATTCATCATAATTTTAATCCATTTGTAGATGTTATAGAATGTTATGGAACATTCAGGGAACAAGTTATCACTTGCATTTGAGCAGCTATGAACACCCGTCTCTTGAAGTAAATTTTTTTTTTTTTTAAATTCAGCTTGTCATGTTACTGAGAAAAAAAAAAAACCCAGAAACTCCTCTGTCCTGAAGACTCCCCTGTGTTGGAAAACCTAAAGTTACAGCTTTACCTCTGACACTGGAGACTCCTTTCAAATATACGGCCTACTAAGTGTTATATTAAATCATAATGATAAATTCTTCATACGCCAAATCTAGCAGCACAGTGCTCTGTATTTTTTCATCTATTCCCTTCAGTCACTCTAGATGACTGTGTGTGTGTGTGTGTGTGTGTGTGTGTGTGTGTGTGTGTGTGTGTGTGTGTGTGTGTCCAGCACTACAAAGCCAATGATCTACTCCTGCATCCCATGTGCTTTTGAAGTGAAGTGAACTAACGCTGTGCCTAGAGCCAACTTGTCCAGTAGACATCTGGACCCTATGTGTGTGTGTGTGTGTGTGTGTGCATGCATCTCATTCATTCCAGCATTTCACTAAACAGTGATCCAGCCAGGTTGTGATGTTTTAAGCTGATTAAACCGATGTTCTAGATAATAAACTAAGATTTGTGTGTTGCTCCGTCGTAACTTGGCACATTAACTGGCACATTAGCTTGGCACAATGATGTCCACTAGCAATCTCCTGCCAATCTAATAAGTTGTTAGCGTCTGACATTTGCTGGAACTGGCTTCGGCAGTAAGCAGTGAGGCATTTTATTTTAAAATCATCTGCTCCCCTTCTAATGCCGGAGTGTGAGAAAAGGCTTTCAGGCTTGAGACAGCAGGAAATAAATGCTTATTAGTGTGCATATGGGGAGTATGGGGCCTGCTCATGTGTTGAAGAAGAAATATATTTAGCTATTCAGCCAAGCTGCAAATAAACTATGGGGAAGCTAGTGTGTTATCAGTGTCAGAGTTTCCTGTCTTACCCACGCCTATGGACTTTTTTAAAATCCAGATTCTCCCAGCATGCACTTGGTTCAGACTGTATGAATGTAACATTTCAAATGCACCATGTCTTGTCTGAAGTTTGCTTTCACAAGCGGAAAGAATAATTATTCTCTAAATTAAAATGATGACGGCACGCATATAGACATTTCATTATCATTTATTGTCATTTTTCTGCTCTTTAATGCAGACTTTGTTAATGAAAAAAAGGTAGACAGGGCCTATTTAAATAAATACATTAAAAAATATATTTATAAAAATGTTGTAATGTATCTCCAATGAAGCATGGGTTGGAGCTCGTATCTCATGGCCAGATAGCATGCCCATTTCAGTCACACGTGGCTGTTATCTGAGACATTTGGTTGAGATACGGCTGAACGGACTTGGGCCAAATCTGAGCCATATACCTTATATCTGAAGCAGCTAGAAGCCATTGGGTCTCAAAAATTCTGCCTTTCATGTGAAAAGAAAACAATGTGATTTGACCATCTTATGTAAAGACAACATGACAGGGTGTGCTGTTATAGGAAAATAATCAATGATGGGGTAGCGTGATGCAGTTCGACATAGAATGGAGTTATGTTACCACCCTGAATTTGATTATTTTCCAATAACATCACATTCTGACATGTTTTATTCCACTTATACCACCTAAATTTGCCAATGGTTACTTTTTATTTATTAAAGAAGGACACTGTTTTTATCTGTTTATAGTTACATTTAATGATGTGAAACAAATTCCTGTTACCACTATCAACATTTGTTCTCACCAGCCTCTCTTTTTTTTTCTCTCTCTAGAACGTACTAAGACAAAAAACACTAAACCCTCTATCCTGACGACTTTCCCAGGAAAACCTGAATTTATATCTTTTCCCCTGACTGTTATAAAGCACTGACACTGGAGACTCCTTCCAGATATGTTCAATAAGATGATATTAAACAGTTAAAAAGGTAAATCCACAATTCCACAGGCTGGAGCACTGGACTGACTAATGTCTGGGCCAGTGAGAGTGTGTTCAGGAGGAGCAGGTTAAGATCTGGAGCCAATCACCTGACCGAAGACTTGTTTTTACTTCATCATCTTACATCATATTCTTTACTCAAAAAGATTCCATCCTGACTAATGGACCTAAAACATTAGGGTCAATGGTTTATTTTCCCTTTTATAGCTATGCCTAAATTTTTGAAACATCAGTTCTCTCTTTGTTCAGGTTTAAGCTTGCATCACCTAAATAATAGTTTTAATAACTATCGCTATGATTTGCATTATTAGCATTAGCCTTATGATTATCCCTTTGCAATCATTTGCTATGGCAAATGAGCTATGACTGAATATTGACACTCAACTAGACACGTAACAAAAAAAAAAAACCTCTGTCTAGTCATTGTGACAGTGCCAAACATCTGACAGTGCACCTCTGAGCAATGCTAATGACTGTCAAGTTCACGGAATAAAACAAAAACAGACGTTCGTTTAGCGAAGGCGTGTGTAGTGTGTGTAACTGAGTGATTGAAACACTTCTCGCGGGAACAGCAGAGCTCGTTTACTGCCTTGCTGTTCCTACTACAATAATCGTGACTGTCTTCCTCCACAGCTCAGCGAGGGTTTTTTTTTACCTCATGTCTGCAGATGGATCTGGAAAGTGTGTGGTGTGTGAGAGATACAGAGTGATGGAGAGAGAAATGTCACCATCAGTTCATTCTCCCAAAGTGAAATCAACTTAACTTTTTTTGGCTACACTGACAAAATACAACATTGCCTAATGCTGAGAGGTGATAGCAGTGGTTTTAACTGAGAACCGACTGAATATCTCTCTTCATCTTTCCATGTCTCTCTCACTATCATATTTCTCTCATAATGAAATAGAAATCTTGTAAATGTCCGAATTATGCAGATAAAGCCATGTTAATTCCACTAGGAGGGAAACAGGATCGTAAGAGAGACACAGAAAGAAGAGAGAGATATTAAGTCAGTTCTCCTTTAAAACCAAAACTGGAGGTACAATATTTTGCATAAATATTCACCCCCCTTGAACTTTTTCCACATTTTGTAGTGTTACAACCTGGAACTGAAATGGACTTAACTGGGATTATATTTCATTAATCTACACAAAACAGCCCGTAATATTGAGGAGCATGGAAAAAGCAATATAGTTTGCAAAATTATTTACATAAGGATTGCATAAGTATTCACCCCTGTTGCTGTGACACCCCTAAATTGCCATCAGAAGTGGAGCTATCAAAACAAGTTCTGGAAAAATATCAGTCCGGGTGTGGTTATAAAAATATCCCAAACTTTGAACATCCTGTGGAGCACCATTAACTCTGTTATTAAAACTTGTAAGAACATGGCACGACCACAACCCTGCCTAGAGGAGGCTGTCGACTAAAAGTGAAGAGATAAAGAGGGGATTAGTCAGAGAAGCAACCAAGAAACCAGCTCAACATGATGCTACCACCACCATGCTTCGCTGTGCAGATGGATTAATTAATTATGTTTTATTTCATCGCTAATACCTGGTTAGGCCTCCCTTTACCTTATTAACAGTGTCAATCCTCTCACATAAAGATTTCACCAGTGGCCTTTTTTTTTTTTTTTTTTTTTTTTTTTTTTTTTTTTTTTTTTTTTTTTTTTTTTTTTTTTTTTTTTTTTTTTTTTTTTTTTTTTTTTTTTTTTTTTTTTTTGATATTCCACATGCTGTTCCAAATAATCCAACAAGTTTTCTCTAGGTAATTTTTCAGGCCAATTAATGTGATCTAGTGTCCATCAGGCTCATCACACAGAAGTCACACACAGATTTGGTTCTATCGTGGAACATTGGAGCGTCAGTCTTGTGTTCTGCTTTGACTATCTGCTTTTATGGTAATTTACTTTCGTGCACATGCATAACCTATTAGCATTGTACAATAAGGCACTGCTATTAGTAGTGACTCTTTTATTTTCATCCAGGGTACTCGTATCCTAATAATTTAAATAAATTGGAGCAGTTTCTTATTTGCTCTTTCTTCTAGAAATTTAAGGATATTTAGGAATAAAGGTTAAAGCTTTCTCTCCGAGTGTAGTGTAGTGAGTCACAAAAAAGGAAATGCATTATTCAAAGCATCTCTTTATCATAACTCTTTTTTGATTTATATTTTGGTAAAGAAAAAAAGGGGAGGGAAAGTGTCCATCTAGCACTCTTCAAAGGTTCTTCAGGGTTTTTGTTTTCCTAAAATAAAACCAGTTTTCCTTTCAAGAAATAAAAATCATATTTATCTATGATTTCATTTTTTTTCTCTCAGCATTTGGTATGAAGCCATTAGACATTACGTGGGCTAGCATTTTTATGATTTCATGGCTGTTCAAATTGAATTTAAATTGTCCTTTAGGTTTTAATGCACAGGTTGCTGATTTTGGATTGAAGTACAGTTTGTAAAGGCCCAAATATGTAAGCCTGGTTTTATTTGTTTGTTAATATTGCTCGAAGGTGTTTAAAGGAGCGGTCTGAAATTCTTAGCGCCCTCTGCTGCCCGCGTGGGCAAATTGCAATTACCTATAATAAACCTCTGCCTTTCCCCCAACTGAGCCAACATCTTATACTTTATACCAGATCATTATTCCACCTGACTCATAGCGACTATTTATTTATTTATTTATTTATCCTTTCTCTCTTTAATTGTCATCTCTTTGAAACTGAAATTAGCATAACTGTAATGGCACAACTGCGATAAAATGCAGTAGGAAAACAATCACATTAATTGATAGGATAATGGTAATAATCTCATCTGAACTGAATAATCTCTCACTCACAAACACACACAACACACACACACCGCCTCCTCATGCACCTTGTTTAATGTGATGAGTGTGTGTTGTCATGCGTTACACACTGTGATGAGCAGCGTAGGAGTGTGTATCTGTGGGTGGACTGAGTCACGCCGCCCCTGTCACTGCCACTCAGGATCCTGCGCTCACAAAATGGGTCATATTTACACACCACAACTCCCTCCGACCTCAAAACACACACACACACACACACACACACACAGATGACTGACTTGGACGACAACAGCTACAGTACAGAGTCCACTGTCAACAAATGTGTTTTCTTAATTTTATCAGTTATAAGAAATCATTTTACTTGGATGGTCCTTACTGGTCAAGAACATGAGACA
This sequence comes from Pangasius djambal, assembly GCA_022985145.1. Taxonomy (NCBI): domain Eukaryota; kingdom Metazoa; phylum Chordata; class Actinopteri; order Siluriformes; family Pangasiidae; genus Pangasius; species Pangasius djambal. The sequence continues at coordinate 5,100,394 of CM041003.1, forward strand.
AATATTGTAGCTGTTCACGAAAACCTTGAATGAAATTAAAATATGGCTGAATATCCAGGTCACTGTTTTTTTTTATTGTAGTGTGCCAAATATGTGTGGAGGAAGCCTGTAGCTGTGGCTAAATTCTGGAAAATGACCCCAAAAATGGTTTTAATCAAAACTGGTTTAATATACTTTGAAAAACAAATATATTTTACCAAAATTATGTGGAAATATTTTTATTTAAGCTACTTTCTGGCCTTGTAGGAGTTCTCATTTATTGCATAAATACAAAACATCATTTATTGCATGGATTATTCTTTCTATATATTAATTTTTATTCATTTTCATGAAGGGTGCCAATAATTCTGGAGCACCCTGATGATATTATTAGATATAACTAACAAAAAGGCTTTTGGTTTTTGAGTGGATCCTTGTTCAATACTGACACCATTGAATATAGAGGTTCATTTGAGTTCAAATTGCTGTAGACGGAAATTAAAAGAAGCTGAAGAATCTCCACGCCGACGTCGTTGCCATGGTTTCCGCCTCTTAACGCTGTTGGATGGCGATTTGAAGGTTCGAGTGGTAAACCAAAGCGTAGGGGAAGATGCATGTTCGCCAAGCCAAACAAGCAAAGAACAGTGCACGAGGAGAGACGTGTGCGTGTGTGTGTGTGTGTGTGTGTGTTCCACAGCCTGCTCCACAATACTCCATCTCATCCTCCACCATGCTCGCCTCCAGACAGGCTAACAGACAGCACACACACACACAAAACATTTCAATTAGCTGCAGTTACTGAATTTGTGGATGATTGATTCATTTCTGTTTTCCAATAATAAAAGGAAGCTCATAAAAACCTGAAGGGGTTAACCTCAGAACTAACCTCACCAAAATCATGTCATGACATCATCAGTAAGTTCAAGAGTTATATTTTAAAAAAATAATAAAATAAAAAAACTCATACAAAACTCTCATGCTAATTGTCTCATAGCATGCTAGCATATCAGTTAGTAATGACAGCAGATAGCATTCTCAGCTGAGAATATCATGCTGCTCATAAGCAACTGCAGCGTCTTAATGTCATCCCGCTAGTTATAGCTAATGCATGCAGGAAGGATGTGCTGTGGAAGGAATAAAACACCACGGGACTGATATATACGGGGTGGTGGTGGTTATTAGTTGATTATTTTCAGCACATCCCGAAGTGTTTTATTCTAATTTGCCAAAGCTACATTTAGAGTTACATTTAATGTTGTAGGATGTCTGCGAAACAAGTTAGTTCGTGTTATTACATAATTTTTTCCCCCCGGTTTCTCCCTTATTTGGTCTTGGCCATTTCCCACTCAAGCGAAGGTTAACGTGTAATTCCTCCACATACAAATGCATCTTTTGAACCCATCTTTTGCCACTCATGTTACATCACAGGGCAGTGTAACACACACTGAGGAAAGTGCCATCTGCCCTCTTCCACATACATGACCTCACCAACCCCCACGATTGGCTAGTGTCGCTGTGATTGACAGGGGCACTTCTTCATAGCAGCAAGATTTCTTTAATACCTTTATTTGGAGTGTCTGCTATAGAAGTCCCTGTGTAAGTTGTTTGATACTGTATTAGAATGAGTGTGTTAATATACTGTACATAAACCTGTGATTTGAATTACAGATGGAACTACTGTCAGATCTGCTGCTACAGACAATTAATCAGCATTTTCTGACAAAACAGAATTTAGACTTCAGCAGCACAGTGGAATAAGTAGTTTTGTCCAACATTCCTGGATTAAAGAGATTTATAGCTTAATTTACAAAAGCATTTATCTAAAAGATTCATAAGGGTTCTTCAAAATTACATTAGGCTTGAGGAAAACAGTGTTTCTAGTGCTCCTTAGCAGTGCCCTATTGTCTGGAGATTGCGAGTTCCAAAAGTTTGTGGACACCTCACCAGCACATTCATATGTTTTTCTTCCCCAAACTGTTGTCACAAAGTTGGAAGTACACAATTTTCTAGAACGTAGCATTACAATTTCCCTTCACTGGAACTAAGAGACTAAGAACTCGAGTGTCCTGCACAGAGCCCTGACCTCAACCCCACTGAGCACCTTTGGGATGAACTGGAGCACCGACTGCACCCCAGACCTCCTCACCCAACATCAGCGCCTGACCTCACTAAGGCTCTTGTAGCTGAATGATTACAAATCCACACAGCCACGCTCCAAAATCTAGTGGAAAGCCTTCCCAGAAGAGTGGAGCTTATTATAAGAGTGAAGGGGGAATAAATCTGGAATAGGATGTTCAACAAGGACATACGGATGTGATGTTCAGGTGTCCACATACTTTTGGCCATATAGTGTATGTAAAAAGATTGAGGTTGCGTTGAAAAATGTTGCAGAATTCCTTTAAACATTCACAACTTTTTCATATGAGATGAATTTTTTTGTGTGTGAATTTTTATGAATAACACCATCCCGGGTGCATGTTAGTGCTGAGATTTCATCTTTGTCTATGTAAATCAGGGTACAAGGATGTGTGTATTTAAACCAAATAGGAATATGAAAAGCGCCAGGGATGTAATTTGCTGTAAAGCATATGAGTTATTGTAGATGTAGAATAAAGAGTGTGTGCTTACACACAAGAATAGCAGCTGGTCGTAAGCATTAAGTAGCAGAACAAAGAGGTAGTGAAGAATAGGACTAAAAAAAGACGTTGCTAGAGGGTGTATCCAAGAGTTTTTTTTTTTTTTCCCATGTTCAATTTTCAATTATGATTAGCACAGAAGTGACAGGAGCTGAGCTGACTTTTGTGTTGAGGTAAAATGAAAGCCTGGTGAACACGTGCTGGCTTCAGGGCAGTAGTCACATTTGCGCGTGTCATCTTCTGAAATGTTTTTGTGCTCAGAACGGCAGGAGGTGGCTGCCTGCAGGAGGTCAGCTATAACCGAGACTCTTACACTGCTGTTCATATGGAAATTCTGCACTGTTGGTAATAACAGTATTATCATTTCTGACAGTAGACTTCACACACACACACACACAAACACACACATCAAATACTAGTGTAACCGTTTGCAAATAATTTATCAGCGTTTCAGGCACCAGTAGCTCAAATTTGTCTCTGAATGCCTCATCGGCGTTTCTGTAAAGCCGATACCGTCCACGAGACTGGAAACAGGAGACGTGGTGATGGAGGAATTTGATTGGGCTGAGTTAAAGCACTGTATTTAGAGTGCGATTATCTAATCATAGCTTTCTTTCTCTCAGACAGGCCATAAGTGCATGACCAGAATACTATAATTGTCCTCATATCATATTTCCTGCTGTAGGAAAAGTGTTATTTATAGATTTATCAATAGAGCTGACACTGATAAGGGAACCAGATTTACTATAATCTGGACATTGACACACTCCTGCATGGACACTGCAGTGTGTCTGTAGTTCACAAAAAAATGCACAAGGTTTAGAGTAAAAAATTTTTTTTCTCAAACATAGCTGTTAAGCAATCTAAAAGAGGCTAATTTCTTCTTTTATTCCTCTTATATATATATTTACATGTATATTAAAGGTCAAGGACACAGACAGCTGGGAGCACGAAATGAACAATCAGAGTAAAGGCCGAAAGGCAGAAGTGGAAGTTATTTTGACTCACTTATATGTCAATAAAAATATTTAATAATATATAATATTAATCATAATCTGCGCAGACAGATCGGCCAGTCGTCCATTTATACAGCGAAATTAATTTTGTTATAATTTAATGATTAGTTTTATTTGTCTTCATTTATGGGTTTGTGTTTCTTTTTTATATTCTTTAATTAATGCCAATAATATAAATATTGGTTTTCACAAAACATTCTCGGTGGTATTCTATTCCCTGACCTAGTGAACTAGCATGAGGATGTGTTTTTGATAGCGACTCTAAAGCTCTGCTATAAGTCGCTGTGGATGAGGGCGTCTGCTAAACACTAAAACCTAATAAAAATAAACAATTTAACTTCAACAACATATTCCAGATATAAAAATGCAGTAATCCATGCAAAATGTCTGATCTGAATTCAGTCAAGTCTGGGGTTAGTCTTCTTATTTGTAAATTTACACACACTCAGGAGCATGAGTAGGATATGAACATTTATGGAACGAATACCAAATTTCTTGTGAAAAATTCTCATATGAACGATTTACAAATAAATCTGTTCTTATCCAGCTTGATAAATGAGGCCCATTGTCATGCCTTTCAGATATGAAATAAATGAAAACATTAAATAAAACAAACCGTCGCATTGGTTTAAAAACATCATTGTCTCACAGATTTAGTTACCAAAACTTGAGGGTAGATCATTTTCCTAATGCAGGTGGATTGGATATAAAAAAAAAATACTGAATGACTTTTATCTGGTATAATTTATCTTCCATTACTTATTAGCCAAAACAAACAAAGCAAAATTTTTGTTTTAAACACTGCACTCCAGCTCTACCTACAGTATTACAAGTATTTCGATTAATTAACCTACAAACAGGGTTACCAGGTCTGTGTGACTGAATGACCCCCAATGGTCAAAATTTCCAAAAGTCACAATCAGAACCACCCAGACCCTGTATTGAACTCCAAAATAATACCACCATCTCCAAATATATTACAATATTTACACATACTAGCACATACAATACACTTAACTAATGATACATTGTTAAACCATGCAGTTTTCCTAAACAACCTTTTCGTCAATATCCTAAAATGGTCTTGATTATATTATTACATATATTGTCATAAATAAGGAAGAGAATGGGAATGAATAAACCAATTCACTGATGCACAAACACATACGCACAGTAAAAGTAGTCTACTATCTTTCTTTTCTAAGCCTAAAGGACTGTATTCAGAGTTAAATCGAAAAGTTACAAAAGGAAAGTTACACATATTCAGAGTAGGGTTATGCAGCCATTGATTTTCTGGGGTCCTCATTCAAATTATGCAAATCACCCATGTGTAGTTAATGTCTCTGCCAGATTTTTGTTGGGTCGAGGCATCTGAGATGTATCTCTGCACAACGTTGTTCAATAACATCTAGACCACTGCCTTAAAACCTAGCACTTGCCTTTAAGCCAGAAAAAAACTCTTTTGTTAATTCAATTAGCTTTCCTGCCCACAGTTTGAAGGATAAGCTGACCAAGCACCCATCTGCTGTGCTTACAACTCACTTATTTAGTTAGTCCATAACAATACTATTAATTTATTGTCATTTATTTAATATTGGTTTCAAATGACAATCCATATTTTGGTTACTCACAGACAGTGGCACTGGGTTTAATATTGTAGTACAATGTCGAGATCGAGCACAACTAAGACACCTTTGATTTTGGCAAAATCCACCCTACTGTCTGAGTTTAAGTTTGTAGTCCACATTCTATTTTAAACATGCTAATTACAGTTCTTGTACCAGCCATTTAAAGCAAAAGCTGTTGCAAACACAGTCCACACTAAGTAATGAGACAGAATGTAAAAAAGGAAGACTTGCACATCACTTTAAATGTAAGTCAAACGAATGATGCAACCTGGTGCAAGGATTGTGTAGAAGGTAAAGGCATTGGGGGGGGGGGTCTGGAAAAGATAAAGAGAGAGAACAAAAGAACTTTACATTCCTCTTCTGTGCATCAACAAACTCTTTTCAAAGGTCAATACAGTAGTGTTGTCAGTTTTAACCTCCCAGGGCTCTGCACTCTCATAACTAAAAACCTTTCCAATTAGTTTCACTGTAGTTACAGAATAATTTATAGTTCCTATTAAATAATTCACATTGAGACAAATCATTGGATTAGCCAGAAGGTGTTGATTAATTTTCTATAAGGTAAGGTCTTCAAGACAGACGGATTTGCAGTTTCTCGGTATCGTGACACAGACAGAGAACATTATCCGAATGTTTGGTAACATGTACGACAAGTTCAAAAAGGTTGAACTGTGACGTTACAAAAAACAACGTTTTTAGAGCGTTGCTTACACAACAACCACAGTTTAACAAAACTAACATTAAGGAAACATTCGCGTTAAGGTTCTTACAGCAACGAATGTTGCAATGTTGTAAGAACGTTTCTAAACATGTGAAGTAAAACTGTTTTCCCAGACAACCTAACATACCGAAAGTTCTTGGAACCAAAAGTTTGTAAAATCATAATAAGATCAGAAAATGTACCAAAGTTAGCTAGCTCCTCGACAAGCAATCATTATCTAGATTATTTATCTGACAAAGTTCTGTTAGGCAACGAAATAAAAAAATAAACAAATGTATGAGTGCGATTTACAAGGTCATTGTCGTTGTTTTGTTGTTGATGATGCTTGTTTTTTTTAATGAACTGTTTCAACAATAGCTAACTCTAAATCTACAAAATATGTAAACAAACAAGTGTACAAGTGTAAAATAGCTATCTAAACATACAAGCGTATGATTTATTTCTTGGGCTTGATGTAAGTGATAGGAAAATGACGCCATAGTAATAAATTTATCCTGTCTGCAGGCAACTGGTATTACAGAGTTTACTAATGAGCTCTGAATTTTAACTACCCTAATGAGCCCAAAGTTACCAGTTTTTGATTATAACGGAAAAAAAAAAACCTTTACACACAGTGGCACAAGCCCTTTAATCCCAATCCTCTTCAAACAGCTTAATAATGACTCTGTTGAATTTGGTGTTACAGCAGGGAAACACTACATGGACTCTCCAGCTCTTAAATAAGGAGAACTACTTGAATAAAGCTAGGCTTTTAAATTCCTGTCATGGACTGGAGTGTGTAATCCATGCACCAAACTGTAAACTGTATCCAGACGAAAATTAGAGGGCCATTTTTGTTTGTTTGGCCTGGAGTGAAGGAATTTAAATGTGATCCTCTTTTAACAGTTTTTCTTCTAGAGTGTTCTAGGGTTTTTATGTGAGAGATGTGATTATATAAACTTGCATATATAACCAAGTGTCTCTTTGGTTTGGATGTTAAATATTAAACGAAGTTTTTGAAGAACTCGTTCGTATTATAGGACTGGCTGTAATGTGCACTTCATGAGCATTAATTAGAGCTGGGTAATGCCTCACTGAGTAATGACTCCTTCCTGTGCACCTGCAAATGAGCTCCAGTCTGTTCATATTAGCCGCTGTGTGTGTCTGAAACAGCTAAGACTGCACGGCTTGTGTGAGCAGATGTGAGAGTTGCATGTCCAAGCGAGATTGGCAGGCATATAGAAGTTTGATCACGAAGTGTGTATGTGTGTGGATTTGCAAATGCACCCTGGCAGGAAAGACATGCATATCCAGGGTGGCTGTTGCTCTTTGGGTTTTAATGACACAGTCAGAGATAATAAACACATACCTGTGGAATATATGCTTAGGACCATTCCTGCTGCTATCAGTTTCAGGTTTTCTGAATGTTATGCTATTGCTGGCTTTCCAACATCAATAACTAGTCTGTATTCTTCTTGTCACGGTTAAAACACCATGCAGGTCTATAAATGTATTATATAAAATCTATTTTCTGGATGTGCAGCTAATTTGTGATGTGCATTTGTTAATGTTCATTGAAGACATCTTAATATTGCTCCCTTTTATTGACCAGAATCTCAGCATGTTTCTCTGTGACACTTCCAAAGCTGCAGAGTCCTTTTTTACCCTACATGCACCTACATACCATATATGGTTAGGTGTGGGCGTGTCTGTATTTAAATGAGCAGTGATATGCATGCACACAGCTTCTACGAACAATTTGGTAATTATTAAGCTTTATTACTTGATATGCACACTCACATTTGATGAATCCCAATTTGATTTTGCATACGAGACTTCGTTTTATGCATGAGAAACAATTTTACAGATAAGGGCACTGGTCAGAAATCAAAAGACCATAGCATCCTGTCTCTGTTGCTTTTTTTCTGAGGGCATATCAGTCACTGCAGTGCTTCAGCCAGAGCTCAATTAAATAAGAACACTCTTATCCTCAAGGTCTATCATTTTCTAACCAGAGAAGTGTGTCACCGTGTTTGTGACAGTCATGCACTGCTCAGGAACAGTATTTCTTTGTGCTGAAATCTCTGGCTCATCACGCCGCCCCACAGTCAGTGAGTGGGTGAGTCCCAGGTGCTCATATCCATGTCTTTACACATTCTTATGACTCATTATCAACATTACAGCTCTCTATTTACTTCCCTGAACTTTCTCCTTTCAGGCGGGAGGTTAATAATGAGGGGGTGCTATTATTTTTCTGCTTCATAGAGGTACAAAATGACAATGTTTTTATGAGACATTCAGCATGGTTATCTCAGGAGTTAAGTTCTGGCTACTGATCAGGTTGTCAGGTCAAAGAATATACTTGTACTCCACACTGGGGTTGTACGCTGCAGACTTGGATAAAAACATCTTTCCAATAAATAAATGTAAATGTATTCACTCATAATTTTATTTAGAGTACATACACAATCGCGCAGTGCTTCTCAAGCTAAATTACTAAAACATTACATGCTGTGCCAGTTGTTGTTCCAGATCAAATCCATTTTCAACTAAAATTCCTCCTGCTGTAGTAGCCCAAGCAAAGGCCTTGAAACCAGACCCACAGTGTATGTTGTAAGAAGTGGCAGATATACGGATCTGAAGGGTCTCAGCCTTGAGCACTCACATTTTTTTATTTCATTTCAAGCAGTCAGTAAATCAGAAACCTCACAGGGATTTTATACTCTGCATAGCATTGGGGTAGAGTGGCTGAGCCTCTAAAAAAAAAAAAAAAAAAAAAAGGTTTTCAACCAGAGAGATGGAGGCTGTTTGTGTTTTCTTTATTCGTTTTTTTTGGTTGTTTGTTTGTTTTTTGCTTTTATATGCTTGACATTTTCTTCTTCTGCTTAAGTTCATTTCCAGTACTGATGCATATGAATAACAAGAATAGTTAAAAGGCCTACATTACCTCAATATCTATTTGCATTAGTTGGTGATGCAAATTCATTGCACCAACATAGTGATGGTGGACAAGGCATCCATCCATCCAGCCGTCTATCCATCTAAACATCCATCCATCCATTCATCCATCTATTCATCCATCCATCTATCATCCATCCACCCATCTGTCTCTACATTTATCCTTCTATCCATCCATTTATTCATCCATCCATGCATCTATTAGTCCATCTGCCCATCTATACATCTATGTATCCATCTATGTATCCATTTCATCCATTCATTGACCCAACCTTCCACCCACCCATCTGTTCAGTCACCAATCCGTCCATCCATCCATCCATCAATCCATTCATCCACCTACACATCCATTCTACCACTGACCCACCCATCTGTCCCATCCTTCCATCTATCCAACCATCCATCTTCACCTATGTCCATCTATACATCCATCTGTCCATCCATTCATCAGGCATCATCCATCCACTCATATGTCCATTCATATCTATCCATTCATCCATTTATTCATCCATCTATCTGTCCATGCGTCCATTTATTCATCCATCCATTCATTCATTAATTTGTCCATCCACCCATCTGTACATCCTTCCATCTATCCATCCATCCATCTTCACCTATGTCCATCTATACATCCATCTGTCCATCCATTCAGTGAATAAAGATTGTACTGGCTGTTAAGCAGTCAGGCTCTTCCCTGCAATTCTCTGCATAAACCCTTTACCAAAAGTTCCAATTCCTTAATTGCTGCCATGTAAAATATGTACATACATGCACAGCTACACTAACTCAATACAGCAGGTGACTATTTATTTCCTCTGGCAGTGTTCAACTGGTGACACCTGGGGATAATCAACACTGTGTCAGACCGAAAGGAAGGAAATGGAAAAATAGAGGTGGAGGAAGAGAGATGAGGATATCTATCTGTCTGCTGGTTCGGCTAATTGACAGAGGAAGCAGTTGACTGCAGGTGACAAGAATCCATCAAGTAAATCTTTTTTTTTTTTTTTTTTAATTTTATGCATATTAGCAGTGACGCAGCAAGGCTACGGCTCTAAATGACCGGCTCCAGTAAATTACTCAGACCAGTGGTTTTGCAGGGGCTATATTATGTCTTCCCTTTTCATTCCCTTTTCATTTAGTTAGTTGGTGCATTAAAACTTCATTTTTAAAGGTGTTAATTTCACTGAATCTGAACATAAAGCCGGCCAGCTAATGAATAATTGTATTTATAGTGATTATACATTAAAAAGTATGTTCATATATATATATATATATGACTTTTAGATCTATTTGCTGCCTTTGAGGTGAATATATTGACAATTCTTCCCTTTCTCTCCAAATAACTCCACCCACTCTGTTGAAACTACATAAATATCTTGAGTTACATTTAAGGGAAAAGGAGAAGAGCGTAGTAGATGTGTTCCGACTGGGGCGAGACAAATTTCCGGGCCAGAAAAATTTAAACAGAGGCCTGGAATAAACTAGCAAGATCTATTGTAATGAAATAATACAAATCACAGTTTTTCTGAGATATCTTTAAAATTATATAATAATTACAAGTCTAGAAACACTTGAACATTATAAATTAGACCTTTAAACATGGAGATTTAAACCACAGACAAAAAATCTGCTAAAGAGAATGCAGGATAATTCATATAATAAATCATTGACGAAGTCATGAATGTACTCTCTCTCTGTGTGTGTGTGTGTGTGTGTGTGTGTGTGTGTGTGTTTGTGTGTGTGTGTGCGCGCATGCTATTAAGCACCATTTGTTGCATAGAATTGACCCAAGCCAATATGTAAAGGTACATATGGTTAAGATTACATGTGTGACACATCCAGGCTGAAATGTAACACACTGAATCTCATTTAGCCACGCAATAGTTTCTGTAGATACACTGAACTGTCTCTCCCTTCTCACTGCTGCTAATTGCATTCTCGTCGTTACAAAGAGAACAAAGTGCAATTTGGCAGCCAATTAAGGCAATCGCAGGAAGGAAGACAGACTCAGACAGGAATCTGGCAACCCAGTGATGGATGAAGTACTGCTGCTCCAGTGTGTGCACTGCAGATGGATATCCATGTGAACATGTGAGTTCCTGCTTGCAGTTTTTCTTGGGTGGATAGTACCCAAAGTGTTTCTTTAACAGTATTTGGGTTAACCATAGTATGTTTTATTTGATCAAAGTGCTGGAAGGACCCAGAACTTCCCTTCAAGCATAAACTCTGCCCAATCTTTGCCTCTGAATTCTGTCTATCTTGGTTAGCTTTTTAAAACCAGTTTTTTTTTTTAAATCAGCAAAACCCAAAAACAGCAAAATCAATTTCCGCTTTGAGTTCATGTTGATGTGCTTTCTGATTTGTTGGTGCATTTTTAGCGTGTTAATATGTTTTGCACTTATTTTTTGTTTTTTACCATTTTAAGATGACCGACGACTCTGTTATTGGCATTACTGTGTATTAATGCAAGCACTCCATTTCCCAGAATCCTCAGCCAAATACAAACCCAGTCACATGATTGTCACATGATCCACTACCTCGGTCTACTTCCCCAGATTTCTAATCACAACCCCCTGTTCCCAATTAGCACACAGCCCATAAATAACCCTGACTTTCATGACTCTTTGTGACGTCTTTCTACTAGCATGCCACTAGTGACATTATTGGGCTGTTTGTTTGTGTAGATGCTTTTCCAGTGTTGACCTTGCCTGTTTTGTTTGTTGAATTTTTCCTAACCTAGTTACATCTATCTGCTGATAATCTTACACTTTGCCAGTCTATTGATTGATGTTTTGGCTTACCCTTTTTGAATTTGTCTGTTTTGTTCAATAAAACCCTGCATTTGGATCCAAACCAGGCCTCTCCAGGCCTGAAAAACACTGTATCCTTAGTAATTTGACTGCTTTTGACTAGTATAGAATTTCTGGCATCTTCCTCCAGCCTTTGTCTTTATTTATGGCTGTCTCTCCTCTTATAACCACTGTTAGTGGCCAGTAGTTGATCTTACACCAATGATCAGTAAGTTTACCTTTAATTCCTGCTGAATTAACCTACATATAGTTTCCATTTTTGCTCCACAAATAAGCTAACAGTAAGCAAATCAATAGGGACATACAGACTGGAATAATATTGAGAGCAAGTTAAGCATTGCAACAGAATACTGTTAATGTTCGTTTAGTGGATTTCAGTTAATTCACTTAGCTAGCATTTTTGCTCTTCTAGCATCAAATCTGTGTTTGCAAGATCAGATGACATTATAGACCAGCTAGCTCACTAACCTAATCACCAAGCCAGCAAACTACGTTTACATATAATCTGATAATTAAAGATAAGATTATCGCATATATCATTACATGAATATGGACCTTTAACACAGCGTTCTTAAAATTAACTTGACTTGAAGTGATCATGAGCATTTACATTTAGCATCAGATTGCACTCTGGACAATACACTGGATGATGTCTTTTAAGGATGAAGAATGACAGGCTCTTACTTTTTTCCTGTGAAAAACTATTAGACCTTATTGTTTCTATGACCGTGAGTTTGATCCCTCCTGTCCATCACACTACAAACACAAGCCGAAAACTCTCATTTGTACCCTCTCCAAGCTACCGAGAGTGCCAGAACACTATTCCGGATCATTCTGGGTCACTTTAACTACTGCTCGTGGCTACTTTTCTTCTTTGTCAGTACACATATCACTGCCAGCTCCTTATACATCTCAGTACTCAGCATTCTACCAAATGGCAACGTCATCTCGTGCTGCTATTACAGGAAAAAGATCTCAGACACACCATCTGTGCAAAAAGAGCCATGAGTATGTGATGTTCATATCCCCCTTCAAACATTAGTACGTTTAATAGCATGTCTGAATTACTGTAATTACCAGACGGCACCTCAGAGATTCAAAGCTGTTCATCTCTTCGGACTCTGAAATGAGTTGTTTCTATGGCAACACACACACCAGCCAAAACACACACTGATCAGACACACTGATCACTATGATAGCCAGCAGTTAACTAAAATATACAGCATATTATGCATTTTATATAATGAAAATTGCTGTGAGCTAAAACGCTAGACTGCAGTATAGTATTTATGATGAAGTGGTGATAGCTTGAAAAATAACTCGATCAGTTTTTACAAATCAGAAACTCAGAATTATTTTATTTCCAACATCTGAATCAAACTTTCAGGTCCTCATAGTCGCAGCAGTCAGATCTGATCTAAATTCGTAGAGCTATTTGCTTTTTAATGTATCACTTATGAAGGTTAGTGCATTTTATTTTTGCTAGCAAACTTTCTGCCTGCTAAAAAAAAAAAAAGTTAGAGTACAGCCCTGCTTGGAAGTAATCTTGGATTAAAAATGTCAAATAAAAAAGCATAATGTAAATATAACAAAGACCTTTAACATTTAATATTTAGTTGCCATTTTTATTTTTAAGGAAAATGTCATCCATGATTAGCGCTAAAGAGCTGTAACATCGGCTAGCATTTCTGACTAGCTCATTTCCTGCTATCTCTATTTTAATTAAATTGTACTTCTACATTAAATTTAGTACCAGTGTTTTACTAGCCCCATATTGGCATTAGTAGAAATACATAGCACCAACGTTATAAAATTAAGTAACAATAACAAAATTTTTTAATTTATGGAGACTCATGAGGATGATAAGTTATACCACGGTGCCACTGAATTCTCAATTCTGATTGGTCAGAAGCAGAAGGTGTTGATTAATTTTCCATGATATGCTTAAGGCCATTCTTTCTGAATAAACTATTCCTATGGCACACGAAAAAAAAAAGTCTGTGTTCAAAATAATGTCTCACTTTTGCAAAAGACACAATTGTTTTGTCCTTAAAATATATCCTTTAACTAGTTTTAATAAACATCGCTTCCTCTTATTTCTCCACAGACTCACTATTTTCCGTTTGCGTGCACGCACAAATTACCAGCCTCTGAGCGAAATTCATGCCCCCCGCTGTCAGCACTGTGAAATAATTACGGTGTGAGGAACACAGTGTAATGTAGGAGACCAAGACGGTAGGAGAGCAAAAAGAGAGACAAAGAAATGAAGAAAGAACACAACAGATGAACCCAGTCTTCATCCATGCAGTGCTCATGATGGGAATCGCTGCTGTCCAGTAGCTGCAATATTATTAATATTTAACACAAAACTGAATGAACTTGAATGCATGCATATGCTTTATAAAGAAGACTCATCACAGTAATCGTTTATCAGAGATTCTGGAAGAATGACAAGCTCCCTTCTTTCACAATCACTTTCTGAGGGCGAGCATCATGGATGAGGATGCTAAGTATTGTGCTGACAAAAGGTAGTAATGACTGAAATGTTCACTTGACCCCTGTATCATAACACTGACATATCCATGTCTCGGTAGATTGTAATAACCTGTCATGGCTGTTTACATCCAGTCATATAAGAATGTCATGTTATAACCTGTCATGAGTTCTTATGACAGGTCTAGTGACATTAATGTAATGTCACACCCTGTTATGAGTTGTCATGACAGTTTATGTCCAGAGTGTCATGGTATGTCTTGTCATGAGTTGTCATTACAGGTCACTTCCAGTGATACCATTGGCACCAACACTGACATATCCATGTCTCGGCAGATTGTCATACTCTGTCATGGCTGTTTACATCCAGTAACATAACAGTGTCATGTCATGACCTGTTACAAGTTGTCATGATGGTTTCATGAGGGTCATGTCATACCCAGTGATATAAGTGTCATTTCATAACTTGTCATGAGTTATCATGACTGTTTATATCTAGTGATATAAGTGTCATCATACCCTGGAATGAGTTGTCATGACTTAAGTACAGTGTTATTAATGCAATGTTCTACAGTGTTATAAGATGTCATTACTGTTTACATCTAGGCATCTAAGAATGTCAAGTCATAACCTGTCACAAGATGTCATGACAGTTTATGTCCAGTGATATTAAGGTAATGTCATACCCTGTCATGAGTTGTCATGACAGTTGACATCACTTCCAGGGATAAAGGAATGCCATATCATACCCTGTCATGAGTTGACATAATGGTTATCATGCAGTGAAATGAGTGTCAGGTCTTAACCTGTCATGAGATGTCATTACTCTTAAGTCTGGTGATAGCGTCATGCCATATCCTGTCATGAGATGTCATTACTCTTAAGTCCAGTGATATAACAGTGTCATGCCATAACATGTCATGAGATGTCATTACTTTTAAGTCCGGTGATAGTGTCATGCCATATCCTGTCATGAGTTGTCATGACAGCTTTTGTCCATTCATATAGGAGTGTCAAGTCACACACTCTCATTAATTGTCATGACAGTTTACATCCAGTGACATAAAAGTGTCATGTCATACCCTGTCACAGACTGTTGTGTGTATATGGAAAAATCTAAGGCATTTTGGTTCAGCAAAATGAAAGACCAATCTACAACTGAAACCATGGTTTCCTCCATATGAAAGAGTAGTAGACAACAACTAGCTGGAAACTCAAGTATGCGAAATGTTCACTTGTAATTACGACTTTTAGGCTGGAGAACTCCTATTTACCATAAATCTGCTAGCATATGAAATCAGCATAAGTTTTCAGAGTGTGGTGATGTCACTGCTCGTGATGAGATTAAAACGTTCAAAGCATCACAAGTAGCTATTAAACTGCAGTCTAACATCCTGATCACAAGTGTCTCAATCTCCCCCGCTCCCCCCCACACACACACATACACACACAGACACACACACACACACACACACATCTATCACACCCAAAGAGCACTTTACTGCATCCAGACAGTACACATGAGCCCACGTTCACACACACACACACACACACACACACACACACGTGTTCAGCTGAGAGAGAAGTCACATGGAGGAGACACTTACAGGAATTCCTCTTGCTGCTGCTGGATCGTGGAGAAGACATGCGGCTGGAAGATGAAGCACTCCGAGCTCTCAATGATGGGATGTGCAGGGAATCCACTCACAGCACGACTCTGCTGCCGCTCATCCTGACACACACCCTCGGTGACCGCCACACACACGCCTTCCGTCAGGAAACGATGCTGCAGCGTGAGGTGCTGTCAGAGACAGCGTGTCTGAGTGTGTGTGTGTGTGTGAAGTGCTCAGGCTGTCTGATTGACTGGGAGGCAAACCTAAGAGTGTGTAGTAGCTGGGAACATACCACTCTGGATGATGGGAGGGGGTTGGGGGGTGATGAGAGAGGGGAGGCGTGGAGGGAGAGAAAAGAGACAAGGAGTCCAGAGCAAAGGAGAGAGAGAGAAGATAGAAAGTAGGAAAGGGATAGATGAGACATCTCAGAGATGGAAAGAGATTTAGGTGGGAAAAATGGAAAAAAAGAAGAATGACAGACAGGGAGAAAGAGAGAGAGAAAAAGAGTAAGAGACAGAGGGAAAGATAGCCATAACTAACCATAACAGTTCATGCCTGTTCGTATGGTAGTAGTTCGTAATATGCTTGTACCAGACGGGCTGGTTTACATATTTCTCAAACTACTGATCTCCTGAGATTTTCACACGCAGCAGTCTCTAGAGTTTACGCAGAATGGTGCAGAAAACAAAAAAAAAAAAAAACATCTAATGAGAGGTGTAGGTGAAAATGCCTTGTTGATGAGAGAGGTCAGAGGAGAATGGCCAGACTGGTTCGAGCTGACAGGAAGGCTACGGTAACTCAAATAACCACTCATTACAACCGTGGTGAGCAGAAAAGCATCTCAGAACACACAACACGGCAAACCTTGAGGAGGATGGGCTACAACAGCAGAGGACTCACCGAAACTGGACAGCTGATGATGAACAGTTAATATGAACATTATCTGAAGCTCTTGTCCTGTATCTGCATGATTTTATGCATTGTGCTGAACAGATAATTGCATGAATGAGCAGGTGTACAGGTGTTCCTATTAAAGTGAGTCTATGTAGAGTACTGTATATTCCTTTAAACATGTTTATATACATTTATAGTGTTTTATCTTTTTGTGTAAAAGTGTCTGTTAGGTGAATAAATGGAAATGTCAATCATCAGGAAAAATGCAGGCCATAGCTCAAACAATGGTACATGGAATTACAGGGATTACAGTAAGAAGATAAAGCAATGGGGTTTGGGGAGGCGGGTAATACAATTAATTGCACTCATTGGCTAATGAAGGTGAATAGGAAGGACAACACTACCCTTCATACTCCATTATATATTGCCACTCTGTGACTTCATCATCATCATCATCATCCTCTTTGTCATCATCATCCTCATCATCACCAACCCTGAATCTCAGAAACATTGCCACAGAATAATTACCCCTTTCTAATAAGGTAGGTCTTCAGATAATAAGGTTCTGCACCAATGACTGAAAGGTTGTAACTGCTCGGCTCTGCTGAGAATTTAGTTACCAATCTATTCTGGGTTAATTAATTAAAAAAAAAAAAAAAAAAAGTTTAGCAATCTGTCCTTAATTTGTTGGATTTAGCAGGAAAAAATGGGCATATGCATTTACAGAACGTTTATCTGCTTAATAACCATAGCAACAAATAATCACCTAATTGTTAATCCAAAGTGGATGATGCATGCTGGTGCTCTGCGGAGTTAATTGAAAATCATAGTGAGGATGTGGAGCTGGTCTGATTCGAATAGTATTGCAATGAGCATTTAGTGCTGCCTGTGTGCCACTCTAAAACTCTAAATACAGCAAATTCTTTGGTCCTGACCTCTACACTGCAGCAATGAAAAATAAAACAGTAACACTCTCTATGTGTATTATGCTTCATAATGTGTTATAAAGCATTCATAAGGCATTATATATTATACATTGTCAAAATCATTTATGGAAATCCACAACACTTTATAGCAATGTTTATTATACATTATGTAATTATCTATCTTACAGGAAATTACTTAATCAATGACGAGGTGGTGTTATGCGTACCGGCACAAAGCTGAGTTACTCTTACCACCCCAAAGTTGATTATTTCCTCATAACAGTGTGTCCCAAAGTGTTTTATTCCTCTTATATCACAGCAATTTTCCAACGATTACAGTTTTTTTTAAATGTATTAAGAAATGGCACATCATACTTTACATTTACATTTAATATTGTATAACGTCTGCAAAACAAGTCCAGTTATAACTATACAAGAGCGACAAAGTCATCCCTAACCAACTTCCCTTTTTTTAATAAGACAGAAATTGCAGTTTGTTACTGATAAACCACAAAGCCGTCTGTCCTGAAAACGTAAAAGTTACAGCTTCACCTCTGACTGTTACAAAGCACTGACTCTGCCAAAAAGGAAAAATCTCCTTATAGAAAACTTCACCACCAAAAATTACTTGCTCAAAACTCTTCTTTAAAGTTTTCTGCCACAGAGAACAGAGGTGTTTACACTTTGCAGTTTCTCAGTAGCACGACAAGATATTGTCTTATCAACTTCAAGAGAAAGAAAAAAAGAGTGACGAGGAAGCGACTGTTTGTAGCTGCTATAACATAAGTGATAACAGGTACTAACTGGTCCTGTGACATTACAGGTAACTCTAAATAGATAAACAGAACTATATGTTTTTCTTTAACAAATAAAAATAATGAACCACTGGCAAATTGCTGTGAAATAAGAGGGGGAAAAAACACTTGTTTGTGATGTTATAGGAAACTTCAGGATGGTAACAGTAACTCCACTTCATCACAACACTTCACTGTTGATTATTTTCGTACGACTCCACATGTTCATAGAGAAAGTGTCACTAAAATGACATATAAAATGACTTACACACGTGAACACATTTGTGTGGTTCTTTTTTATTTTAATCACTGTGCTATTTGACTGAGGCTAGCATTTTCAGGAGGGAGCCAGGATCTTCCCCTCAACCTTTTCTAGGAGCAGTGAAAAGTAGCAGCATCGGCTTTTGGCCAAATCAACTGGCAATTGATTGTCAAGTCAATAGAGGCCTTGGTAACTCTCCGAGTGAACTCACTGACCCTGATCCATCAATAAATTCAGCTGTGACTGTATGGAGAGCGTTATGAATGACTGACTGGGTCATTTTTCAACAAACCTGAGTCCTTGAACAAACACTGAACTAACAATTCAACAAACTGATATGTTGTGATAATTACTGTACACCTTACAGTAGAAAAGGCTGATCTGGATGGGATTGTGTTCATTTAACTTCAAATGCTTGTCTATGATGTGTCACGGTGTTCATAGGCAAAATTTACAATCAGATTTAAAATGTCACCAATTTATTTATAACCCATTTCTTTTTCCCTGGTTTTCATGAATATGATAAGGCCATCCATCTCCCACCAGGATAATCGAGTTGTGTATATCATGTGGAGTCATGAAAGTAGCTAATAAACCCCACAAAGCCTCGAGGGAGAGCTCCAATGCCTCTGGAATCCAGACCTCACAGAGCCTTTAGTTTCAGGCAAACACACCAAACTACAGCCTGAAGAAATCCTCTGAACACACTGCACACACTGGATCTGGATCTGTCGGTGTGGCTCACAGCAATGACCAGCTATAAAAGGCATGGGATAAAATCAATATAATGCTGAGATTAAACAGAATTTTCTTATTTGCTTAACTTTAACTGAATCTTCATTGCTCTGGGGAAGATTATAACGCAGACTGGAACACTTTAAGTATATTCAGATCAATCCTGAAGGAAAAGCACACCTATTCAAAGCGTAACAAATCTTTTAATTAGTTTATCTGTAAATCCTATTTCTTTTATTCATGAGTTGCTGGACCTTCGGTTCAGAGTTCATTATTGCAAGGCACATTCCTTTGTTGCATTCTATCAGGGACTGAAAATAAATAAAGATAAACTTGCAATATCCTGAAATGTCAACTCATAGCCATTATTTTATGTCAAATCAATTGTACAGACCGAGTCAGCAAGAACTATGTCTCTGACAAATTGCACTGTATTCCAATAATATTACAGTCTATAAGCTTATAATAGTAAGGGCTCTACTGGGTTAGCTCTCTCTCTCTCTCTGTCTCTCTCTCTCTCTCTCTCTCTCTCTCTCTCTCTCTCTCTCTCTCTCTCTCTCTCTCTGGAGATAAGGTCCACTTATGAATGTGCTGCTTCTATTATCTCTATTGCCACACTGACTTTTAACTTAGCTCTTCTTTTAGCTCATTCCTTAAAAAAAAAAACCTACGTTTTCCCGATGTAGTCTATGCAATAGCCTTGTCTCTAAAGTAAGCGCACATGTGGAGTGTGTATCTATAATAAGCAGAGCAGAAATAACTGTGCGCACAAACACACACACACACACACACTGTGAGATCTGTCGAAACACAGTATACACACAGCTAGTTTTGGGGGTTTCCGCTGATCGGAACGCTGTTTATTTGACTTGAGATCAAATCAAACAAAATCCCCAGGAAAAACTTGGCGCTCTGAGACGAGCTGACGAAGAGCTTTTTGATGTAGATTTCAAAGAGTTGCAGTGAGTGCTGGATTGATCTGAGAACAATACGGACTCTCGGAAACCCTGCCAAAAGCCATTTTCAGGAGGTTATGACCGTTTGCTTTGATTAAAATACTTATCAAGCTGCCATCTTGTTTAGCTGTGTGTTCTTCTAGCTGAACACCACTGCGTACGTAGACAGTGGGCCAGAGATTCATGGGCCACGTTCAACACCAGAGATATATGATGCAGTTCAATTCAGTGTATTTGTATAGCATCTTATGTAGAATAGCTCATATGTTTATAATAATTAACACAATTCGTATGAAAGGTTATGAATGTTAAGGTCAAGCCTGGGGTTAATGTTCGTACCTTTTCTTACGTACACTCTGGAAAAAAAAAAGGTTGTATCTTGAACTGGTAAGGAATCTTTCTTTGTCTTTGTGGGGAAATTTTTAAAGATTCTATGTAGAACCCTACAACAGAGGGCGTCCCAATCTGAAATGCTTCCATGCACTCTTTTAGGAAGCTTTGAATCCTTTTCTATCCCAATAACTCAAGACAGATGACAAACTTTTGATGAAATGTGAAATTTGTAATTTCATAAACTACATAGCTACAGAATGTATGAACAATTACCAATTTGCCCGGTAGATGTTTTTTTTTTGTTTTTTTTTACTTTGAATTACTTATAACCACCCACCAATTTAATAAAACACCTGTACCCCTGCACATTCATCAGGTATCCAATCAGCCAATCACATGGCAGCAGCAAAAAGCATAAAATCATGCATATACAGGTCAAAAACTCCAGGTAATGTTCACATCAAACATCAGAATGAGGAAAAATGTGATCTCTGTGACTTTGAACGTGTTGATGCCAGACAGGCAGGTTTGAGTATTTTAGAAACTGCTGATTTACACGCAAAATATTCTCTAGAGTTTACACAAAGTGTTGCAAAAAAAAAAAAATCCAGTGAGAGGGAGTTCTGTGATTGGAAATGCCTTGTTGATAAGAGAGGTCAAAGGAGAATGGCCAGACTGGTTTGAGCTGACAGGAAGGCCAAACCTTGAGGTAAATGGGCTACAACAGCAGAAGACCACATCGTCCTCCCCTCCTGTCAGTCAGCTGCCTTGTGTTAACAGTTCAGGCTGGTGGTGGTGGTGTATTGTTGTGGGGAATGTTTTCTTGGCACACATTTTGGTGCCTTAGTAACAATTTTAACATTGTTTGAACGCCAAAGCCTATCTGTGTATTGTTGTTGACCATATGCAACTCATTATGGCCACAATTTTCCCATTTTATAATGGCTACTTCCAGAATGATCATGCACCATGTCACAAAGTGGTCATAAACTGGTTCCATGAACATGACAATGAGTTCAGTGAGTTCATTCCCTCTTAAGCCCAAAGGAATTCTGACCAGTCCTACACGCTCCTGCCGTTATTTTCGTTTGTACCTGCTCACAATATTTTAGTTAGTTCTATTGATCAAATTATAAACAAATAAACACTAGCCAGGTTACAGCAATTAATAAGGATGGATGAATGAACGCTTTAAAGGTACAGGCTCCCAGTACCCTCCCATGTTAATGAACTTTTTTTGTTTGACTGCCTGATCCAGTCAGCAGGAAAATAAAAACACACTTTTTAATTGGGTCCCAAAGGATTCCAGTGACAATGCACGTGTCTACCTGATGAACTCATTTGACCTTGTTTTCGTTTTTTTTTTCATCATTGTAATAAAACCATTTTATTCTGAAATGTATGTATGCAGCCAATGTTTCAAGCCATAGAACATATAGCATATTATGTTTATAACACTTTATCTCTATTGAATGAACCTTTGGTATTTTGGAAGCTTAGACACCCCAGGCTCAGAATTAGAGAAAGGTGAGAGGCGCCAAAAGATGAGAGGAAAAAACAGACAGGCGTCCCCACGGAGTCCCCAACTTTCGGTTAAGCTAGCAGAAGGGGTTTATATTATACTTGAGGTAGGAGGCTGTTGCTAGGTGATGCCAGGCTCCAGGCAGTATTCAGATTTTGTAGTGAATCGCAGCTTCTTTGGCCCTTCAACACAATCAAAGCTGTGTGTCCAAGGTCTCACAGACACTGCTGGAGGAAAAACTACCACATTACAGAGAATATATTGAGAGTAGGTATAACAAGTCATGAAGCCTTGAGCAGAACTGAGGCAACGTTGCTATACAGGAGGGAGGATGATGTGTCTTCCATACATATCATGTTGTCAATCTGGATTACACGCTTCCTTCATGATTGGAAGTATTTTTCAGTCACACAACCTGATTTCAATAAATAACAGACATTGCTGGGGCATGAGACAATCCGCGTATTCGCATTTTTTATTTAGAGTAAGCTCAGCATAAAATACTGGTTTAGCTCCACAATAAAATTCTAATCTTATCCCATAGTGTTTTCTCAAATCTAATTGGTCAGAAGAGTGCTTAATTCTCTGTAACAGCACCTCTAACTGTAGTTTGGCTGCAGGGAAAACCACAGGATTATAATCATGCACTTAATACAGTATCGTTTCTATCGTAACGTCTAACACAAAGACTCATAAGCTAAACCTACACTCTCAGGAAAAAATGGTACTAAACTGTACCTTTCCTTGTCACTGGGGTAGTACCCTCAAGGGTGCATCTTTTGTACTTTTAATATTTATCTTTTACCTGCATACAGTGTAGCTTTAAAGCTACTAAAAAAACTAATTACGGTTTATTTATTTTAAAGGTGTACTACATCCACGTTTCCAGGTGAATAATAATGATAAACAATTTAATTAACAAATGACAAAACATGTT
Organism: Pangasius djambal; assembly: GCA_022985145.1. Classification (NCBI taxonomy): domain Eukaryota; kingdom Metazoa; phylum Chordata; class Actinopteri; order Siluriformes; family Pangasiidae; genus Pangasius; species Pangasius djambal. The sequence continues at coordinate 5,123,586 of CM041003.1, forward strand.
ATTTAATGAAGAAAAACATAACTGTTGACACGGTGACGTTTTCTATAAGGAGATGTTTCTGTATGGAAGGAGTCTCCAGTGCCAGCATTTTGTAAAAGTTAAAGGTGAAGGTAATTTTAAGTGTTCAGGACAGATGTTTGCGCTTCAGAGTTTCTTGGTAACGTGGTAAGTTTTTTTTTTTTTTTTTTTTTTTTTTTGTCTTGTCAACTTCTAGAGAGAAAAGAGAGGCTGGTGAGAGAAGTTTATAGCTGCTATAATGTAAGTAATTACTTGTTTTGCAGATGTTTCACACCATTAAATGCAACTATAAATGGATAAAATGTATTTAAAATTATTTTATGAAAGATTGTTGTTGTATAAGAGTAATAAAACATGCTGTTATATGAAAATAATCAACTTTGGAGTGGTAACAGTAACTGCGCTTCATGTCAGCCTGCATCACACCAACGTGTTGTGGATTAATTTCCTATAACAGCATGCTCCCAGGTATTTTTACTCCTTACTTAGCTAGCTTGCTTGCAAACTTCTTATTTGTTTCTTCAGACAGTTACATATGAGCCACCTATAAGCAATTAACCATACTAGATGATAAAAAAAGACAGAACAAAAAAAATAAGTGCTTAAAATGATAAAATGATGGAGAGCGAACAACGACGACTCACATAAAGCGATAAATGATTAGCAAACCCACTTTAATTAGAATTGGTTGGGTACTGGAGCTTCAAAGAGCATGTCAGGTGATTGATTTATTTCAGATGTAATGTGCTGGAACACCATCTACAGTTCAAACTGTGTACGGTCTGTGTATAAACATACTGAATGCTGAAGAAACAGAGAAAGAAAGACTGGATACAAGTGAAAAGAAATACAATTTGGACATGCAGCAGATGTTCCATCCCCTCACCAGGTGTCTCATTTTCTCCAGATTTGGGTCCTTTTTTTTGGGGGGGTGGGAGGGTAGGGGGTGGTTGGGGGTGGGAGGGTAGGGGGTGGTTTGGGGTGGTCCATCAAATAAAGTGTCCGTCTGAGTGTAAATATAGAAAAGAGCCTGAGGAAAACAGGCCCAGTGGGAGGCAGCAGGTGGGTGAGTCAGGTTAGCCTGATGTCAAACACTCAGCAGCAGGTGGTCACACTTCCTCAAGAAGTACTTGAGAAAGAAGCAAACACACACACACATACACACACACAGACGCGCACACACACACACACACACACACACACATTTTCACTTGATGTTTGTTGCCATATCTCTCATGCAGGCCATCTGTTCTTTTCCCGAGCCTCTTGAAGAGACACAGACATGGTGTCATTAAGAAGGCAATATGGTGCCCACATTTGCTGCTGTGGCTCAAAATTTCAATTTGAAATGAGATGGTGGGTGAGCTAAACAACTTGATTTAAAGCAGCTTCTGACAAGCTGGCGTTTTCCTGTCATGAAGAGAAAAGAGAACTAACCGAATCTCATTATAAATCAATGTTAATTTTATAAGCTGTCAGAGTTACGAAGTGTTGAAAATGCACATTTATTTCGAATGTCTTTTGTTTACTCTCATTTCCATACATCAGGAAATACTCTGAAGCACACACTTGGATTTCTTTAATGAAGTCATCTGTGTTTTTATTATATTTCTATGTAAGGCCTGAACCCTAATTATTATAGTGCTGCGTAGTTATTCTGACTTAACATCGCTTTACTTCAACTTAATAAATCGTTATTTCAAGATAGAATGTCATTTGTTCAACTTAGAATGTCATTTCTTCAACTAAGTTGTTACGTAAAAATAATGACCCTTTGTGAATCCACAGACAGACAGACATGACTGCCTGTATTTTCCTCTTCATTCTGCACTGGTCTTATTCAGCATCCTCTTATCAGTTCTCTTAAATTGCAACCTACATCCTTAACCAGCTCGGCTATACAACATAAGAATCTCAATTTTCTGTAACTCATTCCCTGTCCTGTTCAGTCTTTCAGCACTTTACACTTATACAAGACTCTCTTGCCTTGAAGTATCATTTCTCAGGAACTCGGGAACACTCTGTAACAGCGTTCCAGTCACTACTGCTCCATCTCGGCTTTCAGAACCCAAATGAAAACCAATTTTTTTTTCCTTTATTCAATAATCTTCCACACTGATCATAGAGATATATAGGGAAATATAAATAGCTAGATATATAGGGAAATATAAATAGCTATATCTTGATATATAGCTATGTATATCTCATGTATTACATTTTGTTGCTTATTGCATGACGTTTTATTCATGATTTCTTATTTAGTGCGTTGTAATGTTGTCATGAAAATCTTTGCCTTGTATTTTCCTCAGCTTTTGCTCTAAATCTGCCTTGGCCAAGTTCATTAAAACATCATTACATGACACCCAAGTGCATGAATTAAGATGTTGTTATAGGAAAATAATCAATGACGGTGTGGTGCGATGTGGCCAGACACAAAGTGGAGTTACTCTCACCCCCGTGAAGTTGGTAATTTTCCAATAAGAGAAAGTGTTTTATTCCTCTTATATCACAGTGCATTAATAAAAACTTGTGATCTGAATTACAGCTGGAACTGCTGTTATAGAAAATCAACCAGAATTGAGAATTCGACAGCTCTGTGGTATGAATACATATTAGTATTTGCATCATCACGCATCATATGACACGAGGTGTGAACATAAAGTGCTCTTCTGAATTATCAACACGTTGTGATGTTGTGTTTGTGAGATCATACAACACTGACGCCCAGCAGGGGACGCACTTTCTTATTTTATGCCGACAGAGCTCAACAAGCAGTCCAGCACAGTTTGGTGAGTTCACTGGTTTAAAACACATCGACTAATCCGAGTTGAAACAGCAAAAATCTCACCAACCTCTCAAACAGCTCTGATTATTTCCAGCCCACACATAATCCCAAACTGCATCAATATGTAATATAAAGTATGTTATATTACAGAGAGAGATCATAAAGGTTAGGCCTTTATGCCTCTAGTCTTTGCTGTTGCATAGACTAGAACCTAATTAGAGGTTACAGTGGATCGATAACATAAAAAAAAAAAAATTATGGGGCAGTTAAAGTCAGGTCAGACTGTCAGTCTCAGAGTAATAGACCTTTATAGACATTTGTGGTCAGTCGGCACTCACTGAGAAAGGTCTTTCTTTTTGCTTCTCCAGCTGTGCTATGAGGTTAAACAGTGGAGTGTTAAATCCTATGCCCTGATTCACATTCAATTAATGATCTTTACTGGCAGCACTGGCTGAAGTAAACCTAACATCACCAACATCATAGGACTAATAATACAATATTTTGCTTGTATGTGACAGTAGACCTATTATCAATGTTTTCACTGAATCATACTGTACAGATACGGTTTATGCATATTATAATATTATAAAGTAATGAAAGGACTGTAGTCCTTCCTGTAGCTTGTAATAGCCTGTATACAATAAGAAATAACTTTTGTTAAACTTCTGTTCAAGTAAACGCTAAACACTAAAGCAGTGCATTGGCATGTGAGTGCCATCTAGTGGCTGATGCTAGATGTCTAGATTCATAAACTACAAGAAATCCACTGAAATTGGTATCTTATTTGCACATATCTTAAGCTGAAGTAAAGTTTTAAATTTTAAAAATAACACGATTTATAACATGAGCTACTGATCGGGAAAAAAAACAACATTGCTGTAAAAAATTCTAAGTTTACAATGGAAAATGTGTTCTCACTTTGATTAGCAGCATCATCCACATCTCTGTCTCATCACCAGAGGTAAAAGTTACTCCCGAACCTCATCGTCATCTCTTCACATGTTAACACTGGTGAGGAAATATTCACTGACTCATTCACTCACTTCTGTTCTTTTGACACCACTTCTTCTTATTAATGTCTTTTTAACATTAATAAATTTTGTCAATTGTTGTCAGTACATAGTGTGTAAGCCTTCGTCTCTGTTTTGATGATGATGTGATGCCACATCACCGATATTTTGTCAGCCGTTTTGACAAATTTATTTTCAGTTTTGCTTCAAAGTTTGAAGCACATGATTGTATAGAATGTCTTTGTATGATGTAGCATTACAGTTTCCCTTCACTGGAACTAAGAGGCCCAAACCTGTTACAGCATGACAATGCCCCTGTGCACAAAGCGAGCTCCATGAAGACATGGTGTGTTAAGGGTGGAGTGGAAGAACTCGAGTGTCCTGCACAGAGCCCTGACCTCAACCCCACTTTGGGATGAACTGGAGCACCAACTGCACCCCAGATCTCCTCACCAACATCAGTGCCTGATCTCACTAATGCTCTTGTAGCTGAATGAACACAAATCCCCACAGTCACACTCCAAAATCTAGTGGAAAGCCTTCCCAGAAGAGTGGAGCTTATTATAACAGCAACGGGAGGACTAAATCTGGAATGGGATGTTCAACAAGCACATATGTGTGTGATGGTCCACATACTTTTACACCCTATAGTGTGTCAAGAGACTGTTTTGTTGATCTTTGTACACAGGTGCCAAGCCAAGGTTAGAAATTAGACTAAATAAAAACATTTCCACATCATTTTGTTTGCAAACTACTACTGTTTTATTAAAGATGAAAGATGTCAAAGTATGTTGTTGTCAGAAAAAACTCAATTTTGGTCAAAACCAGATACGGAATTCAGACACAACAATCACACTCATGTTTCACACAGACTGTGTGATGACTAAAACAAAAAACAAAAAAACTTTCACACAGCACACCATCATCAGGTTTATATTTTGCCAAATTATATTTTGTAATTCTCCACATGAAAGTGTAATGATGATGATCTGCCTGATGAGGGAGTTATACATCATAAAACTGTGCTTTCACGTGAAAGAACAGGCTCAGAAACCACTGTGCATATCTGTTCAAATAAGGAAATTGAAGGAATACAAGACATCAATGCACAACATAAAATCAATCTTTATGCACATGACCCATTATTGTACCTACAGAACCCCTACAACTCTTTTCATGAAATTTTCAATATTATTAATACATTATCAAAGATTTCAAATTACACAATAAATTGGAATAAATCAAGCATATTGCCCCTCTCCAAGGATTCCTGGGATTCTGCAGCTCAAGACCCTACCTTCCCACTTCACACGAGCAGCATTAAATATTTAGGCATCAATATTCCCCCCAGGCTATCTGACCTCTTTAACCTCAATTACTCTCCTCCGTTAAAAAAAACAGAAGCTTCCACTCTCTTTCATTGGTAGAACTGCTACAATTAAAATGAAAATCCTACCTCACATCAACTATTTGTTTTCAAAGCTTCTTATAATACCTACAGATAAATGGTTTAACTCTCTTGATTCTTTAACTTTAAACTTTTACTGGAAAATAAGAAACCCAAATTTTCCAAAAATCAACATTACAAAAGAAAATTTCACAAGGAGGACTAGAAGCACCAAACTTTTATTATTGTTTTTTGGCAAATCAATTGCAATACCTAGTCAAATGGATCCAAAAGGACACTTACAACAACTCATGGATAGACTTAGAACAAAATCAGTGCAAAAATATCTCGGTTGCAGATCTCGCTTTTTTACCACAATCAATCAAGAAAATGAATTACTTTAGGAATGTTACAATTAATTCAACTTTGTCAGCCTGGCGGAAAGCTAGCAAAATCACTAAATCATTATTAACACCATGTAAATACACTATATATATGTATATATACTATGTATAACCCTAACTCTAACCCTATCTGGCACAATCCAGACTTTCAAGTACATAACAACCCTCTTCATTTTTCATCTTAGCGGAATAAAGGGATCACTCACCTTCATCATCTGTTTGAAAATAATAAGTTCATATCATTCAGTGATCTAAACATGAAGTTTGGAGTTGGGGGAGAACAATTTCTCCAATACCAAAAATTAAAATTCGTAATAAAATCAAAGACTGGTATAACTAATAACCCACAACAGCCTTCTAAATTAGCAGAGGAGATAATGAAAATTTCTTGCTTAAAGAAACTAACATCAAAACTTTATAAACTCATATTAAATATAGATACAACAATAACATTACCAATGACTAAATGAGAAAATGACCTGGCCATCCCCCCCAACCCTGACTTCTGGACAGAAATCTGTAACAATATTTTTTCTATGACTAGCAATAAAAATTTGCAACTTATATAGTACGTGATCATCCACAGGACTCAAATTACCCAAAGCAAATTGTAAAATGGGTTTCACAGATACAGACACCTGCTCACAATGTACCGTGGGTAAATACAGAAACCCACTCCTTATCTCTCTAACTATCACCAAGAAAACAATACTTGTAAACTGGAAATCTAAAAAGATCACTACACATCAATCACTGGATTAATCTTTTAAAAGCTTCATTAGAGAAAATTTCATTAGAGAAAATAACATTCACCCTCAACAGCAACATGGAAGATTTTAACATTTTAACAATTCTTAATTCATTTTGGTTTATATCAGATACCTGGTGCAGAATCTATGCACATTTCAACAACTCTATAAAAGATTAAACAATGAGATTTATACCACTGATTCACACTATTTATACTATTCAATATATTTAATCTCCATTTATTTATTATTATTATTTTTCCCCTTTTTTAAATTTTAGTTATTTATTTATTTATTTTATTAGTTTTTTTTTCCCCCTCCAACTTTCATTCCACTCCCCTTCCCAGATAAAAGGGGGTGCCTTGTGCAATTGTGTGGTGATCTGGTTGGTCGATTGGGTGGTGCTGGTGCAGTGTGGTGGGTTGCCTTAGGCTGCGTTGATATCTGATGCCAGAGGGGGCTGGGGTGGGGTATGATCTCTGCGGCCTCGGTCGCGGCATGAGTGTTGGTGCTGAACGGGTCATATGTGGTCTAACGGGAGCTGCAGCCTGATGTGGTCTACTGTTGTGACCCATCAACCTCAAGTTTGGGGTACTATGCTTTCTGAGATCCTGACCAGCTTGGTCAATCTGACACTAATCTCTCACAATGGTATTTTAGCATGCAGCTTCCCCACTTGTCAACCACTATGTTAAACCCTGGAGGAATGCTTCTTTTTGGGGGGATGTCAGGTTGACCTGTCTAGACCTGTCTTTCCCTCCACTTTTTGGTGTTTGGTGTGGACGTTGGGTGGGGCTCCTGACCTGTGTCCGCGTGACCCGATGCTCTGTGCTGATCCCACATGACTGGCTGACTGGATGGATGCATGGATTTTTTTTTCTTCTCTCCTCTCTCTCTCTCTCTCTCTCCCCCCTATTTACATTATTTTCTTCCTCCTTTGTCCTCTACCTCCTTTTTCATAACAATGTCTGCATAAGTTATGTATATATGTATGTGAATGTGTATGTATCTGTGTGTATACGTGTCCTCACAATAAAAATAAATAAATAAATAAAAGCAAAACCATGGCATCTGCCCCTGAGACTGTGAGTATATTTTAAATGAAGATTACAAGAGGTGCACTTTTCACTGATAATGTCTACATTATCAAAAAAAAAAAAAAAAGCAATATCTTGTATGCAATTTTTTTAAAAATAAGCACAGGTCTATAAGTTGAAATACTAGACGTCTAACAACAAGCTGTTTTCTGTATGCAGATTCCAAATTGTATAACACTTATTTATTTCTGCTATGATGATAAATACAAATAGTGGTAGAAAGCCACAGACCCAGATTGTGTTCTACTTCTATTGTATTTAATTGTATTTACAGTATTTATTTGTTTCTTTGTTGGTTGGTTGTTGGGTTTGTTCATTTATCTTAATTTAATTATCGTTATTAAGTTGTGTATTTACAAATAATGGAAGACCAAAATCAAAACATACATAACATCAAGAAAAAAGTTAACTACCTGCCATTAAAACTGTAGTTAAATTAATTACAGTGTTCCACACAAAAATAATTAACATTGAAATATTAAAAAATTGATAATAAAGGTAGAGAGAGAAAGTGAGAGGGACACAGAAAGAAAGAAAGAAAGAAAGAAAGAAAGAAAGAAAGAAAGAAAGAAAGAAAGAAATTTGAATAATAGAAAATAGATAATTAACAAAAATGTGCAGAGAAAGAAAGAAAGAAAGAAAGAATGAATGAAAGAAGGAAAGAAAGAAAGAAACCCTAGCTGGTGCTGTAACAGAATGAAACCCTACCTCATGTTGTCACAGTATAATAATAGTAATTGGAGGAGGATTTGCAGACAGTGGTGTTAAAACAGACACAGGAGTGCTTCTCCTGCTTAGTGTCCCACATCAGGAACACATCTGGCAGAGTGGTCCTGGAAGAGAAGACACAGACACAGAGCACACTCATTCTGGCTTTTTCCTGAACTTTCCGTCTCGGCACAGCCAGTCGTCTGTTTGAGGTCTGGGTGACGATTTCAGGTTTGGGAGCACAGCAGAGAGAAATGTCCTGAAAGTGTGAAAAAGTGTGAAAATGTGAGGAGAATCAGCAGACCTGCTGCAACCAGACAGTTAACTCAGTTGACGAGGCTGGTGTGATGCCCGGTTGAGTTACATCCATGCTGAGCTTGCTCTCTATCTATCTCCCTCTCTCTCTCTTTCTCTCTCACACACACACACACACACACACACACATTTCCTCTTTCTCAGTCACAGTGCGGTCATCGCTCAAGGACAAATCAGAGCACGATCACATCAGGAAAAAAGTGTGTGGGGTTTTTTTTTTAGGTACCTTTAATCTTTACTTTTGTGAGTAAAAAAAATCTTACTTGTATTATATTAATTTTGTATAGCTGTATAATTGAAAGTTATATATGCATGTAATGTAGTGGTTCGATGGGGAACTGCACACTGAATCTTGCTGTACTTGTATGATGACAATAAAGGTATTTGTATGCATATTGGTATAAAATTATTTTTAAAATATGACATTTTCAAATAATAAAAATCACATATTAGTTATTACATTTAAATCTAAAATAATTTGTACAAATATATTGTATTCTTTGCATCCAGCATACGGCTATGTAACGATTCCTGTTCATAGAGACACCTGCAATGGAGATGATTTTCATCAAACTAAGCTCTTCCAAGTGCTGTATAATCAAGACCAACTGTTTCTGATGTTGATGTCTGGGCCATTAGAGTCTCATTGAAAGCACAGTTTTGATCCAAGAGTCCAGTATCTCTTAATAAAAAAATAGAAGAATCCAACCCAAGGGGACTTGGCATGAGAGGCCGATGAAGTGCAGCCAATTTGCTGTGTGTTCTTCGTTATTCTGAGCCTTCATTAAATGTGGATGAATGGAACAAGTTACCATCAATAAGACATGGGAAAACACATTCCTGTTTTTATAAAAGCCTCCTCAGGCTGGAAATATAAGAGCACTGCAGGAAGACAACGTTCAAAAATCCACCATGGCAATAAATGACATGTAAGAACTATAGTGACCAACTGCACTCGAAATTTATGTGCTCATTTATTTATGTGCAAAATGTAAGGAGTAATAAACGACAGGGCATGCTGTTATAGGCAAATAATCAATCATGGGATGATATGATGTGGCCTAAAGTTTTAATTTTCCAAAAAAAGTGTTTTATTCCTCTTATACCACAGCAATTTGCCACTGCTAACTAATTAAATAGCATCACAAGTTGATGTCCATGAAACAAGTTAATTCGTGTTATCATTTTTCTGAATATAATGGGTTTCTTCAAATGTCAGTAGACAATTGTAACTAGACACCTTTCCTGTTAGTTTTAATGAAGTTAATGAATTATTTAGAGCCATGGTCCACAAAATGGGGTCCGGGGACTGTCGGGGTCAGCAACTTCATTTTTTATTATTTTTATTTTAGTGATGGACATCACAACCCACCATTATCAAAGTTATTGTGTCTGTATAATTTTGAATGGAATCTAATGACAATTACAATACAATGGCTTCTGTGGATGGAAATTGGATTACATCCAATAAATGTGGAAAACACTTGAGTAATTGCACTATACTAAACTATTATTTTGCCATATTCATACTTTACTTAAGTGTTTTTGAAAATGAATATTTGAATCATTAATGAATTAAATGAATTAATTACATTTCAACATACTCCTTTTTCCTCCTTACAGTTTTATTTAGATCGTCAAAGTACTCGTTATAAATCACAAAGGTCTCTTCTTCTAGTATCCAATTATTTCAGATTAGCCTCATAATCAAGAATCAAGTCAAGAATCATGTCAATTCATCATCATTCATCATCATGTTCACTTGCTAATTAGTGCTATAGCTATCCATGTGTGATTCAATACGGATAAGCCAGCGGACTGCAGCGTCAAACTTGAGGATGATCGCTCCTGGCCCTACCTCAGGGAAATGTTTCAATATGCAGGAATAAGCATAAACACTCGTATAAAATGAGGCGTGTCCTTTTGTCTCCCTAAAAGGTGTGAACTCCATCTAATAATGTATTTTGAGGACAATTTTGGCAAACATTATTTCATAATTTAGCCTGGTTTCTTTGCTAATACCAGGTTAGACTAGCATCGATTCCAGTAGCTAACATAAACTTGCTAGGCAGCAAATCAAGTTCTAGCTAAAAGTTGGTGAATTACAAACTTACAAGACTGAATGATGTTTACAGGCAAAACGGCATAGCTACTTTAAAACAAAATTAATCTTCTCACAGATTTAGATAAGCAATAAAAGATACTTTTCACATGAGAGCCTGACATTAACTAAAGTTCATTCATTTTTTTATTATTATTTATTTATACTTTCACTTTTAATTGAATAAGATTTTAACAAATCATCTATACTTTCACTTAAGTATAATTTCTCAACACTTTGTCCACCCCTGCATTTAAACATCGTGACTCTTTTTTTTTTTTTTTTTTTAAATATTTTGAATTAATACTGAAGGGGGTCGTGAAATTTTAAGATCTTTGACGGTTTGATATTGGGATTATGATATGTCTTTCTGACGCAAATATTGTGAGGGTTTTTTATTGTTGCTTTTTTCCATTTCATGTTTTATCTGTATTAAGAATTATTACAACATTTAAAACAGCATCACTAAGTATTTCCATAAAGTACAATAAAGAGTGACACTTAAGTTCCATGTTTATAAGACATTCATGAAATAAATGACATCATTTTATTACACCATATTAGCTCCGATTTCCAAGCGGCATCATAATGAATGATTAATATAGGCTTTAGAGAAGGAGTTACTCAATCTGTGGGCTCATTTTCAAGTTTTACAGCCCCTGCAATGCCAAACGCTCATCTGATTATGCAGACCGTGTTGACATAACCAAGACTGCTATGCTCATAAAACACATAAAGCCTATGAAGAATATTATCATGATGTGGCACAGCTATAAAATAACAGAAGTAAACAGCAGAAAGGGAGTTGCAGTTATAAACATCTGAAAGACTTTTGATTTGATTTTGGTCATTTTTAGCTCATCGTTTACCGTGAATATTAATAACTTGAGCTTGTAATTTATAAACAACACTTTGTCCTAAAGTGTCTAGCTTTCTTTGTATAGATTTATATGAAATATACTGAATTGTTAGAAATTTCATTTACCTATCTAATTATATTTACCTTTTTTATATACAGTACTATACATTTATTAACGATACAAAACTAATGTCCCAGTAGCCAAAGATACTAATCACCCAGAAAATACTCTTTAGTACACTTGTTAAAGTATATCAGGATATCATGTGACACTACTTTAATTAAGGGGAGAAATCTTCTCAGGCTTGCTGCTATAGGAAAATAATCAACAACAGCATAGTGTGGAGTAGCTCAATTACAACACAACACATTAATTATCCATTTATATTTTCTGTTTTATCCATTTATAGTTACATTTAACATTAAAGTTAGTTCCACTTGTCATTCATGTTATAGCAGCTATAAACAGTCATAGAACACTCCTAAAGACTTTCCTGTGATGTAAAACTTACTGGCTGTTACAAAGTGTTAACACTGGAGATTCCTTACTCCATAAATGTTGAATAAATGTCTCCTCACAGAAAACTCCTCACCATATCAACAGTTAGATGTTTTCTTTGTTAAATAGCGACACATTTTCTTCATTCTTTTTATTAACCCTTTGAATTAGAAACAATAAGGTATTCAATGTCACATTAATGTAAAGCTATGATTTGCTTTACACACAGAAATTTTGTCAGAGCTGCTGTTCTGAAAAATTGATCAACACTTTCTGACTAATCAGAATCAAGAGCTCAACAGTGCTGTGGTGCTTTTAAAACATATTTACAGCACTTGGCAGACTCCCTTATCCAGAGCAACTTACATTTATACAGCTGAGGGTTAAGGGCCTTGCTCAAGGGCCCAGCAGGGGTAGCTTGGTGGTGCTAGGGATTGAACTCATGATCTTCTGAGCAGCAGCCCAACATCTTAACCACTGAGCTACCACTGCTTTGGTGGGGCTTTTCCTATAGAGGGTTAAGTAATATTTCAAAATGAGCCTCAAGAAGTTTTGCGTGAACTTTTTTTATTTTGCAATCCAGCACTGAACTCTTCCAGAAGTGGGTCTGAATTTGCTTAGTACATCATATCAGCATTTGTAGTGCTGCATTGATACTGTGTAAGCGAACACACACCTGCGCAGTCCCTAGATTCCTGCATCTGCAGGAAAGTTTTGTGCTGAGCACACACATGTACATAAAGAGACAAGGAATACATTCGCCAACACTGTTTCGATAGATATGGCAATGGTGCTTTCATATTATGTTTTTATATCACAATAGTCTCCTCATCTTTGATCTGGGTTTACAATAGTATCAAAATGTTGTGCTCAATAAATAATGGCTACAGTTTAACCACGGATGACTCACATAAATGATTCAGCTTCATGATATATCATTATACAGAGCAGTCAAACATTCTCCTCCCAGATCAAATCCTGTCATAATATAAGCATCCATGATAAGAATAGTGCTGGAAATTCATGGCATGGTGTATAGCTGGTTATTGGTACATACCTCGATGCCAAAATACAATGCTTGAACACAAAGCACAACAAAATCGCTGACTATGTTGGCATGCCGCTGCTTGTATTCACTCTTTATGCCACTCCCGAATGCTGTTAACTCCCAGTGCGGGCACTTAACCAGTGCAGTCCTGCCATAGCCTCACCAATTCATTGCCATCACTCATACTTCTTCACTTATCACCTGACACGGCTAAATTAGGACGACAATTACAACAGCCAGTCAGCAATAAATGCACTTTCAAACGAGGCCAATGTGTAAGAAAGACACACAATGATGATTTGTTCAATTATAAATAAGAAATTGGATATAAAGGTGCAGTCTGGATAAAACTGGATAAAAAGTATCGCTATGATTAACTGAATATAAATATGAAATTGTATATAAAGTATCTGTATGATTAACTGTACACAAATAAGAAACTGAATATAAAATATCTGTCATTAACTGAATATAAATATGAAATTGCATATAAAATATCTGCGTAATAAACTGTATGTGAATATGAAATTGGATATAAACCAACAGCCTGATTTATATAAATATAAATTCATTCAATTGGATACCAAAAACATTGAAGCAGCACCCAAAGCTTTGGCCTTAACACTAAACATCTACACAAAATATTGCCTAAGAAGTACAGCCTGTGTATCTGAATGCCAAGGTTTAGTTCTTATGACAAAATATTATGTAACAGGCCTAAAAATTCTGCTCATGCTCACCCAAAAAGCTTTGACTAATCGCATTTGTTACTCTTACATAATCGGCGAAGAGATGTTTTTGTCGTGACCAGAGTTTTTTTTTTTTTATCATCATGATAAAGTCCTGCTTTTGAAATGAACTCCAGTTATGGATGGACATGTCAGAGCTGGAGAAAGGAAGCAGGAAATTGCTATTGTTATCAGCAGCGTTTTTCATTTCAAATTCGCAGGAGATAGTTATAACCAGTTAAATTTAAAGTGCTTGTAGCTTTTATTATGACTTTTGTTTCATTTGTATAAAATAAAAATAAAATTGCTTGCTTTTGCTTGCATTGAAGTGTAGTTAGAGGTGATGATGTGCAAAACCGTAGTCTTTTTACTTAGCTAGGGTCAGAACACATCATAATCTAGACAAAATAAAATTTAAAAAATACAAATCGTGAATGAAAAACAAGAAATTGGAATATTTACATTAAAGTTATGTTAGTTATGAAAGTTGAAATATGAAAAATATGAAAGTTATGTGAATTCAGGATCAGGAAGAACCATGTGCAAAATCATAATAAATTTAACCAGTAAGTAAGCAAAATATATACTTTGGGTTTTTGCAACATTAAAGAAGAAATACAAGAAATTAAATCAGTTAAGTAATTCTAATAATTTTCTTTTTTTTACACACAATTGCTACTCAGAGAAGAAACTCTGGTCTCTGTGGTGCTGCAGGCACCAGAGTTTCTTCTCTGAGTAGAAATCCCTGTCCCCACCATGAAAGAAAATATCATACCAACTGCTCTCCATCCACTTCCTGTAACTCAGGTGTTTTTCTTTTCTGTTCTGGCAGGCAGAAGACCCCAGAGTGCTGCAGCTCTGTCTCCCTGGATGGTATGACCAAGTTTACCTGACTGTGCTGAACATGTACTGACATGAGTGAATGTGTGGAGGATGTGAGAATGTGTGAATGAAGTGCATGTGTGTGTGTGTGTCTGAGGACAGGTGTAAGGAGAGTGAAGGCAAGTGTGAGCAAACAGAGGCAGGTAGGGACAGATTCATTCAGTGATCAGACACGAGCAGACCTGCTCTGAGGACCTGAAGGCAAGTAGTGGATCACTGACTAGCAGGTCACAACACCTCCAGACAAGCCCTGATCCTCTAAAACACACACACACACACACACACACACACACACAATGGTAGAGTCAGCCTCTTAGGGTTCTTAGGGCAAGTTCAGACAAAAATGGTAACACTTCCTACAAATCCTGTATTCATAATGTATTATAATGACATTACCCATTATAGCATGTTATATAGCGTCCATAATACCCTATAATGCTTAACATAAGGCTTGTGTAATTCTTCTAGCTAATGGTTACATGCATACCACTTTATAAAGCATGAGCACTTGTAATGGCACTATGTCAGGATACGAAGTACGTTATAATATTTGTTCTGTGCAGAATCTGTTATAATGCATTATAACATTAGTGTCTAAAGTATTCTTATGAACGGATTAATGTTATAATATATTATTATAACATGCAGCCTGACATGCTAACTACATATGAGCATTTCTACAGATTATGCCAGGCATTATAAGGTAATATGTATGCTATATAACTACTTAGGAGCATTTATACAGACTTATGGCAAGCATTAGAAGGTATTATGTATGATATATAACTACGTATGGGCGTTTATACAGACTTATATGAGGCATTATAAGGTATTATGTATGCTATATAACTATTTTCGAGCATTTATACAAACATATGCCAGGCATTATAAGGTATTACGTATGTATGCTATATAATTACATATGAGCATTTATGAAATTTCAGAAGAAAATTTAATAGTGGTATATGTCTAAGTAAAACCCGAAAAATGAAAATATGATAAAATGATCAAATTCTTTAATGACGATCAAACAGGATGCAGTATTGAGAAGAAAAAAAAACACTTACAAAAGTTTTCAAAAGTAAATTTGCATAGGTAAAAATACTACAACCTTCAGAACGAAAGGTTCAGTTAGTTTCCCCCCAAAATTCTAAAAATCTAAAATCGCCTCAGAATACAATAAAGCAGGCATTTACCATTCTGAGGACACGAACAAAGAGTAAAAAGACATCGAAAAACAAGCAGTAAGTAAATGGTAAAACCATCTTTAAGAGCCAAAAGATCCCAAGCTCCTTTCTCTTCTCAGAAGCAAATTATCATGATGAAGGCCTAGTGTGCTGTACTCAGAGTGCCTGCTGTGGATTATCATCATCATTATGTCACTCAGTAGGGCCATTTACTGAGCAGCTTGAACAAAACACAGAGAGCCAGAAAGAGCCCTATAAATCAACTATAATTTCTGACTTGCAGTCATTGATGTTGGGAAAAATTCTCCCTTTCCGTATGCATCTGGTCCAGAGCTCTGCAATGCATTCTGGGAACTGTTCATCATAAGCTCCTTCCTTCCTTTCAGTCTCACTCTGTGGGTCAGAGGCACCAGCACACTATTCTCCTGAGATGTGGATTCATCACTCCCAGCTTCCTGTAATGTGAGTGTGTCTGTGTCTGGACTCCCCTGTGCATAGGACTTGTGTCTTTCTCAATAACGTGAGTGGCAGATAGGGATGTTAGCACAGTGCTGCCGTTATGTTTTTGGGTTTTTTTCGGGATGCTTCTCAGGGTCTGGCAGCAGGATTGGCCCTTTTGCTGTTTCTGTACATCATGTTATAGAGAGCACCATGTTACTAGATTAATTGATATAAGAAAAATAAAGCATAATTGTACTATAAAGTCCACATATAACATATATTAGTATTTTACCAATGCTTTCATAAGGCAGTGTAGTTCATGCCTCTGAGGTTGCCAGATTTTTCTGTCAGATGTTCTTTTTCTATAGTGTCTAGAGCACGGGCTTTAAACTCAAGCACTTGCCTTTAAACCCAAAAAATTCAGGAGAAAATGCTGACTAAAGAAGCAGATCATGTTATTTTTTTCTTTGCTGTCAAACGTAACATGGTCTAACCTAAAAGCAAGAGTCCATTTAAAAAAATTAGATATAAAAAAGACTAATACAATGACATACTGTGTCTATGACACACAGCATGCAAAGAAATAAACATCTAGAAAGATTCTAGTATATTGCCAATATTTTGTTGCAGGAATTGTTGTAATTATCATGTTAATCACTATAAATTTGGTTTACTTTAACAAAAAGGCTTCCAATCTCATTGTACAGTGGCTTAAAAATAGCACTTGATCCAGTACACCCTAGTACTGCACATACAGTCAGGTCCATAAGTATTTGGACAGTGACACAATTTTTGTAATTTTGCCTCTGTATACCGCCACAATGGATTATAAATGAAGCAATCAAGATGTGATTGAAGTGTAGACTTTCAGCTTTAATTCAATAGGTGTAACAAAAATATTGCATTAACCATTTAGGAAATAGTCATTTTTTACATAGTCCCTCCAATTTCACAGGCTCAGAATTAGGATTATTTTTAATACTTGGATGTCTGAAACCCATGGACATCATCAAATGCTGAGTTTCCCCCCTTGAGATGCTTTTCTAGGCCTTTACTGCAGCCGCCTTAAGTTGCTGCTTGTTTATGGGTCTTTCTGCCTTCAGTTTTGTCTTCAGTAAGTGAAAAGCACGCTCAATTGGGTTGAGGTCATCGGCCATTTAATAACAATAACAATAACATCTCTTTGCCTTAAGAAGCTCTTGGGTTGCTTTTCACTGTTTGCTTTTGGGTCATTATCCATCTGTACTGTGAAGCACCATCCAATCAGTTTTGCAGCATTTGACTGAATCTGAGGGGAAAGCGTAACTCTATACACTTCAGAATTCATCCTGCTACTTCTATCAGCAGTTACATAATCAATAAACACCAGTGACCCAGTTCCACTGGCAGTCATACATGTCCCTGCCATAACACTGCCACCACATGTTTGACAGGTGATGTGGTATGCTTTGGATCATGGGCCCTTCCTTTCCTTCTCCATACTCTTCTCTTCCCATCATTCTGGTGCAAGTTAATCTTGCATGAGAACTGGTCAGGCTTTTTTTTTTTTTTAGAGGTTTTTAGCTCTAATCTGGCCTTTCTGTTCTTGAGTGGTTTGCATCTTGAGGTAAACTGTCTCTATTTATATTCAGAAAGGAGTCTCTTGGTTGTAGACTTTGATGTAGACTTTGTCTACACTTCAATCACATCCTGATTGCTTCATTTCAAATCCATTGTGGTGGTCTATAGAGGCAAAATTATGAAAATTGTGTCACTGTCCAAATACTGACTGTAGTTAAGTATTAACATCTTGTTCACATTATGGAAAGTGTTTGGCAACTATGTAGTTTAAATCAAATTATAGACTATATGTAAGTTAAAACATGTCAACATGTAAAAAATAAAAAACATTGTTAGTGTTGGCAAATTGCTGTGGTATAAGGGGAATAAAACACTTCAAGGTATACTGTTATTGCAAAGTAATTAACTCCAGGTAGTAACGGGCAGAATCGCTTCAACTTACCCCATCGCAGATTTTTTTCCATGTCAGCATGTCCCATCATGTTTTATTCCTAACTTAAAGCATGCTAGGTCCATGAACTAACTCCAAACTTGATGGCACAAATCTTTAGTCAGTCTCTGCATTAGCATCATGTTCTTCCTTTTCTTCCAGAGAGAGATTTTGCTTCCCACGCACTCCTTTTCATCAGAGCATGGTGGCTAACAAGCTTAAAAACTATATTCAGCCTTTTTTTTTTTGGTGCATATCCTTTGAAGTACATGACCTTAAGAACAAATTACTAAAAACACTTCACTAAGTCAGTCACAATGTCATATATCCTGCAATTTAAATAATCTTTAAATAATAAGCTTCAATAATAGCATCTCGGACATATAATTATATATATATATATATATATATATATATATATATATATATATATATATATATATATGTGTGTGTGTGTGTGTGTGTGTGTGTGTGTATATATATATATATATATATATATATATATATATATATATAAAATCATTTTGCCTTATGGGTGAGACTATGTGGTCATTCGGGAATGATTAATGTTGTTTGATGCTAGCATCACCAAAAAATGCTAGAGAGGGTTCTAACATTGTTTTTGTATACATATTGTAAAGAACAGTCTCTTCCCAACACGGCCACACTGGAGTCATCCAGCTGATTGTTTGCTGTCTCTGTGCGCAGAACAGTTATTCTTGCTCTCATAACATTTACACTTCTCTCTGTTAGCCAAGAATGTGAGCACTGACACTCAGCAGCAGAGGTTAAGGATGTTAGACCCACCACATTTACATAAGCACAAAATGGATGTGTGCTAATTCTGTCATGTGTCACATATAGTTTGTTCAAGAGTGAGGAACGGTTTGGACAGGAATGTTTTGTTTGTGCTGGGGAACGTTAAACATAAGAACAAATCAAGAGCTCTCAAACAAGCTCCTAAAATCGCTAGGGAATTTTTTCCATGGAAGCTAGTGTTGCTATATTGAGAACATGGACCAATGTCTATACAATGTCTTGTCTTCATCCACAGTTCAGAATGTACCTGAGACGCAATGTCCCATCGGGTCAAAGCTCAATAAGAAAATTTGTTTTATTACCTATTTTTTTAAAATAGTCCATCCACATAAGGTTTTACACAGGAAAGGTTACACAGTGAACTCCAGATTTATTGGCACCCTTCAGGATAATGTGCAAAAATGACAACAGCCCTCATTCATCAATCATTCATATTTACCATATTAAAAAAGATTTGCAAAAGTTTCAGTAACACTCATTTTCTTCATGCTAGTTCATGTATGTTACCCGTAAATCACTGAGCACATTCACGGCACAGTTGATTTACATTTAATGATGCCAACAAAATGACAAATGATGACTAAATGGAGAAAGAGTCTCTCCTAAGAGCAGAGTGCATTAAATTTTCCGGTAATGCAGCTCAGCCACTGCAGCTCATCGCCTAACACAGACACACATTAACCCTTTGTGTTTCCCATTATACATAAATTTACGCAAATTCAGGGGCTCCCGTAGGATACAAATGTTTTTCTGAAAAAAAGTTCATATGTAAATGCTTCTGTGAATAATTTACAAATAAATTTTTTGAGATCTAGCTTGACAAACAAGGCCCAGTGACTTTATATTGTCCACTCAATCAACTGTAGAAACTACATTTAAATAATTGTATTTCCTATTAAACAGTGATAAAATTATTTATACCTCTAGGTTTTTAAGACTATAAATGTCTCCAACCCTGTTAAACATTACAGGAAGAGACTCAGTGCCAATACTTCTGGAGTTGACTGCAAGTTTCTTGCTTTGGCCATTTTCCCAAGACTCAAGGACAGAGGAAAGTCATACATCCCATCGAAATAAATTCACAGGATGTGTTCCAACATCATGCTGGAACAGATCCTACATCCAATGAATTCATTTAAAATCTGCTTGATCCAGGTCCAGGGGGCAACAGTCATCGGATGTAGAATAAAATAAGTGTTCGAGTCGGAAGTCATTCAGTTTCAGTATAACCCCCGAAGACCAGTTTGGACCGGAAGACTTTACTGCTGAGGAAATTTTGTGCTATTTATTTTCGAACACTTATTTGGAAGCTGGTGTCAAAAATCCTGGCACTTAAGTCTAGCTCAATTATATTGCATTGTACCAAAGCACTGTTGAATTCTCAATTCTGATTGGTCAGAAAATGTTGATTAATTTTCTATTACAGGAGCTCTGACAGCCACATGTTTATATTAATGTGCTTGTTCTAAAATGTTATCGTTTCTATAGTAACAAATACTTCACAGGGACTTGTGAAAGATGTACCACATAAATGGATTAAAAATGTGTTGGTATTTAACAAAGTAAAATGTATAATCATTGAGATGGTGAAGTTTTGTGCAAGGAGATGATGCAACATTTATGGAAGGAGTCTCCAGTGTCAGTTCTTTGTAACAGTCAGTAAGTCAGTAAAACAGTCAGAGAAATTTGCAATTTTTTGGCAACATCGCAAGCTGCATATTTTTTGTTTGTTTGTTTGTTTGTTTTTGTCTTATTATCTTCAAGAGAGAAAGAAAACAGGCTCATAATGGAACGGCTGTTTGTAGCTTTTATAACGTAATTTATAACAGGAACTAACTTGTTTCACGGATGTTCCACAACATAAAATGTAACCAAAAACAGATAAAAAGTACAACAACTGATAAAATAAAAGGTAATAGTTGGAAAATTGTTGTGTTATAAAAGCAATGAAACACTTCAGAACATGCACTTATTGGAAAATAATCAACTTCGAGTAGTAACAATAACTGGTTTGTACTGAATCACCCTATTGTTGATTATTTTTGCCATTCAGTACTATTAAATGTCACTGTACTATCATAGTATTGCAAAATGAAGTCAACTTTAACAAATAAGACTCAGTAAATCAATCAGTTCCCTTTTAACATTACACACACACCCTCCCGTTTGTTAATATGTACCGTAGCAGCCTCCATAATGTCATCTATGACCTATTAATTTCTGTGCGACTGACCAAAAGTTTAAGGATTTCAAATCTCAGGATTAGCAGATCACTGATTAAACAAGACCTTAATCTGCTCAGTGCTTTGCATGGATTAGATTCTTCCTTGCTTGTAAGCTACCCTGTAAAAAAAAAAAAAAGCCAAATAAATACATGTAAATATCAGAATTTTTATAAAGCATGTATGGGATCATTTCCAGTTAAGCACAATAGTACAGTATTCTTTGTAATTCACATGAAAAACTGGAATGCACAGAGAGAGCAAAAAAACAAGCTCAGTATGCTATACTGCTGAGTTAATGTGTCTCCTGCTGCTACTGGGCTAATGAGATCACTATCAGCAGTGATTAACTTCTGAGTGCGCTAGGGTTGACAAGTTTGTTCTGTTTAACCACCATCGTGTGGGGATGAACAGTGTTTAAAAATGAAAGATTGTACATGATTTGGAGCAGTTCTGTCATTGTTTACCTCAGAGAATCGCCATTCCCTATTCGCTAACACTAATATGCTAAAATGCTATTTCTGAATAAATCCTCTGGTAAAATCCTCAAATTCTTTACTTAGGTTATAGTAGAAAAGTAGAAACTCTTAAACCTGTTGAGGCAGACTCTTAAAAAGACATCACACACTGATTTTAGTTCCTGAGGCTATCTAACAGCTTTATTGCTAATCTTTTAAATGTTAGCTAGCATGATGATGATACAAACTAGCTGAGTACTGAGAGCTAGCTGTCACAATACAACTACAAAGTGTACGTAGCAGCAGATAGACTACAGTGGTGGGTATTGGGTTTCATACTCACTGTCACATTTGTCAAATTTTAGACAGTAAAGAGAGTAGTCTGTGTGTGTGTGTGTGTGTGTGTGTGTGTGTGTGTGTGTGTGTGTGTGTGTGTGAATTCCCCTGTCTCTGCTGATTCTTTGTGCTGCAGCACGTGACAGGAACCAGACAAGAACCAACCATTTTCTTCTGAAAATCTGAGCAGCTGTAATTTAGCTCCTGGAAAACCACTAATTAGCAAGCTAATTAAGAAGCCTTCCTGTGGGTTCGCCACCTGTGGGAATTGACAACAAAGATTTCCAGCCATATCTGTCCTGAGTCTTTTTGGGGAAGTGACACCCAGTGATTAGGTGGCCATGTTGTGATAATGGAAGGTACAGATTCAGTAACACAATTACACAGTAACACAATTATCCTTGTCTATTTTTTATTTATTTAATTTTTTTTTTAGCATTTTGTGCTCTCATTATTTTTTACCATTACATTCTCAGTAGTTACTGAAGCAGGAAGTTGGAAGCTGTCCTCTGAGAGGTTGTTCCAGTTTAAGAATGGACTTGGAGAGAGAAATAAACTCTCACTGAGGTCTCAGCTGAGGATTAATGACAGCTCTTGACTGTGGCAAGTTCCCAGAATGCCAGTTTAGCACTCCAGCACACAGGAAATGCCATGGAGACCCCACTCCTTGAGCAAATCTCCATGCTAAGTACTTTTTTTTTTTTTTAAACAGAGGGTGGTCATCTCTGGGCATGAGTCATGTTGAGAAAATGGATTTATTTCAAATCCTTTAATATGGGCACAACTGGGTTTTGTTACACTTCTTGCTCAGTTATTTTTTATCATTAAATAACTAATAAAACTCTTCGGGGCATTCTATCGTTGCAAAGTAATCAACTTCAAGATGGTAAGAGTAACTCTGTTTTGCATCGGACCACACCATACCCTCTCGTCATTGATTATTTTCCCACAACTGCACGTCCCTAACTGTTTTATTTGTCCTATAGCACAGAAATTTATCAACAATTATATGTTTTTTATTAGTTAAAGAACGTGTACTTTTTATCTGTTTATAGTTATATTTAATGTTGTGTAACATCTGTGAGACAAGTTAGTTCCTGTTATCACTTACATTATAGCAGTTATACTCTCTTTCCTATGGCGGAAAACTTATTGTTACAAAGCGCTGAAACTGGAGACTCCTTCCATAAATGTTAAATAAAGAGCTCCTCACAGAAAACTTCACCATATTAACAGTGTTTCTGCCACAGAATTCCCTGTATAAGTTGTTACTATAGAAACACTTATGTATTAGAAAGAGTGTATTAATATAACCCTGTGATTTGCTTTGTAGCCGCAAATACTGTCAGAGATGAAACTCAACACCTTTTGACCAAGCAGAATCAAGAATTCAATAATGCTATGATGTAAGATCATGCTTTAATCTTATCGGGGCAGTGTGTTTATTGAATATGTGCTTATTCCATTATTCAGGTAACTTTTGTGCTTTCTTCTACATTCCCATTCACTGTAAATGAAGACGGATGATTTATTGATAAATGGCTTTGAAATCTGGCTTTAATATTTCCAGTCCATTACCTCTGCGTGTGTGAGAGAGAATGAGGATGAGAGGGGGATTAGGAAGACTAAGAAAGACTTATGGCTCATATCTCATATCTGCTACACAGGCATGGAGAAGAAAAATAGATACAACAAATGAACCCCGACTCTACCATGCCATAAAATATAGCTATGGCTGGTCTGATTACTTGGCGCAGTAGATACAGTTCATGTGGAGACTTTATGGCCTGGTAATTATTTTTAATAGCAGGCTGTTATCTGGGGCAGTACTGTAGGCCAGAGATGAGACAGCAGTGATAAGATGAAGCAGACTGCCCTACTTAGGTATGAGTACATGGCTGAATTAAGGACAGGAGGGCAGATATAGATCATCAAGATAATGAGGAAGAGGTAACTTTAGGGCCGTACGCCTGCATGCAATTTCTTTTTCACTTGTAAAACCCATCTGATGCATGTAAACATAGAGTTTCACATCAATGCTGAGTTCTCTTCGAGTGTAGCAGTAGTTTATAGTAAATCAGCTAACGTATAAGCATTTAGGAAGGTTAGTGCTACAAGATGGTACATGTACAGCATATATGTATAGTCCAGACAGCTGAACGGCCATCAAGTTTCCTGTTTGTGTGTCTTTCCTCATCTTTATGAGGGAAGGGAACCTTTTAAAGGTGTAGTTTGTAATGTTTAAAAGTGTTTGTATAAGTTCAAAGACGGTTTGCTAAAATCTCAGTGAAACGTCAAGTCAAGTCAAGTGGGTTTTATATTGGAACAAAATATCGTTTCTCCAGGACCATGGTGCACCACATAACAGTACGCAAGACTACATAAAGTACAAATACAGAAAAGTGTGAGAAAGGTCAAAGAATATATAGAACAGGGTAATAAATACACAGAACAATAAATACACAAAACATGGGCTATAAACTATAAACTACTGTTAGTGTAGCACCAATAGATATATCTGTAGCAGCAATAGCATTCCATAAAGTGTCTGATGCAGCAGGAGTGAGAGTGCAGCAGTGCAGTGGTATTAGTGCAGAGTCCTACTGAGTATGGAACTCAGGGAAGAAACCATTGAGGAGTCTGCTGGTGGTTTCACGGATGTTCCTGTACCTTCTACCAGATGGTAGAAGGGTGAAGAGTCCATAGGATGGGTGAGAGGGATCGTCCAAATGTAAGTGCTGCATTAAAAAAAAGTAACTGTGTAAAACTGAGGATGACGAGGAGGAGGGAGTGGCCAGGCTGTGAGGACGCATGCCTGGCACTGAGTTGGCTAATAAGTGGGAGAGAGGGATACAGGAGCGGCTGGAGACGCCGAGGGAGAGAGAGATGCACGCGTGTTTTATGTTTGAGTTTTATGTTATTTTTATTTTGTTTACAATTAAACGTTGCGTTTAGGTTCACTCGGTTCCCGCCTCCTCCTTGTCATCCTTGAAGATTGTTATATTGAGTTTGTTGATAATTTTATTTATACCAGTGTGCTGGTGAGTTCTCAAATCTGATTGGTCAGAAGGTATAGATTAATTTTATATAACAACAGCTCTGACAGTAGTTCTGTCTGTAACACGAACAATAGGTTTACATTGTTCTAATACGTTACTGTTTCTATAGTAACGGCTCACACACAGGGCCTTATATAGTGGACGCTCCACATAATCTGAGGCTAATAATTAACAGACTAAAAAAAAGTTGTTATTTAATAAAGAAAACGTATAATTGTTTAGAGGGTGAAGGAGATGTTTATTTAACATTTATGGAAGGAGTCTTCAGCGTCAGTGCTTTGTAACAGAGGAGGGTTTTTATGGTTTCTTGGTAACATGAAAAGTTGTGTTTTGTGAGAGGAAAGAGAGACTGGTGAGGGAACGACTGTTTACAGCTGTTACAATGTAAGGAATGAACTTGTTTCATAGACATTCCAAAACATTAAATGTAACTACATATGAATGGATAAAAAGTCATTTATCGTGGTAAAACAATAGGGGATGTGCCGTTATTGGAAAATAATCAACATCAGACTGGTAAAAGTAACTCTGTTTTGAATCTAGATGCAACACTCCGCCCCATCACTGATTACTTTCCTATAACAGCATACCATGTTGTGATTTATTCATGAGTTAGCGTCTACAAAGGTAAATTATTTAACACTGAAAAGGAAGGAGTTTTAAAGACTTAGTAAAAAAAAAAAAAGCTGCTTCTATTCTGTTTGTTGTTCTTGAGGAACTTAGAAATTTAAAAATGTTATAAAAGACATCATGTTGCCTGGTATAGCTCAGTAACATGTATTGCAACATAGTTTATCACAATATCGATATTATATTGGCATATTGCCCAGCTCTAAAAGCGCTTTAGAAAAACACAATATGATCATGCTTTGAAACTGTTTTTTTTTTTACTTTATATTCCTGTTTAGATCTTTCCAGTCCAGAAATTGGCTAAATCCCCATCCGGAAAACATCTGCTCAGCCTTTGCCCTGTTTTCCTGAAGAGGTAACTCACAAGGCAAGGTTAATGTAAGTTCACCAGAGGGTGTCAGTTAGGAGAGGAGCATCAAGGTTGATTTATACTTGCTGTTCACTGCGCATATGCGTACACAAGATGGCCGCCACGCGGATCCTGCTGTGGTTTGGCATGTCACTTGTGCACGTCCTCAAAAATGAATGTTTTCATTGTTATTTGCAGTTCACCTCACAGACAACAGAGGGCTCAGAATTATGAAATGCTCCTTTAAAAACAACTCTCCAGCCCTGTCTGAGAGAGAGAGAGAGAGAGAGAGAGACTGATATTGAAAGCTAACTCATAGCTAATTTTCTCTTTAAAGCTAAGCATGAGGAAAAAGTGACAACTCACTCTGCTCATGAAGGACAGATTGGCTGGTGCCATCTGTTACAACACAGATCTATTTCAAGAGCAGAAGTGCCGTGTTTGCTGTGACAGAGCTCGTTTGCAGAGATGTAACGAGGCGAGCGCTTGCTGACAGCCTGCCTCTTTTCATTTCCCGTCACTGTGCCCTGCTTCCTGCGCTCCTCCTGTGATCATCATCATGTATCTGTCTTCATTCATCAAGCTGATCCTCACTAGCTTTCACTTCAATCATACTGAATTTGATGTTTTCAGATTAACAAGAATATCGGCTCATGAACTGCACAAAATGGAGGAACATCAAACTCAGGTTGCACAAATTATAAGCTTTTTATGTATATGACATCGTGCTATTTGTGGTGTTTCCTGGCCTTCCATAGTGGAAAAAGAGGGAAACAAAGATGATCCCAACTCCAAAGAACGCTTTAACTTTTTAAATCTTGTTTTTAGTTTACTATGGTTGTACATGTCAAGAATATTGCTATATTTTGTTCAAAAAAATAATATTTTCTATCAACGTTTATCAATTTCTCAATCTATCAGTAATCTATCTATCAATGTCTAATTCGGACATTAACATGAAATGTCAAAACTTTTAATGCTAACATTTCTATTATAAATACATGGAAAGTTTGCATTTTATATTTCACTTATAACGCTTTATCCTTTCTTACCCATGATATTCCTACATATGCACAATCTATTTACTGTGGATATATACAAGCGATATTTGGAAAAGATTAATATGACATGCAATATCTGCATGGTTTTAAAATAATATATGCATGACAGGGTTAAAGTATACATTAATAAAATATTTTGTCCTACAATTGGATAACTGATCATTAACTACCCTATGTGCAAATTTGCATATAGCAAAGATACATTTTTCAACAAATAAAGTTCACCCAATAGTCAAGCTTTCATGTAACTGTCTCCAAAATACGGTTGGATAAAATGTTCCCTAAGGTTCAAAACGACTTTATGAGTGCCCTTGGTCAAAGTTTGGATGAAGCAGTGTGTGAAATTCTAAGGATGATTCTCCTAAAATGACTTGGCACATGGAAAGCATATCATTTTGCTGAGAAAAAAAAAGTCAGTAGCCGAAAGAAATCCAAAAAACAAACTGTCTTGTAGCATAAGATTAGCTTACATAACATTTCATTTTAGAAAGTTTCCAATAATAATGTAGAGAAATTAATAGTGTTTCCATAATTTAATATGGAGAGAACACCTATTGAGGAGGTACCTAAAAAATTACAATGCAATTAATGGAGTTGGGATAAAAGTAAAAAAATTTATATTTATATCAATAATTAATATAAAAAGTTCTTTGTACATATTGTAGAGCTTACGTAATGTATGAAACATATCCAGATGTCTGAAAATTGACAATTGGAACCATTTTTGGCTGTGGTGCTTAGCCTTGGATCATCTTCTGTCTCAATTGTAGATGACTTTAAATAAAAATGCCTTGCCAAATAAATAAATATTAATGCATTTCTGACACCAAACATATTAAACAAGAAGTAATTCAGGCTTCCCGTGCCGCAGAGATTCTGTTTATGCACCAAGCGATCCATCATATGAGCTGCAGAATTCATTCCCGCTTTGAGGAAGTCATCAGAATTCCACTGAGCCTCTTACGGATGTGTGGCCTAATTTATGAGCATGCCAGCATCCGGAGATTATTGTCCTACAAATCTGGGTTTGTTTGTTTTGTTTTTTTTCAAAATGAGTTTCAGGATCATGCCCCTATCACACACAGCATTCACACTCCTGCGTCAGCGATGACACAACACGTGGAAGATTATGAAGATGTTTTTCTGCAGATCTCCACTTTTCTCCTGTCTGACGTTTTCTCTGTGCATCTTCTTTATGTTTTTTGCTCTGTTGATGTTTCATTACCAAAGGATGGTTTAATCCTGAGCCTAGAGATTATATTTCAAAAAATATATTTATAACATATTTGTAAAATGTATATATTTAAAGTACATATTTATTATTTAATCTTAATAATTTACATAAAATATAATATTTATATGCCTGCTAAACTTTACCTTTACGGTTGTATATTTTATTATTCTGATTTTGCATCTGTCAATGGTTTAAGTTTTGTTAACTTTGTTTGTCCTCTGGTTTCTGAATCTAGCCTTGCCTTGTTTTGCCAGTTTGTTCATTGCCTGAAAACTGCCTATGTATACCTACTTCAGCTTTGCTTCACAATCTGGATCTGTTTGCCCGTTGTAAAAATAAAGCCTTTACCTACACCTGCACCTGCACCCATCTTTGCCGCCGACAAGTATAAAGTGACACGCTTTTGTGTTTTTAAACAATAACAACTTAGCTTGATTAGCTAGCTACCTCAGAATACTGTAGCATAACCTCCATTTTAGTCTGCTTTGGCCAGTAAACAGCAAAGTTATGACAGCTTTACGCTTTAGCATGTCCGGTCGCTCGGTTCACTTCAGTGTTTCCACAGACTTACGTGTTCCTGATTCTGAAAAGATATCTGTCATCTGTTCAAGCATCTGTTCTTTTTCTTTTTCTAGCTGAGCCAACTTGTCTGCTGGTTAACTATGGATAAAAAACTCATAGCTTGGACACAAAATCTGGTCATTCTGAGCATGCAGGCTAGTGATTCTGCCATCGTTGGTTGAATATGATCTTATTATTAATATTAGTTCAGCTTAAATGTACAATGTGCAAAAGTGTCACATCCATAAGAGTAATAAATGATAAATGGCCATGTTTTCTTTTGTTGTTTTTGCTATTCTTGATATGTCAAATCTTGTATAGTTAAAAATCATCTAAATTACGCTAAATCCTGAGACAGGTAATTTAAGTTAACTGGGAGGACATGATGCTATTTCTTTTTCCTTTATTTTACACTGATGATAAATTGGTCAAAATTCAGGTCACACTTTGGAGCCTGTGTTCCCAATAATGCAGCAATGCCTAAGACAGTGGAGGCTGAAACATTGCTGCAAAGAAATCCTCAATTCCTCCCATCATGTTTATTTCTCTTTTAGTAAAAGAGTGTCCTGCTCGGGCATTTTGAGTCTCCTGTGAACGCATGAGTGAGTGAGGGAGGGAGTGTGGCTGTATTTTGTGACCATATTTGTCCTCCATTAAATTCCTTGAATCCCTAGGTGACAATAGAGACACTTGTACAGGCTGTAAGAAAAGAGGCTCTGGGAAACTGATCTACATGATGACTACATAATGAATTATGTATATATATGCATTAAATAATATGTTTACAAAGCTATCCACACACACACACACACCGTCACCTTTGTGTGTATGTGGGCTACAAGCAGAGTGCCCGAACCTGGCAGAGTGTAGGCATGAGACAGAACCAGTGCAGATTCATCCTGACATCACACGCTCTAGCTCAACTTTAACAACCCCCTGTGGCAAGTGTGATGGAAACAGGAAGTCACACAGGGTTAGAGGGCTGGTGTTTATGTGTGTCTTGTGAACTTTTTTTTGTGTTTGAGTTCAGTTAAGTCATTTGAAATGTTTACTACAAATAGAGAAATATCAAATACAGAAGCATATTGCCGCCATGCAAGAAAGAAAATTCCCATCTCACTGCATCTCATTATTATGAAACATGCATCTTGTTATTATGAGAAAAGCACTTCTTCATGGTTTAAAAAAAATTTCTACTTGTCAGAAATGATCAATTTGGTTATATGCATGCAGGTTATATTGTAAAAACTAGAATATAGAGTAAAACATAGAAGGAATATGCTTAGTATATCTTGAACATTCAATATTCAATATCCAATATTCAGCACTATTTCTAGAAATTCCTAACTTGAAGCAAATTTGGGATGTTAAGATTTTCCCGGAGTCTTTTCCCTTTTACTGAAACACATGTTCAGACGACACTACACGTCAGGTTTTACACAAACTTTAGCTAGTAGAGTCCATGCTAGCTCGAGTGCACGCTTTCATTAAAACAAAAGCAGGATGAACCGAATGCTAATTCTGAAACTCATGTAAATCTTTCTGAGATTGTACTTTTCATTCACGTTGTCACTGATAATATCATTTGTAATGAAAAATATTGGATTAAATTATAAAAGAATGCAAAATTGAAGCATCTCAGACTCTTGGACAGCACTGTATTTATCTCATAAGAACAACACACTTTTCCCATAATAACTAAAGATATTTTCTCATCATAATGAGATACTAATTAAGGTTTTTTTTCTTGCATAGCAGCAATGAGTTTCCGTATAAAAATAATCATTAAACAGGAAATCTTGATTTCTTGGCTACGTACAGTATGATAAACTCTTACACAGATTTATCTTGCAATTGCGACTGTTTATGTCATAGTTGTGAGTTAATATTACGTGATTTAAGCTTTTTCTCTAGCAGCTGTGAGATTTCTTTTTGTGGAAGCATGAAGTTGCAGTAATTCACAAATGTGAGATAAAAAGTTGCAACTGTGAGATAAAAGCTCACAGTTGCGAGATAGATCTGTGATAGTGTTTTCATATGCGGCAGAAACAAGCTTCCATAAAATTTATTTTTGAAATTGTTAGGAGAAAATATTACCCAGATTTGTCTCACAAGGGTGACTTTTTACCTCGCAAATGTGAGTTATTTTCAAGCAACTGTGAAAGCACAAAGTCGCAGTAACCCACAATTGTGAGATAAAAAGTTGCAATTGTGCTATAAATCTGCATAATACAGTATTTTCTTATACATGGCAAAAACAAGATTCTCTGTGGAAGCTTTATGAGAAAATATTGTGCAGATTTACCTTGCAACTGTGACTTTTGTCGCCATTGTGAGTTTATATCTTGCAATGATGAGTTAATATCTCAGAGTTGAGTCTTATTATCTCGTAATAGTCTCGTATCTCTTATTATCTGCATAATATTTTGTCGTATGTGGCTGAAATGAGCTTCCATATTTCTCTGATGAACATGAGAAATCATTTTTAAAATCTGTGTGCATTCTTTTTTTCTCTTTTATATCATATGGAATGTTCAATTCTAAATAATTGTATTTTTATTCTACTTACATGTGCTAAATGTATCTATTTGTTGTTTTGGACCAATATGCTATTCTCCTGATTCTAATACATTTCTTAATACCAAGAATGTAAAGAACAGACTTGCATTCCTGGGACAAATGTTTTTGCAAGATCGAACTCGTAACGAACAGAGAGCTCTGCATACTTGCAAGGGTTGTAGTCACACTCATGATCTAGTCATTCTAGAGTCATCTCATGCTCTGCAACTCCAGCTTCTCCGAAGTCTCTGCTTAAGTTCCTCAAATCGACTCCAGGTCATAGGATTGGTACAGTGCTGCGTTACAGTATTTATGTTTATGTCAGAGTTTCATGAGTTTGAAAATCAATTTTTATCTTAAGTCATAGATCACAAATCCAAGTCAAGTTACAAGTCATGAAGTCAGAACGTCCAGGAGCTGAGTACTACATTGCTGGTACTGGTGTATAGTGCCTATCATGTATCATATCACCAAATGAATAAAAATTAAAAGAATGGATTATCCAATGCTCACCTCATTTCTTCAGACTTTAACGCATCATTTATTTAAAATATATACCTCCTGTGTTCATTTCCTATAAAAGCAGTCCTGCGGTAGTTCTGACTAGAAGGTTTATACTAATGTGCTCGTTCTAATGTGTTATTGTTTCTATAGCAACAACAAAAACATGGACTTGTATGGCTCCATATAAACAGAATAAAAACTGTGTCTAATGATTGTTATGGTCAATTTTCTTCTATTCATGGTCAATTTTCTTCTATTCATGCTTAGTCAACATTTATGGAAGGAGTCTCCAGTGTCAGTGATTTGTAACAGTCATAGGTAAAGAGGTAAAGCTGTAACTTTAAGTTTTCTGACATGGGAAAGTCTTTTTGGATGGCTTGGTGATTTCTCTATAACATGTCAAGCTGTGTTTTTTTTTCTTATTAGCTTCTCTCTGGTGAGAGAATGAGTGTTTATAGTCTTTATGCTATAACATGTGGGAGAACAGGAACTAGCTTTTTTCACGGACATTGCACAACAATAAGATGTTAGTAAAGACAGATAAAAACACAACACGTTCGTTAATAAATAAAATTGTTAGCACTGGCAAATTGCTGTGGTAAAAGTGACATAAAGTACTTCGGGTTATTGCTGTTATTGGAAAATATTCAACTTCAGGGTGGTAATAGCGACTGTGCTTTGCATTCAGACACATCACACCATCCAGTTGTTGATTATTTTCCTATTACAGCACATTCTAAAGTGTTGTGTGTCCCTTACATAAGAGCTAACAATCAATTAATTAGTCAACTGATTAATTAATGATATTTGGATTGGATCAACAACACTTGTGGCTGTTTTAACCATTATTCGTTCAGCATTTGAACTTGATCAGTGGATAATGCAGAGTGACAACACTTCTGCTCAGCTCATGTTGGTCCCAGAGAGTAACGGAAGTGTCAAAACATCTGTGACTGAATACATGATCCAATATCCTGTCTGAAGAGATGTCTTACTTAGACTGCCAACTAAATATAAACAGCATACACACTACTGAAGCGAGGTGCAGAGAGATGGGCAAGCATTAGATATGAGTCTGCAGTATTCTGTCTGTCACCGCACTGTCCTCTGGCAGAATGTCACCATGTCCTTTGCTTAGTTGTGTGAATCATGCTCAAAAGGTAACAGAGTGTATTATAAAGTACAGAAAATGTTACATTGCATATATACAGTACATCATACAACAACAAGGAGGCTTGTAGATTGGAGACTGTAGATGGTGGTCTAGTACTGTAGCATTGATATAATATATTATATATGTGTATGTATATATATATATATATATATTTATATATATATCCATTTAGATCCGGAAGTATTTGGACAATGACAGAGTTTTTGTGATTTTGCCTTTATACACCACCACAATGGATTTGAAATAAAACAATCAAGATGTGACTGAAGTGTAGACTTTCAGCTTTATTTTAAGAGGTTCCACAAACATATGGCATTTACCATTTAGGAATTACAGCCATTTTCAACAAAGTACTTCCATTTTCAGGGACTCAAAGGTATTTGGACAAAGTGACATAATTGTAAATATAACCATAATTTTAATACTTTAATGACTGCCTGAAGTCTGGAGCCCATGTTCTCAAAACTCAAATTCTGAGTTTCCTCCCTGGAGATGCTTTGCCAGGCCTTCACTGCAGCCACCTTCAGTTGCTGCTTGTTTGTGGGTCTTTCTGCCTTCAGTCTTGTCTTCAGTAAGTGAAAAACATGCTGTATACAGTTGGGGTAATATGCCTTGCAGAAGCTGCAAAATGTTAGTAATTTAAAAATATAAGAGGGTCATAAAAATTGCATTTTGTTTTTTATTTAGTCCTGCCCTAACAGATATTTATATGTAGTCCACAAGACACAATAATAATTGTAGCTTCCGACGGGCAGTACTAAATGAAAAAAATAAGATCTTTTAACAAAATAATAACAATTTACACCAATCATCTTGTTCAGAAGTTTACATCTATAGTTTGCATAGATAGATAGATAGATAGATAGGTATACAGGGTGTCCCAAAAGTCTCCATACATAGGGGAAATTAACACTTTTTAGCAAAATATATTACATATCTTTCCAGATAGCGTTAAGAATGCCTTCGATAAAAGAAGAACATATTGAAACCAAGAAATGGACGTCCATGAACATCCACTGACGAAGGCACAACTGGTGCTGGCATACACAGTCCCCTATGTATGGAATGCACATTGTTATTGCTTTTAAACTATTGCACTGTCATAGTATATACTTTTATTTTGTTTTACACTGCATACAATAAAGGTATGTAGCATTTATTTTATGAATGGCTGAATGTACACACTCGTTTTGAAAGGTCTGAGCACTTAATTATGCCTCTCTCTGCAAAGTAAATGCACTCTTTCCAATAAAATTTATACAGAAAATGTGTTACTTTATACGTTTGAATCTTCTTGGCATGGTCTTGCACAAGGTGGTAGACGTAGTGAAATTGTGCATCAAGAAACAGTGCAGTTACTTCTCTAAAAAAATCCTCTGGTAAAAGTTGAGGTCCAGCTTCAAATTCTTCACTCAAGATAAACTAGGAAAGTATAAAGTCTATGTAAAAGTAAAAGTACAAAAAAAGATTCTCAATAGAAAAATCCTCTGCTACAAATCACTTTGATTTTAGTTATTAATGAATGTTAGCTTGCATGATAAAGACTCAAGTGATAGAAACTAACTAAATCCTAAGAGCTTGCTAATACAACGTGTACGTAGATAGATTTAGGTCTCGTTCTCACTGTCACAGCTCAAGTTTAAATTTGGGAGAAATTTAGATCGACTCCTTGAAGCTGTCCAATGCTAAAGCATCACTTTATGACTATAAACTTGATTATAGATTATGTGAGATACTATAATACTATGATTATAGAGAAATGTAGTGATGTTTGAAAATGTAAAGAATAGAAAGTAGAGAGTAGAGAGAAATGTGGTGAGTAATATTTACTCGCATATTTACAATTTATGTTGATTTAATTTAATTTGAATGTATTTATTTCTGTAAAGCTGCTTTTGTCCGTTGTTGAAAGTGTTATACAAATAAAATTGAACTGAATTGAATTGATAGTCAAAAGCATTGGGCAAAAGAAAAACTCAAGTAAAGATATTTACAGACTTAAGCTCACTAACAAAGTAACTGTTCTTAGTCATTTTCCACCTCGACATGTTTGTGAACGTGTTATAGTTATATTATCTTCATACTGTTGGTGAATTTGTTCATCTGTCATCTTTAAACTTGCTTTGTAACAGGAATATTTTATGTTGAAATTTTGTATCATTGATAAAAACATAAAAGCAACACTTAAACAATAAAGACTGAACAGATTATTGAGTTATATTTAGTTTCATGTGTTCACCTGTTACTTATGTATACTGTAGAATGAAAGTATTTTAACAATAATTAAATTTAGAATAGTTATTTTAACATAAGCATTGAGTTACCTAATGTGCTCCTTACACAACAAAAAAAGCTTAATGCCTTTATTTTTTGTGCTTTTGTTTGTTAGTTTTTAATGTAATTAAATTAATTACAATTCTTTAAAATAAGAAAACTAGAAAAAATAGAATTTATCTTCTTATGTATTTTAACATAAACTGTGAATAATTAATGAGTTACATGCTTACGTGGTCCATAAAGTGAAAAACAATCATTTTATACATTTAATTTTCACACATTTGTTTGCTTGTTTGTTATTTTTATGTAATAAAATTATTTCGACATGATTTGTCAAAAAATACATTTTTATAGACAAACAGTCTATAAATATGGAGTTACCTAATGTGGTCCCTACATGAAAATAAATGTTTGATGCATTCATTTTTAATGTTTGTTATTTATTATGTAATTTGAAAATTATTTTTAAAATAATAAAACCTAGAATAGTTTTTTTTTAACATAATATTTAACAAGAAACACTGAACATGTATTGAACTATATGCATATGTATTTCTAACCTGTTTGTTTGTTACTTATTTATGTAGTATAATTCATTTTGAATTTTTTTTTTTTAATTTTAATTATTTTTAAATGAGCAACTCTTAGTATTATCTTACTAAGATTACTAAGGCTGCTCCAAATGCTTTGCCATTGGTCCAATGCAAATATTATGCAAATGAGGTTGACGACGTCGGCGATTCGTCGGCACTCCCGGAAGTGGGCGGGGCTTGTGTTCTTGATTCATTCATATAGAGCCCGGAACACGGTTACACAGTAGAGAGAGCGCGGTATAGAGACAGCTCAGGGAAGTGAGTTGAGGGTTCAGTGGAGGTTTACTGACTGAGAAGGGGTGTTTTAATGTTTTGTTATTTTTGTAAATTAAACACCGGGAAAAACCAAAGCTAAATAAATCCAGAGAAGTTCCCAGAATGCTTTGCCATGTAACGCGGCCGGACTCGGTGGTGATGGAGGTGGAAGTGGATGCGAAGGCGAATGGAGAGGATTGTCTGAACAAGGTGGGATGTTTTAACTGCTTTTCTTCTTAAATCTTTTATCAGAGCATTTTACCTGACTGTTCAGATCTTTCAGGAGAAATGAGTAGAAATAGTGATATCCTGCAGGAGTCAGTGTGAAGGACGCAAACATAAACAAACCTCATTCAAGCCTTCAGCTCTATCCTGGGATTAAATGCAACTTTTAAAGGAGAAATTAAAATGTTTTTTTATTATTGTCATTATTATCAGAAAGTGAAATTACTCCAGAAATGTAGCATGTTACAATTTTCAATTTTACAAAGTAGTTTTAGACAATCTTACTAGTATAAGTCCACTAACAGAAGTCACGTCCATTTAAGATTCCCATTAAAATACTGTCTGTAGATGTGTGTGCAGTGTGTTGTGAAAGTGTTGCTGAGAAATGTAAATGTTATCAGTCCAAATGCATGGTCAGGAATGTTGGAATTAACTCAAATGAACACCTTTTGTTCCTGTTAAATGCATTGCTCTGGTGGCTTAGAGTATCATTTCTGGTATAGCTGACTGAGGTTACTTGAGTTCAAATCCCCTGCATCTGCTTCCTGCATACTTTCATATGCAACACTACACACATTCAGCACACACACACACACACACACACACACACACACACACACACACACACACACACACACACACATTCAACGCTACATCCTGATAGTTTGAGATTAATTAGTAAACACCAAACGCATTTGAATGTAGCTCCACAAGTTGTTCCAGATAATCAATATTCCCAGACTGTAAGATAGTCTTGCAGTAATCTGGCAGCTCCTGTTCCATGTTGTGTTGTCCGTGTTGTGGACTGGCATGCTTTGCATACCTGAGTTCAAGTATGCCATCCTTGAAATGCCAGCTTCATGATTTGTCATTGCTGTTCTAAATCTTCCCAATATTTATACTGACTGGATGTGGGTGTTTTTTTTGTCGCAGGTATGTCGGAAGTTAGGTATCATCGAGGTGGACTATTTTGGCCTGCAGTTCTCCGGCAGTAAAGGGGAGAACCTGTGGCTGAACCTGAGGAACCGAATCTCGCAGCAGATGGACAGTGTGACGCCATGCAGGCTCCGACTGAGGGTCAAGTTCTTCGTCGAGCCCCATTTAATACTGCAAGAGCAGACCAGGTACTTCTGGCATGAGGGAACTTTTTAATACAGATCCAGTGTGTCTTAGAGGCTGTAATATGTGTGTATGAGCCCGGTACTGGATATAAGCTTAATTAAATGGAGAGCTTTGATATTTGTATTTGTATCATCGTAGGCAAAAATGGTGTCACTAATTTTTAGTGCTGTAGGATTTCTGAATGCGGATTAAACCTTTTTCTCTGAATCCCTTTAATCTGATATTAATGCGTGTCAAAAATTCAGCGAGCAAGCGCTTAAGACTATTTCTCAGACAAATATAGTTTGCTCTTCAGAGAAATCTGAGTGACAGGAAGAAGAAGTCAGCATGAGTGTACCACTGATGGCACATGAGAAAAGGGGAAGTACATGCAGTTTAATATAAAAAAAAAAAAAAAAAAAAGGGCTTATTTTGACTTATAAAATGAGATTCTTGTTCTAGACCAAATCTGGGTCATGTTAAATATGAAACATTCATGTACATTGATGTTTCCTAAGGGCTGCTTCAAATATACATCACACATCACGCAGCGCAAGAACAAGAGCCTGTGAAGTGTTGCTTCTTTTCTTTTTCCGGCAGAGACGAATGCCCTGTAGTAACCCTGCTCGCTCGGGGTAACTCTAGGTCACTGAGCAGCACGAGGCTTGGAGGCAGCACATGGAAATGTGATCCCTGCTGTAAAGCCTCTCGTCCCCACCCACCTCCTCGCTCTAGTTTTGTTCCCCGTGTGGGGGGTTTTTTGTTGTTTTTTCGCTTGTATTTGTAGAGCAGCAGACCATTTTTGGCACTTCATGGTTCCTTTATTAATTCAAGCAGGAATTAATTAGTCTGGAAGGTTTCTAATGTATTTACAGAGTCATTGTAGATGATTGAGTGGAGATGTTTGGACGTGTCTCATGCCATAAAGTCACACAGTGCAGACGTGTCAGGATGAGATCAGGACTTTGACTTGGGTGCTCTGCATGTACCAAGTCATTTCGAAGAAGTTGTACTCCAGTGCGGCATCTGTGTCTCGTCACATCTTATCTCTGTAGGTTGAGTTGCTTGCTGATTATGTTCCCCTGTATAACATCTAGCCGTGTACTGCTTATTCTCCTGCTTCTTAATACTGTGCTATTATTAATAATAATAATAATAATAATAATAATAATATTATTATTATTATTATTATTATTATTATTATTATTATTATTATTATTATTTTTATTTTAGGTTATTACTATTATTACTTGTCGCACTTTGTGAAATGATCCCAATAAAACATTAGCCGAATTCTATAACGGATTATGCAATAACATAACGTGTTCTCCATGTCAGATTATACGATGAAGCTCCTCTAACGATAGATCTACGATTTTAACAAAAAGACTACATTCTGTTTACGTCAAGTCAGCATGATCGGGAAATCAGCTCGTGCAGAAACAGGGGCGGCAACAACGCAGATGCTTTTCAG
This sequence comes from Pangasius djambal, assembly GCA_022985145.1. Lineage (NCBI taxonomy): Eukaryota > Metazoa > Chordata > Actinopteri > Siluriformes > Pangasiidae > Pangasius > Pangasius djambal. The sequence goes on from CM041003.1 coordinate 5,162,685, forward strand.
TGAGCGAGTACGTTTTGCTTACATTTCAACATCTCTGCTACCGCATTTGTACCTGTTCTGTCAGTTTTGCGTGATTCTATGCCGTCCTCCTACTGGGGAATTTTAGACGAGCGTCATGGCAACGCTTGCGCTCTGAGATTTTAATCAAACATTTTCTGACAGAACTTTTGTCATCAAGCTGTGTTTGTTTGCAGTGACACTAAATCGGCCAACAGTAATGTGAGCACGTGATGCTGTGCGTTTTAAGACCAGCGATCGCAACTCCTGACCAGAGGATTCTTTTATGAAATACGTTTATTGTTTTTTCAGAAACAAAATCAGGCTGAAAATCTTATTGTAAATCCAGCTTTAATAAACTTGTGCCAGGCTCGACGCCCACTCTCTTGTGTTTCTGTACAGTGGAATTTTTATTTATTTATTTTTTTCTGAGATTGACCAGTAGAGACAGTCCCTTTGAAACTTCCTCTTGATATAATTTGGGCAATGATGAACTGGCATCCTGTCCATTGCCTCCAGTGTTTATAACTCATCCTAACCGCCTTCTTTAGGGACATTTGTTCTCTGGAATGGAAGTGTTTTACACTTTGAAATGCACTGTACTATAACCTACTAACTGAAGAACTTCCCCAGAATTTTTGCAGAAGTCCTCGGTGGTGTCCTTTTGTGGTAAACATGTCTTTTGAGTCCGTTAAAATGGCAGACTTGGACTAGTGATTAAAGATGTATGGGTAATAATAGGATCTCCTGTTCTCTCCACCCTCAGGGCTGCCAGACTCTGTGGTGTGGTGTGGTGTCATATTAGACTGGACGGGAGTGACTCTGTGCTCTGTCCAGAATGAAATAACTGGGTAATTTGACAGAGAGAAAGAGGGAAAGAGAGATACAGCTGGAAATGACCAGTTTTAAGGTGCTTTGTTCTATTCACAGTGAAAGTTTCACTTTTGCTTCTATTCAGACTTGACAGATTTATGGGTGTGACTAAGAGGTGCTGCATGATGCACCTTTTCTATAGAAGAATTGTCTTACTTTTACTTACATTTACTGAATGTGATTAGCGCAAAGTCAGCTTTGTCGGAAAGCAGGCAGTGCTGTCAGTCCACCGCTGACAGGATGTGAGATCATCTTTGCTGGGGTAGAGATAACTGTCTGTTTTTAGCTTGACATTTCTGACTCACTTCAGCCTGGAGATTTGGTAAAGCACTTCTTTGTTCAACCCCTGGTAGAATGTGTGTGTGAGCGAGCACGTGTGTGTGAGCATGTGTGATGCACAGCTGAGGCTCGCACTCGAAATCTCCTTTGTGTGTTCACCTTTGCCCTACATCTCCTAGGCTTGAGGGCATTGCATTGCTCGCGAACACAAAGCGTATCATCCGCATCTGAAGCTCTGCAGCTCTCACACACACCGAGAGTGTATAAATGATTCAAAATCCGCTCCTCCTTCACTTCCTTGTGTATTGTTACTGCAGTGAGTTTTTTTGACATGTATCCTTCTTGGAGAAGGCGTTCACACAATTTTGTTGCCTGCTGACCAAAAAAAACATGGACACGCCTGTCTCAGTTATCATCTCCAGTACAATATTGTAATGGTGTAAAGAAAGTCAGCAAGCCTACAGCAGCAATCTGACTTCATATTTTCGTGTTTCCTTTCTAACACACCCACATGGCCTCAGGAAAGACGTGTTAATTAGCAGATTAGTTGGATCGAGTGTGTTAAAGCAGAGAAAACAACCGGTTGGGAGCAGTGTTACTGTACAACCCACAGACATGTGATGAGGGAGAGAACGTGAAACGTGTAAGAGATTTCTCATCCAGAAAAGCCAGTCACTTAATATCACATCACCTCTCTCTCTCTCTCTCTGCCCATCCCCCACTTTTTTTCTCTCAGCCTGTTGCGTAAGCTTTATACTATACATTAGTCTGTGGTTATGTAATACTCTCCACATGAGATGAAAAATAACCTCCAGGAGCTCTTCATCTGAACCCTGTTCATTACTCCGATTGTTTTTCTATAAATAGGCAGCATTTTTCCGTATGTCAAGAGCCCGAGACCGGCTGCCAGGCACAGTTATTATTTAACTGCAGGTCCATTACAGTCAGAGTCAGCAGAAATCAACAGATGTTCACATGCTTTTATTTATTTATTTATTTATTTATTTTAAGTGACCGTGCTGAACAAGTGCACATTTAAAGCACACGGACACCAGGGGTGTAACAATCAGACTTGGGTTTGGGTCGACGTCTCTTTAGAAAGCAATGATTCAAATGAATTGATTGCTCTCTAAAAAGGACAGACGTGTGTGTGTGTGTGTGGTGGATCCTATTTTTAAACTGGTTAATGGGCTAGGGGATTTGCCTGTAATGCTGATACTGTTAAAATAGTTCATCTCTAACCTCATCATCTTTCGTGAATTAACAGAAGGCCTACCCCAGATTCCGAACAAAGTTGGTCACGTATTGACCGGAGGATACTAAATCAAAACAAACTCGTATTGTAGGAAATTCAGTGGTATCTTAAAATTAAATCGTTGCCTTGTGAATCGAAATCACATCATGAGCCTGAGGTTTACACCCTACGGCACGGTTTTTTGTTTTTTTTAATCATTAGTTTCATTTTTTTTTAGTTTCTTTGTGCAGAAGTCCTAAAGGCTCAAAACGCTCTGGTATCTTCTGCTGACCTCCAGCCTCACTGGAGTTAACCCCCCCCCCCACACACACACACACACACACACACACACACACGCGCGCACTTCCCCCAGCCTGGATTTAAACCATATGTACTCTCTGACACACACTGTCTCACACACCTCACATTTGGCATGGCTTTATCCACGTGTGTGTTTGTGTGTTTGTGTGTGTGTGTGTGTGTGTGTGTGTGTTTGAGAGAGATCATAAACACAGCAGGTTCCTGATCTTGTCTCTCAGCTCTCACTTTTTTTTTCCCCTCCTCAAAGCTCTAATCAGCTCCGCTCTATTTTGGCACAGGGAAAGCTAAAGCACTAATCAGTCACACTCAGTCGATCATTTTAAACATCGGAGGAAAAAAAAAAAAGAATTTTTATGAACACACCATTTTTAGCTTCAGTCTTTTATTTCTATTTATTTTGTATATATTCTTTTTTTTATTTTATGTCTTTTCCATTTTTCTTTTTTACTTCTTTGTTTATTTTTATTCTTTAACTTTCCTTTTACTTTTCTTTATTTATTTATTTATTTTATTTGTTTTGCTTTATAGATGGCGATGAGTCAAATCCAAAACTTAAAAGTGCAACATAAATCAGAACTGAATCGAGTTCTGAGGAATCTGGACACTTGCACCGAACACAGTGGAGATTTTGTATTTATTTTCTATTCTTTAAGTAGTTCGTTCCTGTTGGATGACCAAATTATATTTTTTGTACCTTTTTATTATTTATTTCTGTTTTATTTGTATTATTATTAGTAGTAGTATTAGTATTATTATTATTATTAGTATTATTATTATTAATTAATTTATTTATTTTATTTATTTATTTATTTACTTTAAGTAAAATTTAAAAATTATCTGCCACTTTTTCTTTTTTTTTTTTTTTTTTTTTTTTTTTTTTTAA
>CM041003.1:5166371-5191199 GCA_022985145.1 Pangasius djambal
AAAGTGTCCTGTGTTTCTTCTGGAACTATGCAAAACACATCCATACACTTGTTTTAAGCTGTTTAAGTGGCGAGTGTAGGTGTTCACTGCCTCAGTTCCTCCTTGACTAGAGCAGGAAGTGGAACTGGGTCTTATTCAGTGGCTGAACATTTTCAGTAAACATGGCAGCTGCCTGTCTCCCACTTAACCACATAATCAGGACACCGGCTAATCCTTTAATCTGCTCTTATTAACCAGACGACTGAAATGGTCTCATCAGTCAAATCAGAGCGCTGACTCGAGCTTCAGAGCGAGTCCTCGAGTAAGTCTGACTGACATACTGAGACCGTTTCAACACTGCTCAAAATACAAGGCTGGAGAAAATGTTCAGTAAAGATTTCCACAGATTTCATCGAACGTGTGTAATGCTGACTGGCAGGTCGGGTGTTTTTTTTTTTTTTTTTTTTTTTTTTTTTTTTTTTTTTTTTTTTTTTTTTTTTTTTTTTTTTTTTTTTTTTTTTTTTTTTTTTTTTTTTTTTTTTTAATTTATTTTTTTGTTTTGTGGAGTTACTCATCACTGCTTGAAAGGAAATAACAGCAAGCCTCACAGCCTTTTATCAGACATCACTTACTAGAAATGTAATGGGGGAAAAAATGGCACTGGTGCAGCCTTTTATTACTTCCATGAGGTTTTTTATTTTAACCAGCAAAAAAATGTTTTTGTTTTTTTTAAATATACTTTCTTTAAGAGGTCAATCTGCATTTTTATTCGCTTTTTTTGAACACACTGTAGCTGATAACACTTGTGTAGACTGTGCTATAGATTAATATCTGTATTTATTTAACATGTCATATGTCATGGTGAACCAAAACATGTCTTTGTTTTAGCTTATCAAGGAATAGTGTGAGGTGCTGTTCCTTATTTGCAAGCTATACACACACACACACACACACACACACACACACACACACACACACACACACACACTGTAAGTGTAGAACCAGTTTGGCCTCCTCTGTGCATGACCTATAGTAACCTACATGGCTCTAGTTCCTTCAGCAGAGCTGGGAGAGATGCGTTTTTTTTTTTTTTTTTTTTTTTTTTTCTCTTCCTCGTTCTTCTCTCCTCCCTTTTTTCCTCACACAGACTTGACTTTTGGGCAGCTTTTAATTACCAGTTTGCGAATCGTGGCAGAACACGCCACTGAGCAGAGATGAACTGTTCATAGATGTGTTAGAAAAATGTTTCACGTTTCATTCTGCCTGGTACAGAGCAAAACCTTTCACTTTTTATATGCAGTGTTTTATTGTTGCAGTGGTGATTAAGTCCACAAATTAACAGTGTTTCGTGTGTGTGTGTGTGTGTGTGTGTGTGGGGTTTACATTGGCAGGGTTTACTGTAGTTCGTTGACTGAGAGTAACCCCGGCCGAGCAGCTCGGGTTCGTTTTGTTTGACAAACTGAAAGAGCTTTGTTTCAGCGCAGCCGCTGAGGTATGGTTACGTCCGCCCTGATTGGCTGACACGTTGCCGTCTCTGGGCAAAAAAAAAACTTTTCTTTCCATTCAGAGGAACTTTTTGTTCCGTGGCGAGTGCCTGACATTTGCCGGGTCTGGCACAGTGACTCCGGCTGTAACTAAGACAATAAAGAATGACAATAAAGGAACAACCCTGAAAAAAGGATGGATGTGTTTCTCTGTCAACCTCAGTATCCTAAACATGTTGCTTATGATGCCTTTATGGACATTGTTCAGTCCAACTGAAAAGCAGATGGCTTTTTTCCCTTCCCCCGTTCATTTGAATATCAGTCAGACCACCTGGCCATAGGGGATGTGGAAGCGCATGAGGTGGGCTTTGTTTGAATGGGATATGATCAGACAAAAAGCCTTTTTTTTTTTTTTTATATCCATATTTCAGTGGATTAAAGTTTGACTCTGCACACTTGACTCATATCGCATATGACCTTCTTCTTGCCGTCTGAGAGGTTCCTGTTTTTACTCATTTACTTATTCCACTGATGTGATCGTGCTGAATGTTTTATATTGTGCGAAAGAGAACTTTTATTCAGAGGCCACGTTGCAGCCCAGTGACTCAATCATCAGTGTGGTGTTTTTATTTTATTTTATTTTTTTTAAATACTGTATTTCCCCTTTAATAAAGAGTCTTAAGAGATGTGTGTGTATTCAGTGACATCCACAGTCCACTTTCAAGAACTGCTTATCAGTTCCCAAAAACCTAAAACAAACCCGTTAGTTATTGTTTAACAGTACAGCAGTTAAAGCGGAGACAAATCAGTTTTAGCAGTTTGAGAAGGCCTTGTTTACGTCATGTGACTTCATCTAATCCATTTAAACATTAGCTCAGGTACACATCTAGCATGGTGTTAATTACTGCCTCAACTTTATCAGACTTTATGCCAACAGATATTGTCTCCCGAGTTATAGATTAACATCTGTTTTTGATTCAGCTGGCATAACAATCTTCTGTCCTGATGCAGATCCTTGAACCTTCAGTATATACAAATACCAACATATATATATATATTTTTTTTTTTTTTCCTCTCTTTAAATTTTCGCACTTCAGCTAGCCATCGAAAATAACTTCGACTGCTCAAAAGCATGATTTCTGTACAGGAAGAAATACACCCAATCAATATGGCTTGGAGTTGTAAGATTAGACTTTTTGAGCCAAGGATATCGCCTTGTAAACAAGCACGCAGTGATATCAAGACACAAGCTGAAGTGCATCTGTCGCCGTCTGGCCAGCCCTCTGTGCTAACGCGCTAGCGCTGACTCAGCAGCCTCTGCCTGCCTGCTCACACCATATGAGAATTTATGTCCTGCACACCACTGAGGCGAACATATTTTTAAAAAAATAAATAAATAAAAATAGCAGCGTTTTTTCTTTTTTCAACCTACGCTGGCTTGATGTGAGCGCATGTTCCTGTATCAGTTTCCCAGTAAATTTTATCTGACTTTTGTGACCTACTTTCACATTTTCCATGTAAGGTTACATGGCATGTTTTCGAGAGCTGGGGTCCAAGCACTAAACCGTCACAGGAAAGTCGTATTAAGCTTACAACTTGGAGCAACAAGATGGTGGCTACATCATGTATGCAAAAATGTTTTCATCACTTGATATTTCTGATCTCCTTTTCTGTTTTAGAGTTTCATTTGCACCAAGTCAAACTGCATATTAAGGGGGGAAAAAAAAAAAACAGGTGGCAGTGCATTTGAAAGCTGGCCTTAAGGCAGCAAGAATGTGCGCCTGCATAAGAGCAGCCGCGAGATCTCGTGTTTAGCTCGCTAAGACACATGGCAAAATAGTGCCTCTTGTTCTTTTTGTGAACTACAGTAACCCCGTGATCAACTCCTCCCTCCGTCTTCCACCTTTGTTTTCCCTCTTCGGCTAAACCGGCGCCGCTTGTTCTGTCTCGTAGTGTGGCCCGTGAACGAGAGTAACCCCTCGCTCCCTCCCTCCATCAGCCCGCCTTTGTTTCGCTTCTCAGGTAGCTCATCACATGAGTGGCGCTCTCCGGTGTCACCACAGGGAAGGTAGCTCTTACTCGCAGCGCCTTTGTCTTTCCACGGAGTGTGTTTATTGTTCCACACCCCCATGTGTAACATGTGAGCTTCATAGCTTGTTTTTGTTTTGGACCTGTCCTTAGTCGCTCATTCCTCATTTATTATTACACCACGTTCTCCTTTAATCTAAAGTCAATATTTATCCAGCCACGGCTTTTGTCAGCGAGCTGATATGCACGTGTTTTTGTTGGGTTTTTTTTTTTTTTTGGGGGTGGTTTTGTTTCGTTTTTGTCTTTTTGGTTAAAAGCATCATGGCTGGGGCTGAAAGAGCAGGAAGTTGGGATGCCTCCCAGTCCGAGGACTGTGTTCCCATGGACTTCCGTGGTCCAGAGGTGCCAAGGGTGAAGGGATCGTGCTGTACAAGTCATGAGAAAAGTGGTACGATCTCCAAAACCGACTTTTTGGTGATAAGACGGCCAGCCTATGCTCAGCTTGATTTACAGAAGAAATGGAGGAGGAGGAGGAGGAGAGAAATGAGTAGAAGTTACAGGAGTTAATAAGATCCAGACCAGAACAAGTCTCGTATTCACAATTCACAATAGACCAGAAATGGAAGAATGAACAGTTCAGTGAATCTTTTCTTCATCCCGCTCTGTAATTTATCACGGAGTCTGAATTCTTGTCCTCTGATCAGCCGTCAGCGGTAAAAGAAGTGGCTCATCCTGGATGATAAGAGCAGAAAAATGTGCTTTTGTATTAATCCTGGCACAAAGCAGGAGCATCATTCTTTCTCAGGAAATGGTTTGAATTTTAAACAGGTAGTAGGTAGTCGGATTTTCTCATGAAAAAAGGCTCCCATTTCCCTTTTATTGTAAAAATCCTTCACATCCTTTCAAGAAAATACTTCTGAATAGAAGATGGAGACTTGTCCTGCCTAAATTTTGTCTTGTTGGGGGGGGGGGGGATCAACTTGTACGATTCACATTTTAGATGCCAATTAAACAGATCTTCAGCGATCCCTATTGGTCTAGTGGGGTTTAGTTTTTGTGCCGTTAGAGTTACTGTATTGTTTTCAGAGCTGAAGCCTTTGCTACAGCCTGGGATTAAGATCAGGTCAAGCCTTAATGTAAGATCTTTATTTAACAAGTATTTAACAAGTTAATGTAGTGCAAATTCACTACATTAATTCTTTATTCACTACAGTAACAGGTAGACACCATTAAATGTGCCACATTACAGCTAGGCTAAAGCAAAAAGGAAAAGCTGCACATGTTGAGGAGAAAATGTGGTACTAAAGATGGAAGCGCAAAGAGCTGCTTAGCAATGGCAAATTACAGCAACATCAATTTGTCATGTGGTTTTTCAGGGCTTATGCTTTTGCGGAAGGTTTAAAATGCTTAATGGAGGCACTAAGCAGAAAGTCCAGATAGCGCACACCGAGGCAGCTTAAGTAGACTCCTCCTTTATCACACAGGAGCAAACTGGCAGGGTCATGAATTCAGAGCAGAACAGCAGCATGTCTGGCTTCAGCTCCGAGTCTGCCAGCTGATAAGCGATACGACTGTGCGAGGGAGGCAGCAGGGTGAAAGTCAAACCACTTCACACCACTTGCAGGTCATGAAACGCTGCCTGACCTCTGCTGTGTTTGAGTACATGAGCTGCAAGTGCTGCCCTGAAAGTGAATATGGCTGTATAGGGAACAGTAAACTCTTTTTTGCTTCTGCATTTACCCTTATAATAGTGAGTGTGGTTTGGGGTTGTTCCTGTTATGGCTTTGTGTTATGCCTCTCGAGATTCACACTTCTGCATATGAACTAGTGGTGTACCACACTGGAAGGAGTCTCTAGTGTCAGCAGTTTGTAACAGTCAACGGTTAAGCTGTAAAGTCAAAGTATTCAGGTTAGTAAGGGTTGAGAACTACTCTTTATAACTGCTATAACAGGAACTCGTTTCGCAGATGTTCCTCAGCATTAATGGTAACTATAAATGGATAAAATGTAAACAATACCAGATTTTGGCTGTATCTCTAACCCCCAATAGGTGCTGTAGTCTGTAATCGGAGTCCTCTTCTCTTTCCTGCATGTTGTAACCCAGTTGAGAGGCAGCCACCTGTTCTACTTCTTCAATCCCTTTCTCTAATGTCATATTCTCTCTCTCTCTCTCTCTCTCTCTCTCTCTCAGGCACCTGTTCTTCATGCACGTTAAAGAGGATCTGCACCGCGGTCACCTGCACATGTGCTCGGAGCAGGCCGAGGAGCTCAGCGCCCTCCTGGCACAGGCGGAGTTCGGCGACTACAACCAGAACACTGCCAAATACTGGTACACCGAGCTGTGCGGAAAAGATCCCGACCAAGAGACAGTTAACAGGTACACCAGCAAGACGTTCTAAGCACCTGCTTCAAAATATCTGCACTGATTCATAACAAAATGCATTTTCTGAACCGCTCGGAGGTGTATCACGGTGACCGATCATATCATATATCGTATATCTGATACCGCGCAATGATGCTGTTGCCTTATCGCCTATCTCTAACGTGTTGACCGAATAACTAATTTGAGTCCAATAGCATTTGATGAGCTTTTAAAAGATTAACCCAGTTTAACGTACCATGTAAAATAAAATTATAACATGACGTACAAAACTGGTGATCAATGATCATTAACTCAATGTTAACGGATAAATGAACAATTATGATTCTTTTATCTTACATGCCTGATAGCTGAATCCTCATTTGAGCGGTGGTGTTTGGGAAAGGGCCAAATAAAGCGTGTGTGTGTTTGTGTGAGGTCAGAGTTCATGTCCATCCAAACACAGCACTGTTTACCAGCTCTGTGACACACACACACACACGCACACACAGTGTTTTTGTGTAAATAAAGCTTCTGTGTTGCCTTTGTTGATCTAATTACAGCGCCACCCATCTTTGTGTGTGTGTGACTTTTTAATGAATAGGTTTAATTAAGTAAAAGATGTTTCAGTTAACTGATTGGTCAGAAGGTGTTGATTTAATTTCCTGAAACAGCAGCTTGATATGGTGAGGGTTTCTGTGAGGAGACCTTTTATTTTACATTTTAAACCGAGTCTGCAGTGTCGAGTGCTTTGTAACATTCAGCGGTAAAGCTGTAACTTTTATGATTGCTGTGTGTGCAGTCTGTTCTGACAGAAACACAAGTGCTTATATCTCCCATAATGCTTTGCAAAGGAGGTTGTTGTAAAGATGCTGACTGTGACAGCGGGAGCTTTGCCTCAGGTGCGCAAAGCAAAAGCAGCCTGTTAGATAATATAGTGCTGCTGGCTAATGGTCTGACATACAGCTACAGGATGTTCTCAGGCACAAAAGAAAACTTGGCGTGAATTTACATCCCGTTCCTTCTGTCTGTCTCTGAAAGGTCATGACCGCACTGACAAAGCATAGGAAAGGGTGTATTTGGCTGGACACTAACCAAATGGCTATGAAATCCTTCTTTCTCTTTCTCTCAGTCGCAGTTTCTTTCTGGCTCCGTCCCAAACTACGCACCACCATACTGAATACATGATAGTATGTTTGCCGCTCTTTTGATTACATCATTTGCCACCTTCCTTGTCGGTGGCATTCCTTTAGTCTCAACGTGTCTGTGTGTGTTTCTCTGGCAGCATCATAGCCAAGCACAAGGCTCTGGAGGGGCTGAGCCAGGGTTCGGTGGAGTATCAGGCCCTGCAGCTGGTAGCGTCTCTGGAGCACTACGGCGTGGAGTGGCACTGGGCACGGGACGCAGAGGGCCAGAGACTGGCCATCGGAGTGGGACCTGACGGCATCGCCATCTGCAGGGACGACTTCAGCCTGGTCAACAGGTACTGAGAAGACATTACCCTTCACACTCGTGTGTGTGTGTGTGTGTGTGTGTGTGTGTGTGTGTGTGTGTGTGTCTCAAGCCTCAAGATTCTTACAGACTAGAACAAGTTTTCTAGGATAGACTGAGCTAATACAAGGCAATCTTGAGGCAAACACGACACTGACCTAGTTCCCAGTCCCTGCTGATGAAAAACATTTCCAAAATATGATACTACCACCACCATGTTTCTCTGGTCTTAGGGTGATGAGCAGTGTTGCATTTCTGACCAACATTGTTTCCAGGTCAAAAATGTTACATTTTGGTCTCGTCAGACCAGAGAAGGTTTCATCCGCGTTTGAGAAACGCTTGGCCGGACAACGTGTGTATTCTGTATAGTGATATGTTTATAATATTGTTTTTGCTTGCAAGCTGACTTTTGTGGGGGTGGGGCAGTTATTACTTTAATTTGCTTGTATGTAAGGCACATTGAGACTTGAAAAAAACCGTTTATCTGAAGTTTTATTAGATTGAGTCCAAAGTACTGTGCATGTCATACAGAGCAAAGTCTCAGGTTCATGTTTGTTCACCTGTAGAGATTGTATTCATGATGTCATTTGAAGAGTTCATTTAATACAGAGTGAGCTCTGCTGCAATGGTCTAATGTGTGTGGTTTTTTTTTTGTTTTTTGTTTTTTGTTTTTTTCCCTCTCCCCCAATATTGGCAGGATTTCTTATCCTTTAATCCAAATCGCCACACAGTCAGGGAAGAGTGTGTACCTGACCGTCACGAAGGAAAGCAGCGACAGCGTGGTCCTGCTCTTCAAGCTGATCAGTAACCGAGCGGCTAGTGGGCTGTACCGAGCCATCACGGAGACGCACGCCTTCTACAGGTGAGCTCACAGCTCCATACATGCAGTAAATGGTGGCTGAAATAACACGAGTATCATATTGAAGCACCAACAAGGACCACATGTTCAGAGACTTTAGAAATCAGTGAAAAGGAAGGAAAATGAAACGAATGGATGTAAACTATTTTTGAATCAGGCAGTTATTTTTGATAAAGTTCTAAAAGCTCTGACCGTTATGATGAAACCTATGATGTTGATGTTGATGTTGATGTTCATGAAATCAAATCATCAGCTCTACTGGTCACCATCAGAGCTCTTATAAAACCAAAGTCTAATCTGTTGTCCAAAGTCCTGCGAGCATGTGGGTCTTGTATCGCAGAGCTGTACTTCGTCCTGGTAAACACCTCCTCATAATGGATTCAGGGACAATACGTGACATTTTCTCATGCTTCTATAAGCATTCACACAGTGGATAGTGGATAGGGGCGAGGATGTTGTCCTGGCAAAGATTTTATCTCTACTGCACAATTTGTTTCTGTTTGGAAGAAGAGTCACTTTCTCTGTGTAAGCTGTGTGTGTCAGCAGTTTGAATTGTGAGAAGGCAGGAGATTTTTTTTTTTTTTTTTTTTTTGGGCTAGCAGTTGCTCCATCTCCAAAGTGCAGGAATATTTTTCATTATTTCACATTCTTTTCCAAGATGCTGATTTTCAGGCAAATCTCTCTTAAAAAAATAAATAAATATATATTATTTTATTCTCAACAAAGCTGACGAGTGTTTTGCTCTGTAGAAAGTAGTATATATGCTGAACATTTTTGCATTTCCTTAATGTAATCAGGTTTGAAGCTTACATATGCGTTAATAAAAATAATCCAATCAATACATTAAATAAAGTCACGCAAAATGATTATAGTGCTTATAAAGAGAGGCAGAAAACATTATATAAGATCAAATTTTACAGTAAGTAAGGAATAAAACTCTTCAGCATGTGCTGTTAGAGGAATAATCAACGACAGGGTGGTGTGATGCGACTCGACGTGAAGCAGAGTGACTCTTGCCACATTGCCGTTGATTATTTTCCAACGCGCCGTGATGAAACCTCACTACTCGATCCTGCAAGAGCACCCTGATCAGCAGAGACGTGTTCCACTTCTGTAGCGTGCACAGTTATGTGACCTCTGTTGCACCAGCCAGGTGATTGTGCTGAAAATGGTGCTTTTCCACACCCGCCTGCCCTTTGTGTCACAGCGTGTGTTTGGATCTCACGTTTAGATTTTACACTTTCCTCATCTCTGCTCCGGATAAGGCTGTGTGTCGTCAGCTGCACTTCGTCTTGTTGTACTTCAACTTTCATCCAACACATGCAGTTTTTCTCGCTCATCTTTTCCCCCCTCATTCAGCATCTCTTCACTAGCCAATTATATCTAATAGAGAGATCAGTGAAGGTGAATCAGCACTTTGGAAAGCCTCTCCGTGCTGGGTAGGATACGCGTCACACTTGAGCAGCTAGCAGATGTTTAGAGACTTTTAATGGCTAATAGGCATCTGGCTGTATTACATTATCATTTATTTATTATAATGTTGTTACTCAAACTCAAAGCTAAATTTCTGCTCCGATCTAATCTAAATGTTCGCTTTCCTCAGATGCGACACCGTAACGAACGCAGTCATGATGCAGTACAGCCGTGACTTCAAGGGCCACCTGGCTTCACTTTTCCTCAACGAGAACATCAACCTGGGCAAGAAGTACGTCTTCGACATCCGCCGGACGTCCAAGGAGGTGTACGACTACGCCAGACGCGCGCTGTACAACGCCGGCATCGTGGACCTGATGTCCCGGCCGGGCGCACATTCCCCGTCCTCCCGCTCGCCATGGCACGGACAGGAGAGTGTGCCGGAGTGTGGAGGGTGTCAGCAGAACCGGGTGCTGCAGGAGAAACTGCAGAAGCTGCGCGAGGCCTTCCTGTGCATGCTGTGCTGTGAGGAGGAGATCGACGCCGCCTTCTGCCCCTGCGGCCACACCGTGTGCTGCCAGAACTGTGCCACACAGCTCCAGGTGACACACACACACACACACAGTATACTTCCAAAACATCAAGCTAAATAAATGTAAAACTGCTCTTGAGTGAGTGATGAAAGATGTTAAAAATAAAAATAAAAAAACACCAGAGCCTGAAACACAATCTTTCCATAATACTATATTACACATTAGAGTGTGTGTGTGTGTGTGTGTGCTTGCTTTATTTATTTATTTATTTATTTATTTATTTATTTATTTAGATTGTACTATGATACCTTATTAATACTTTGCCACCCCAAGGTTGAGTTGAAAGAGACAAAGAACAAAAGAGAAAAACTTAAATGGAAATGAAACCAAAGAAACAAGCAAATAAAAACACTTGAAATACCAAGAGGGGAAACGTAAGGGGGTGAAATGGAAGAGAGAAACTGAGTTAGACAGTAATGTGATCGTAATCGTGGTTATTTTATGTTTTGTCAGTGAAATAATATCTGAGCTTCAGGCTACTGTAACTGAAAGCTGACTCGCATTTCAGCCATGTTTCTGTGATGAGCAGCAAGTGTGGTGCTGCTCGCAGACCTGAGCGAGTCAGTGAGGACGAGCCGGGGAAGGCTGTGAGGACATTAAATTGAATCAAAGCCCTGCTGAAATCAGTTGTGAAAGCTTGGTAGCTAATGAAGGGATTAGATTGAATTAAGCAGGAAGTCGTTTTGTAGCACAACTGGGTCCGAGCCGCTGCAGATGGAGAAGCCGAGCTGGGGAATTAATCTTACGGCTCGTCTCCGTTAATTCACTCGTTAACGAGAGGCTGATATTTCTCAGTCTGGTACGAGAGGATGGATGGAGGCTACAGGAGTTCATCTGTTTTCCACATGGTGGCCTACGTGCCTTGGGTTTTATTCCTGAAGGTCTGTTATGGTGGCGTTTTCACGCGTCTGAGCTGCTTGTATTAACACAGCAGGTGTTAGATAACTGGGTTAGATTTGTGAGGTTATGGGATCTTGTGGCAGCTGGAAAATAGTAATACAGTGAAATTATATCCCTTTACATCATTTCTTCAATGCAAGTAGATGTTAATTGGATGATGGCAGCTTTTAAGACCCGACATGGTGCGTTAGGAGCGTTCATGCGTTCTAATTGTACTACAACATTATACTGTAACAGTTTTACACACCGCTTGCTTGAAATGGATATCTAGTCATACATCAGCTTAAAGAGACTCGGCAAATTTTAGTATAACTGAATATAACTCAAGTAAATTAAATGTTTTGGTTTTATTTCATGTATTCTCAATAAATTAAAGAAAAAACAAGGTGTGGCTGCTTGTGGACTTGGATCAAAAGCACAATGTGGTGTTGTTGTTGTTGACGTTGTTGTTGACGCGAGTTTGCTGTGGCGTAAGAGGAATAAAACGGTCGCTGTTATGTTTCGAGGGTCCACAATAACGCTGCTTCACAGAGTTGATTATTTTCCTGTAACAGCACACCATGTTTTATTCTTTACATATTACATTGCCGTATGTAGGAATTGTGCATCTTATCTCCATTTGTGTACTTTTTGTTTTTGTTGCTGTAACCATTCATTGCAGTGTTTGTATATATCTGTAATGCTTACGTGTGTGTGTCTTTGCAGTCGTGTCCAGTGTGTCGCTCTGAGGTGGAACACATCCAGCATGTCTACCTGCCTACCTGCTCCAGTCTGCTGAACCTGACCGTGGGCAGTGGCAGTCCTGCGCCTATCCACCGCTCCTTGGCCACACACACCTGCACTACCACCGATTACTGCAGCGACGACAAACTCTGCCAGACCTGAACCAGCGTCCACAGCGCTTTTATTTATGACCACTCACCATCTCGGTTCACTGACAAACCTGTTCGTAAACCACCAATGAAGAGACTTTTGTACTTTCATCTTAATTTAAGTGTATCAGTTGATCTGATAAACAGCGACCTTTTGTCTTTATTTTAAATTTGTTCTGTTATTCTAATCCATACTCTCATAGCCTTCCGTTTTATTTTAGGATCATAGTGACTTTTTTTTTTTCCCCCCTCCTCCTATTTAATTGCATTTTATATGTTGGTTTTATTACAGGATTTCCACTTTGATCTTATTGAATTTTGCAGTGGAATTGTGTGCAGTATTTTGTGTGTATCATGCCAATATCGCTTTCTTTTATGCTGAAGGTTAAAGGCCATTGCAAATACCCAGTGAATACGATCAGCCTCTAATGTTTATTCATGTGGATTTTAGTGCTCACAGTCTAATTAATACTCCAGGCACTGAGTGGGGGAAACTAAAGGCTAGAAAGGTATATTGTGAGCACCCCAAATGTTAACCCTGTGATAACTTCAACTTCACTCATCAGCAACTAGAGACGTCCCTTTTATGCAAAGGATACATGGTGCAATTGTAGCGTTGTGTTTTTTTTTTTTGTTTTTTTTTTTTTTTTTTTTTTTTTTTTTGGGGGGGGGGGGGGGGTAATAGAAAAAATATTGACACCGTCACTTTACCAAGGAGTTTAAGGCTCTAAGGCCTTAACGTAGCAGTAACACAGTGTGTTTGTTATGCATATTCTTTCTTTGCACAGACTATTGTCATAAAAAAATGAAGAGGAATTTATTTTCTTTAATGCTGACCCGATCACTGCTGGGGTGATTTATTATTATTTTTTTTCCCCACTTTCTACAAATAGATTTGTTTCTGTTTATTTGAAGCAAAAACTATGCTCTGTACTTGTAAAGTCTTTTATATTTGCTTAAACAAGAGGTATTAATAAAGTTGTGTTTTTTTTAAACAAAGACTTTTTGGGGTTTTTTTTTTTTTTTTTTTTTTTTTTTTTCCCCTCCTTCTCTCCACCCCGCCCCCACCTCAAAAATTTTCTTTTGTAATATTTGGTTCTCACATTCTAGAAATGTTCAGTACAATGTGTGTTCAGAGGTATTACTCAAGTCTGTGTGGTAACCAGAGTCCCAAAAAGGGACAAAAAAAACAAATGGAGTGGCCCACCAACATCCAACCAATCCAACCAATAACAAGAGCCATGTTTCTACTCGCTGTCATGTTACCAGTTCATTCATGACTAAAGCGTCGCTGCATCGCTCTCTAGGTAGAGGTGAAGCAAGTGTTAAATTCCTTACTATCAGCAGGTAGTCAAACAGCATTGGGGGCAATGTAGGAAACCGTTAACTGAAGTGAAAATAGACCAACATCAATAATGTAATACATCTTTGTGCCATTGACAATGACATTTTAATTATAAATATTAATATATACCTCATTCTGGGTGGGTTTTTTTTTTTTTTTTTTTTTTTCCCCCCCTTGAACTTGTAAACGTTCTGGTCACTGATGCAGAGTTTGAACTACAGAGCTTCCGCTGTTGGCTCTTATCGTTGTCTACTTCTCATAAAGCCAGTCTTTCCCTTTCACCCTGTTCCTTACATGGCGCTGATATGGAGGCTGGAGTTCACTAGATGATGTAGAGGTGGTATATGGTGCATATACACACAGGCACGTTTCTCACAAAGTAGACTCATCAGTGTGTTCTTTTCTTTTCACTGAGCAACATGTGGCCCATCCAGGGTCAGAGGTCATATGATAACTGTTATTGAAGGAGAGGATGAAAGTAAGCTCAGCTTTTACCCTCAGAGTACAGAGGTACAGAGGTTGGGTTAAAGCACAGCTGTTTGGAATCACGTAATGCATGCGTAGGTTATCTAGTCTAAGTTCATCGACACTTAGCAAAGCCAAATATGGTGATATACTGTATAAGGTAGTGGTATGGAAATGCTGAGTTCAGACAACAGAGTGCTTGATTCTGATTGATTAATTTTCTATAACATCATCTCTGACAGTAATTCTGACTGTAATTCAAATCACATTCATTCTAATACTTATCATTTCTATATTAACTAATTGATAGGACTTGTATGGAGAACGCTCCATATAATCTAATATATAGATTTAAATATATATATGTTAATAATCACTGATACGATGACGTTTTATTAAGATGTTTCTTTTACCTTTATTGAAGGAGTCTCCGGTGTCAGCGCTTTGTAACAGTCAGTAAGCTTTTTTTTTTTTTTTACATGACGAGCTCCTTTTTTGATCTTGTTAACTTCACACTAAAAATTCCATGTGTACTATGAACACCTCATAGGTTTATTTAAAGAAATGTAAATTTGTTGTTTTGCAAGAGCAAATAGCATTTGATCGTTAGTAGGTCACATCCCTATAACACATACAATACGTAGGCTATTCGTGTGCTAGGAGCTCAGTAACTCAACTAATACCCCAGCGAAAGGGTCTCTTCTCTGACGAGTCCTTTTAAACGTCATTATATAATTCTGCATTTTAATCTCGGCCAGTATTTGGTTTCGTTTTGGTTCAGTTTTGGCAGAAGACGTCTTCATACTGAGTAAAAAGCACAAAACCTCTTTTCACACAGGGTAGAATGGAATCTTTTTCTGCTGGGTAAAAGACAGTGTATTCTTTTCACACTGAGTAAATACGTTTTTTTCACAGTCCACAGCTCTGGGCTACTGATCAGAAGGTCGGGGTTCAAGCCCCAGCACCAGCCAAGCTGCCACTGCTGGGCCCTTGAGCAAGGCCCTTAACCCTCTCTGCTCCAGGGGTGCTGTATTTTGGCTGACCCTGTTCTCTTACTCCAGATTCCTAACAAGCTGGGAAATGAGAAGAAAGGAATTTCACTATGCTGTAATGTATATGTGAAAAATAAAGGCTTCTTCTAATTAGTTATAAAACTAATCCCGTCCAAACAGGGTTTAAAACTGTCGGTCTTTCTTAAAAGGGTGATAAGCATGATACTGGAATTGATGATGACACCCTGAAAGGAAATTCCTTGTACATCTTATACTTGGCAAATGTATAATTGTCATTCTGACTGTAAACAATGTGCCAGGCTTGAGCGCTGTCAGATCAGATCGACTGGAATCTGTAATGAATGTGTCCCATCCAGTTTTCTTTTCAGTCACTGAATGTAGTTAAAAACCAGTCAACTTGAACCGTAGTTTTGTCTGTTTGTGTTTAATATGTAACTCTTGGTTACTGTTTCTGTAAGGATAAATTACAATAAGTTAGTTAATAGATTTTGTTATTCAGAACCAAATGTCAAATGCAGTTTGTGTTGCAGAAAATTATTAATATATAATGCATACATGTCATGATTTATGAATATCAATCCACTCTGCAGCTATACTGGTGTTTACAAGAAACATTACACATTAGGGGGGAGATAAATTCATAGAAAAGAAAATTCATAGAAAATTCATAGCAAAACTGAAAGTCAGAAACAGATCTGCATTACAAATTTACCATCAAATGTTTGGCACAAATTATTCTCTATGACACATTCCTAAGAGCATTACTTCTATTGCTCATGAGCTGGCATGTTTTGTTCTAAGTGTATGAGCTAAAAATATACCTGTACAGTTTTCCACATCAGTGCGGTTTCACAGCGCCACCCTCTGACTGAGCAACACACTGCAGTCAAACCTGCTGGCACCGTCTGCTGAGGTGTGTGTTCAACAGTAGAGCCTCAGCAATAAAGCAAATAATATTAAACAAAAATAAATAATTAAAGAATAATACAATTTTTTAAAATAAATGAAATAAAAATAAAAGTTTGATGGATATGAGAAATCTGGTCATGACCCACTCCATGTGTGCAAATGAATTTTGGGTTGCAATCCACCACTTGAGAATCACTGTGTATTATACTATACTACTCTACACTATACTGTACTATGCTATACTACGCTACACTGTACTGTACTATACTATACTATACTATACTACTCTACACTATACTGCACTATACTATACTATGCTATACTACGCTACACTATACTGTACTATACTATACTATGCTATACTACGCTACACTGTACTGTACTATACTATACTATACTACTCTACACTATACTGTACTATACTATACTATGCTATACTACGCTACACTGTACTGTACTATACTATACTACTCTACACTATACTGCACTATACTATACTACACTATACTACGCTACACTGTACTGTACTATACTATACTACTCTACACTATACTGTACTACACTACACTGTACTGTATTATACTATACTACTCTACACTATACTACACTACACTGTACTGTACTATACTATACTACTCTACACTATACTGTACTACACTACACTATACAACACTGTACTATACTATACTACTCTACACTATACTGTACTACACTACACTATACAACACTGTACTATACTATACTACTCTACACTATACTGTACTATACTACACTACACTATACTACACTACACTATACTGTACTATACTACACTATACTACACTACACTATACTACACTACACTGTACTATACTATACTACTCTACACTATACTGTACTACACTATACTACACTGTACTATACTATACTACTCTACACTGTACTATACTATACTACTCTACACTATACTGTACTATACTACACTGTACTATACTATACTACTCTACACTATACTGTACTACACTATACTATACTATACTGTACTACACTATACTATACTACACTACACTACACTATACTACACTACACTATACTACACTACACTACACTGTACTATACTATACTACTCTACACTGTACTGTACTACACTACACTACACTATACTACACTGTACTATACTATACTACTCTACACTATACTGTACTACACTATACTACAATACACTATACTACACTGTACTGTACTATACTACACTATACTACACTGTACTATACTATACTACACTACACTGTACTACAATGTACTATACCACACTATACTACACTGTACTGTACTGTACTACAATGTACTATACTACACTATACTATACTACACTACAATGTACTACACTATACTATACTAAACTACATTATACTGTACTATACTACACTACACTGTACTACAATGTACTACACTATACTACACTACACTGTACTATACTACACTACACTGTACTGTACTACAATGTACTATAATTTTAATATATATATATATATATATATATATATATATATATATTTTTTTTTTTTTTTTTTTTTTTTTTTTTTTTTTTTTTTTTTTTTTTTTTTTTTTTTTTTTTTTTTTTTTTTTTTTTTTTTTTTTTTTTTTTAAGTGAATTCTATGGTTGTATCCTGCAACAAGACAACAAACCTAAATATAAAGTAAAAACAAATCTATTTGTAGTAGATCTAATGTTATTGCACATAGACCTGAACTTGCATTTATTGAAGTTCATAGTTGAGAAAAGTTTCTCACACAGATATGTGCTTCTGTAAATGGCCCGCGGGCCGGCAGTTTGAGACCCCTGTGCTAAATGATATGGAATTCATAATGTCATTAATTATTCATTACCTAATTACTTGCTCCCTGGATTTATTATTATTATTATTTTTAAATACATCAAAAAATGTTTGTTGTTTTTGTTTTTGTTATAAAATGTATTGTATTAAAATTTGTCTTGCTGAAGAATTTCGGCCTATATTAAAATGCAAAAAGAAATGATGTTAAAGAAAAGACAGATTTTGTGGAGGGGGAATAAGACACATCTGAGAAAGTGTAATTTAATAACACATAGATGTTTCACGAGATGTATCACTGAATATAGTTCATACTTACTGCTATGACATGTTGAGTACAACAGGGGGTGCCATTACTTAAGTAATCCTGTGAAACCGGACACTGGTTCATCAGCTCTGCGTCTAGAAACCAAAACTATCTGAATAAAGTAATTGTGGATCATAATCACATGGTTTATTCATATCAATAGATACAGTTAAAGGAAGTAGCAGAGCTACGACCAGGTTGTGATGATTAACACGTGAGATCGTCCCTTCTCTTTAATTAAATGAAATGTGTATCTATACAAGAATCAGTAATTATGTTATGTTTGTTTGAGTGTGTGTTTTGTGTGTTATTTGAGTGAACTAAAGCCAATGTGACAATCCGTTATTTTTATGCGTGTTTTTATTAGTCTAATTACGACTACAGCTCACTGGCTAAGTGATAGTGTACCCTCACCACTCTGCTGTATGCTTAGGGTTGTTGTCCTGTTGGAAGGTGACCCTCCAGTTTCCAGTTTCAAGTCTCTTGCAGACCGGAACAGATTTTCTTCTAGTATTGCACTACTCAGTCTATTTTGCCCTCAGTCCTGACCAGTTTCCCAGTCCTTGCTGATGAAAAGCAGTTCCAAATGACGCTACCACCACCATGTTTCACTGTTCTTAGGGTGATGAGCAGTGTTGGGTTTTTCACGCTGTGCCAATGCCAAAAACTTCAATTTTGTTCTCATTGAGTCAATTTTGAGTCTCCAAATGGGATTTCCACTCTTCCGTAAAACTCAGCTTTGTAGAGAGTCCTTGGTGTGGTTGTCCTACGAACGAAAGAAATGAAGTTGCCCAAGGGTTTTGGTGCAACAAACAAAACAATACATGCACGGTGTGTACACTTCACATCACAGCGCAATGCTGGTGTGAGTTCAGGGTCAGGGGTCAGAGCTGAAACTGGAAATGTAGACGCTACAACTCTTGCCGCAGGGTAGCAAAAGGAAACTGTGTGTGTGTGTGACGTCACCCGTTGCCTGCTTCGCCGTGGCAGTGCAGCGTGTGGGAGTAGAAATGAAAGGCAGTTCAGTAAAGGCCTTGACTTTGTTCTCCTCCTTAGGACAAAATGAAGGAAAGATGTTTGGAAGGTTCCTTCCAACCAAAGATTTGGTTCCTCAAATGTTCCTTCATTATAATTAGCAAAAATGTTTAAAACATGTGTTATGATATTAAAAGTGATAAAGGTCCTCTGAGCTGTAATAGATTTTCTGAATTTTTGGATTGTGGTCTTGTTGCAAAATATATCCATCTCATTTTTATTTTATTTTATTCTTGGTTTGTTTTTTTCCACCAAATTTTAAAGTTTAAAAATGTGTAGTTACTAACATAGTTATTTCACTGTATAATTCTATCATTTTAGATGAAGGGTCCTGACCTATACGCCTTAATTTCTCATAATTATGTCCACAGGTGCAGGCAAGATCATGGTTTTGTGCCATTTTCATTTTTCATCCCTGTTCTTTAAAAGTTATCTGTTCTATTCATTACAAATTGCCTCCCTGTGTCTGCTCTCCGAGGATGTGTATTGGAAAACTGTTTGTTTATGACAGTTATGGCTCAGGGGAGCAAGCTGTTACGATGTTGCTGAAGTTATTGCTGATATTTTTAGACATTTACTTCACCATTAGAGATGGAGAAGCCCAGAAAGGTGATCAATCCTGGGTGGAAAGGTGCATTAATGCAGCACTCTAAAGCCTACGCTGTCTTTACCCACCTCCAGATGAAGACCTTACTCTCTGAGTGTGTATGTGTGTGTGTGTTTGTGTGTTTGTGTGTGTCTGCTCAATCTCAGTTGCACGTCACAGCTCGGAGCCTGACTCTGAAACACATCTGATTCAATAACGAGGAATCTGCAGAGGCTCCATGAGCATAAAGTGTCCCTGTGCTGCCGTGAATTGTCCCTAAGTGGACATTTAAACCAGCCGTGGTGGTGTTTCGAAGCCCTGCTCAGCCCAATTACCATCCTGCATCTGTGCAGATGGACCCCATTTTGAGGTGTGTGTTAAATGAACGTATGTGCTTTAGCTGTGAGAGCAGGATAACAATATTTCATTAAATTACACAATCACATGATATAAACTCCATACAGGCAGGGGTAAAGGGTTTGCACTGGCATACACTAGACTAACAGCAGTATTTGATATTAAAATAACAATAATATACTGTTATTGATATCAAAAATGAAAATGATGAATAGATTTTAAACGAAAAAAAAAAACACTCTTATGAGAATGTCTTACATATAAGCAGAGTATAAACTAGGAGCTGTAACTAAACCAGCAAAACCTTTTCTGCTGTAGAATTCCTAAAATAAGATTATTATTATTACTATTATACATGCAATTCAAGTACTATAACTAAACGTGTGTTTCAAGTGGACGTGGTCTATCTAATGTTTCAAAACAGCATCTTCACCACGGAAGACTTGTTTCCCACATGAAGGCTATGAAAAGGAAGTAAAATGTGGCTCCAATATTTGGTCTACTTTCAAATCTTTTTGTGAGATTTCTGAGATTCGTACTGAGACTTGGCAACCCTGCCTGCTTCATCCTCAGGCCTTTCAAGTTTTGCATGAAACTAAATTTTTTGTGCTCACATGAAACAAAGAAAAAAAGCAAATATCACACCTGCAATTCATATAGTTTACAATGTCATCTGTTCATTCAGAGTGATGTATTCGTATACAGTTACGTCCCTGTTACACTGAATAACATTTTCATTGTCAAAATATATTTATAATTTAAATTTATTAATTATCGTTGAATAAACATAAAACAGCTACATAAAAAAAAAGCTGGTGTGGTTTCTGGGTTTCTCAGATGACTTGGGGATTATTGTCTGTCTACAGATCAGAGTGATCATAACCCCTGATTACAGATGGATGAATGTTTGAGACGCTTCGTATTATTTCAATCTTCACATTCACTGCTTTTCATCTGCAGCTCATCCTAAACCTTGATTGGCTTTGGTAAAAGCGTCTCCCTGCCACTGAAAGGCAAGAATGCAATAAACTAATTTCACTGATATTTGTAAAGAAATCTCCAGTTGCACAACCCTTTTATGTGATATGCTGTATTCAGAATTTGTACTA
This sequence comes from Pangasius djambal, assembly GCA_022985145.1. Taxonomy (NCBI): domain Eukaryota; kingdom Metazoa; phylum Chordata; class Actinopteri; order Siluriformes; family Pangasiidae; genus Pangasius; species Pangasius djambal. The sequence continues at coordinate 5,187,290 of CM041003.1, forward strand.
CTCTCTTCTGAGAAAGTCATTTTCTTGACAGTTAGATGGCATTGATTTCCTGTGTGACAAAACCGCTGCACTACACTGCGCTAACAAGCTGTCTGATAGCCCAGAGTGCTGTTCAAAATCATAGTCCTGTTGCTTTGAATGTGTCTACGCATTTCTTTAAATGGGTGATTCAACGACTGGGGTGCCATTTGTGCTACTTTTACAAATCTGTATGGAAAGTAAAAGTAAAAGATGTTTTAAACTCAGCTAAAATATTGTACTGTATTTTATTTTATTATATTATATACTTTTTTATTGTATTTTATTTTTACTTTTTTTTAATTACCTGTCTTGTTATGTTGGTTTCTCACACCATGGGTCTGAGGGAAACGAAATTTCAATCCTCTGTGTGTCCTGTACATATAGCAGAATTGACAATAAAGTGACTTTGACTTTAAAGTGCAGGTTTCAGATAAATAACTTAAAACATTTATAAAACCTACAAAATCTTCAGCACTTATACCAGTCCATTATAACTACACTTTACCTTGAAAAAATAATCATTAAAATACTTCAGAATCGTATTATTATTATTATTATTATTATTATTATTATTATTATTATTATTATTATTTTCATTATTGTGTGAATCCATTTAACATCACATCCTGAAACATCCTTTTCCAAAAGTCCCCCATTATAGGTTATGAACCATGTACATTTTAATTCATTCATTCACTCTTATGAAATATATGGAATATTCCACAAGTCACATGATCAACAGAATGTTGCATCATCTGAATTTCCTGAAGATCACGAGAAGAAGAAAAGTAAGTTCTCTCATTCTGTTTTGCTATATTTTCAGTGATATTGTTATATTGACTGATGAGGTCACTTTGAAAGTACAATCCCGTTACCCAAATTATAGCTTGAAAATATATTATTATTTGTTTACACTTCACTTCAGTACATCTATTAGCATGGATGCTAGTTAACCACATGTTGGGTATTCACTAATTCTATGCTAAAACCAACGTTATCCCTGTTGTCAAAAAATACAGCCACTTTCAACAAAGAAACTTTGTAAAAGTTGGGTTAACACTTTTCTTTTTAATAGTTAAATGTGTCTTAGATTTACTGTTGAAAAATGATTTTAAAAACATGGTTCTAACATCCATGGCACTGAAACGCCAAATAATATCAAATAAGGTAGTTTTCATCCCTCCATCCATTTTCTGTACTGCTTATCCTACACAGGGTCACAGGGGAGCCTGGAGCCTATCCCAGGGAACTCGGGGAACACCCTGCACCGGGTGCCAATACATCATGGGGCACAATTGCACACACACTACGGACAATTTTGAAATGCTAGTCAGCCTACAGCACATGTCTTTGGACTGGGGGAGGAAACCCCTGAAGCACGGGGAGAACAAGAACAAGCAAGGAGGTGTGAGGCAAACGTGCTGACCAAAAAAAAATCACAATTTATATTGCATATATTCACTCCTTTTTTTTCTTGAATGGATTTCAAATGTCCGTAAACTGTCTAGAGATGTATGGAAAGTTTTTTACAACTTTCACTGCCACTAACCTCCATTTAACAACAGTCTCATATAATTTGCGAATGATTCAGTTGCAAATGACTTGCATAAATTGTGTGAATTGATTTGCAAAGAAAAACTAAGGTTGTTTTTTCCATCCACACACAAAACTCAAGAAAAAAACGCACAAAAAAAAAAGCTTGTTTGGCACAGCAAGACTAAATAGTACATTTCTTTTTCTGTGTGTATTGACGTACTTCATTTGTAGGCTACTATTAGTCTATTTAATAAAATATTATTTTATTAAAAACATTATGTTGACAAACACTTCTGTGCAAAAGTCTTCGGCACATGTAAACCTGTGAATCAAAGACGCTTTCAGAACAATTAAAAAAATAATAATTTAAATATAATAAATGACTATAAATAGCACTAAAATGTACAATTAGAAAACTTGTGATTTGGAGTTTTTGCTACACAATATCATCATTTCAGGCTTCTTACATTTTTCTGGCCCTGAAATAAGCTCCACCTCTATCTAGCTCAGTCCCACTCCCACTCCTAAGTTGAGGCATGTAGATTAAACACAGGAGGTAGGGTCGGTTGGAGGAAAGAGGGGCCATGTCAGTATTTTTACTGCAATTGTAAGTCAATTTGAAAGCAGCAGGGTGTACTAAATATTACAAACTGCTCCTTTAATGTTCTGTAATTTAAACCCACTGAGCAGTCTTTTTTCTTTCTGCAAAAGCCTTAGTTGGGTAATCAGTGCACTGGCTTCCTCACGACTGGAACAATAAACTGTGTTTTTTTAATGCGTAGTGTTTTACTGGAAAGCCGTTAGTTTCTCACAGAAATGAAAAGCCGAGCATTTCGGAATCAAATCGGCTGAATGCTGTGACATGATCTCGAAGATATTTCAGCATTCATCAGAATGCATGAAGCCCCATGAATGAGTGGGTGAAAGGTTTCAATGTCCAGTCTCGACGACTCACTACTACTTGACATTCAGTGGGAGATGATTGAAAATGTTTGAGGAGCTCTCTGTGCTGCATGCCCATCCTCACATGCTGTGTTTCCTCCACTTGATTGATTCCTGTAGCTGCCTGCATGCATTTGATTTAAAACATCAGTGCTTGAATACAAAGCCTAAAATGGACCTGCCCCACCTACCTGAATACATTATGAAGCTGTGCTCTATTCTACATTCTCTTTAAGACACATGCATTGCTCAAATTGACCCACTATCCCTTTAGGACACAAGGAAGACATGCATCAAGACTGTTGACTCCCCCGGCAGTCAGAATTGCTGAGTCAACAGTTGTGTTCAAATGAAGACTGAAGCCCTACCTCTTCACCAAGCACTTAAACAAGCACTAAACCTGTACTGACATTAAAAAAATAAATCTTTAAGTAGTATTCTGTGGTTTGTACCTATTCTAACTCCTGTACTAATTCCAGGGTTTTAGCTTAGACCCTGACCTCTGTGTACTAGCACGAGGATGTGCTTTTCAACAGAATGTCAAATGTAAAAATTTGCACAAATAATTTAGAAATCTTCATGAAAACCTTGACTGGAACCTCAGCTCGTTTCTCTAAACACTTACACAATGGGTCAATAAAGAATTGGGAAATCTTCGTTGCTGGTTCTGCTGCTATTCTGAGCTTCTCTTAGCACAGCTGTCTCCTTCTCCATCAGTCATCTCTCACGTCTTTAAAGAGAACTCAATGTCTGGCTGATTGTAATTGTCTCCATCTATCTAGCGTTCTAGTCCATGGAGTCAATTTGCTCCTTTTGTCCAGATACATTTATTGCTCTGGCTATAGGTTACATTCAGTGAGGAATTAATACCAAAATTGTGCACATCAGTATTCGGTCCTTAAACATAACACTGAACGTAAACACTGTTCAGCAGTGTCGTCACTTTAAAGTGCACGAAATGTTCCTTTTTCCCCCATGGAGGAGTTAGCATCTTCAGAGAGATTGCTTTTGAGTGCTTGGTCAGCTTGTCCTTCAAACCATGGGCACATTTTCTTTACAGAAGAGCACATAATGATTTCATGACCTCGATTAAGGGTCTTATGGCTACATTCATTTGTGTGCACATAATAATAACAGGATGTGCTGGATCAAGTGCTATTTTAATAAGCTTGCAGATAATGAGGGTGGTAAGCATTGACTAATGTGATAATTACAACTCTAGGATTATTCATCCAGCAATATACTAGACTATTGTTAGATTTATTTCATTGCTCACTATCTTCTCATGTATTTGTATTTTTAATATTTAATTGTCTCTTGCTTTTATGTTACATCATATTACATTTGACAGCAAAGGGGAAAAGTGCTGTTTCTTTCTTCAGTCGGCATTTTCTATCCCTGTTTTTTTTTT
>CM041003.1:5201290-5270662 GCA_022985145.1 Pangasius djambal
CTGTTTTCATAGTTTGTGTTGTCCCTTATTATCAATGCAAAATGGTCACTAACTAAAGAGGATTTATGCTGATATTGCCCAAAAACCCTATTTTGTTCAGGCGTTTCCAAACTTTTGGAGGGCAGTGTATATATATATATATATATATATATATGTCAATGAAATGGTACATATGACATAGTGCCTGTAAGGTGAGACCCTACTTATGAGGTATTTTTCCACGTTTTTTTCCAGGTGGGTTTTTGAAAATTGGCTTCAGGAAAGCTTTGCTATGACAGCCTAAATGCAGAGAGAGAGAGAGAGAGAGAGAGAGAGAGAGAGAAGCGAGGAAGGATGAGAGAAACAGAGAAGAAAACCAAACTCTACATCTGCTGCTCATCTTTTAATCATTTCATAGCTTTTAGAAGTAGAGATTGCTCTCGTCGCTGTTCCTCGTTACGGCTCTTGGAAGAAGCAACGTCTGTGAATAATTACAGGGGTGATTTGACCCTCTTTATCCAATTAAGACCAAACAGCACTTAAAGCCTCATTGAGAATATCATATTGTCTCTTTTCCCATGACATAATGATGCAGTTGGGCCAGGTCATAAAGGGTCTGATTGAAAACACACACCGTTCTTTCTCACGTCGCTTCTGTTGCTTCACTTTCTCTTTCTGTATCTCTAGTGTCTCGTGCCTGAGCCGATCAACTGGTAATGAGACTTTTTCTCGCTTTCTCTGTGTCGATTCTCTGTAATTGCTTGCTCTATCATCTGATCTCTAGAGCAGCGTGTGTGTGTGTGTGTGTGTGTGTGTGTGTGTGTGTGTGCAGTTCTAAGGCTCTGTGTATCTGGTTCCCATGTTCAGTGTGCCATGATGTCTGCTCTGTTTTGCAGAAAGATGGCACTGGTTAGGAAATTAGAGATTCAGACATTGGTGCAGACGTGTTAAAAATGCCAACTAGCGCAAGTCAGCTTCTTAATGAACACATACACACACACACACACACACACACACACAGGCACTCCGATACTCACACACAAACACTCCTCTTCTCTTTTTTTAATGACACATGCTCGCATGCCTCAGAGCCAGAGCTTACATACAGCTCATTCTGTCACACTGAACACTGAGACATGTCAGTGTGCTGCAGGCGCTACACCGCAAACAACTTTTATTATACACACAGCAGACTTCTTTTTTTCTTTAATTAAATCTAGGAATGCAACAGCTTTCAGGTGTTATTCACATAGATGTGGTCCAAATAAAGTCAATAGGATTATCAGGGAGGTTTTTAATGAGCTTTTCATTTTTGGCACAGATGAATGCATAAATAAAAAGTGAAATAAATTAATACAATTAGCACAGTTAACATGGTGCATTGCAGCATGCTGGGAGTTCAATCCTGACCTCAGTTTAGTGTATGTGTGGGTTTCCTCTGGCGTTTCCTCCCACCCAGAAACATGCCAGTATGTTGATTGGCAACTCTAAATTGCCCCAAGGTGTGTAGGAGTATGCGAATGTGTGTGTCCATGGTGTCTTGTAATATAATGGCATCCCATTCAAGGTGTATTCCCGGGGGATGTGCTCCAGATCCACCACATATCTGATCACAATAAAGCATTTACTTAAGATGAATAAATACATTTTTGCAAAATGGCCATTTTTTGGTTTTTCTCATTCAGGAGTCAGCTCAGTGTGTCCTGAATTCTGGTGTTGTATTAGTGACATTATGCATAAGTAAGGAATAACACACGGCAGACTGTGATCTTATACATGACAATCATGCACGGCAGGTGGGGTGTGATGCGGCACAAATCGCAAGCCATTTATTTTCGAATAATAGTGCGGTCTGGAGTGTGTTATTCCACTTATACCACAGCAATTTGCCAATGATTACAAAGTTCAATTTATTAATGAATGACTTGTCACACATTTTAACAGTTAATAGTCATTTTACATTGTGGAATGTCCAAGAGACAAGTTATTTGCTGTTCTCATTCTTTTCTCTCTCGCTATCTGTCTGTCTCTCTTACTCTCTCTCACACACACACACACATATATACACACACACACACACACACAAATCGCAGTCTGTCATTTTACCAAGAAAATGCGATTATAAGAATTACTTTGTTAAACATGTTTTTTAATCTGTTTATTATTACATCTTCTGACCAATCAGATTCCAGCATTCTACCACATTGTGGTATATGTAAGAAATAAAACACTTGGGGGCATGCTGTTATAGGAAAATAATCAATAACGGGGTGGTGTGATGCCGAGTTACTGTTACCATGCAGAAATTCATCATTCATGATCTTGAAGTGTTTTAGTCTTTTTTTATACCAGAGCAATTTGCCACAATTACAATTTTTTATTTATTAATGAATGGCATATCTTTCTTTTGAGCCAAGAATGATAATACACATAACTCTTAATTATAATACATAACACACATGAAGTTACACAGACAGAGATGACAGTTTTCATGTATCTTTCAGACACCCAGTTGTTTATTAAAGGTGTTTTTGCTACAGCGTGTAATTAGAAAGAAGATAGGATGATGGGAAAAGAAACAAAGAGATAAAGACCTAACATTCTGCCTACTAGCTTCAGCTAAACAAAGCTTTCTTTCAAAAGTAGCAAACACACCATTCTGTGTTTGAGAGCTTCACTCTGACATATATAATGTTAGAATTTCTCAAAAGTAAAATTGGCAAAGTACAATGAGCATAATCTAATATAAAACCCTGAGGCCTGAATTGAGTTTTTGGCTGAAAGATCTGATTTGTTATTTTAATATATTCAGCTCACTGGGTGAGATGAATATTGATTGATAGATTTAGCTTCTCCTTTCTCGACACTGGATTTACTGCTGCAGGTTTGGACAAATTATAAATTCATTAGCTAGCCCATGAGGCAAGGAAAAGCTCCAGCCTGCTGTCTGGTCCCGTCTTTCGGTTGCCCGGAAACCTTGACAAAAAGTCATTGGCCAACATTTCAGCTAAGAGCTTTAGTGTTCTGTCCTTGAATCACCACTATATGGCCAAAAGTTTCTGGACACCTGACCATATGTGGTTCTTCCCCAAAATGTTGCCACAAAGTTGGAAGCACACAATTGTCTAGAACGTCTTTGCATTCTATAATATTACAATTTCCCTTCACTGGAACTAAGAGGCCCAAACCTGTTCCAGCATGACGATGCCCCTGTGCACAAAGCGAGCTCCATGAAGACATGGTGTGTGAAGGTTGGAGTGGAAGAACTCGAGTGTCCTGCACAGAGCCCTGACCTCAACCACACAGCCACGCTCCAAAATCTAGTGGAAAGCCTTCCCAGAAGAGTGGAGCTTATTATAACAGCAAAGTGGAGAATAAATATGGAATGGGATGTTCAGCAAGCACATGTGGGTACGATGGTCTGGTGTCCACAAATGTTTCTCCGTATAATGTATTATTCAAGCCATACTCTTTATTGTTACTGTTCTGAAAGCTTTCCATTTGATATTTTTTCCCACATACCTGTTTGTTTCCTGGTTCTGAAAGACTGTCATCTGTGCACACCACGGTTGTCGATGTATGTCAGTGTTTGTCATCTGCATGTTAATTTATCCGAGTGTTAAAAAAAAATCAATCAAACAAACAAAAAAAACGTTCTACTGTCAGCCATTTTGCACCTGGTCTGACGGAGCCACTTCTGCTTAGAGCTTCACTCACCTGAAAATCACTCACTACTTCTGAAGATGGCTCCACATGGATAACCTACAGATCACCATGAGTTTACTGTGGATGGTACTGTACAAACCCCCTTCAGATGGCTGTGGTTGTTCTTTCAGCAATTGCTAAGAGCATTTTACACTCCACTCACCATCACTGAAAATTGAATAACTTCAGTTTGATAAAAGAAACTTAGACTTAAAACTCTAATGATTTTAAGTTCCTTTTAACACACTTAGCACTGCTTGACTTTATAGTATACAGTTGTAGAAGAGAAATGATTTATAATTGCACTATCCAGTGTCACCCTGATGAGGATGGGTTCCCTTTTGAGTCTGGTTTCTTTCAAAGTTTCTTCTTCTTTTTGCCTCAGGGAGTTTTTCCTTGCCACCACTGCCTCTGACTTGCTCATTAGGGATAAATCTAAATTAAAATTTTATATGTAGATTTCTATAAAGCTGCTCTGTGACAATGGCCATTGTTAAAAGCGTTATACAAATGAAATTGAATTGAATTGAATGTGTGTGGTGCAGCAGATTCAGAAGCATGTATAGAAATCACTACAGTTACCACATTGAGGTGTTCTGCTGTGTTACGTTTAAGCATAGCTACATTTGTCTTGCAAAAGTCTTTTTCTGGTTGTGGAACCTAAAGCTCAGACACAAAATCTGCTTGCCCTGCACGTTCGCCTCTGCGCTGAGTTCGAAATGGCTTTGCAATCAGATTGTGTACGAAACATTTCAGGTGTTTTGTGGTCTGAAATCCGTGATTAAATTATTTGTACTCTTTTACAGTATGAGCACTTTTCGTTGACCAAATGAGGGTCATAATTATTAAACTTGGATATATTTAACCCGTCTCTCAGGCGTTACAGGATGCCAATGTTATAGTCCAAATTAATTTCTTAGACATCTGTTCTACCCATGAGAGTTACTTGGATTTACTGTTTTGCACTGAATGACCAGACTTGCATTTATGGGCATCACTGTAAATATTCCCACACTCTAATTCACATCTGTAAATCTGTAAACGCTCTCTGACTGAGTGTAACTCAAATCTCGGGATGGATGCCCTGGATTTTGCCTTAATAAGGAAACAGCCACTGGTGAATGGTAGATATTTCCTGAAAAACATAATTTGTCCCCAACTTTGTTCCTCTTTGGTTTATGGCTCTATTTTTGCTCTGATTTCTGGTATAAGTCCTGGACTTTATATTGACCATGTTTCTCTAAAACCAACCTGGAAATTGATTCAGGGAGTTGATCAGACCCAGATGGCGGAAGGTGGGAGGTGAGCGGGATGGGGAGAGAGTAAATTAGATGAGGACATTTGCGCTTACCCACACTGCTTTTTCCCAATTCACTTATACATCCATGACCTTTGGTTTTCATTATCACTAGCTCAGCGTTCAGATTACATGAAAGTCAGATTGCATGAAGATTCACAAAGATGAGGTTCGTCTGGAGGTTGGTAAATGTAGGCATCTAGGAACTCCAGATTTGGGGCTTCTGTTACGGTGGCTGACAAAAATATCATATCACTGTTCTCGAAGACATTTCTACTATACATGATATGTATCACAATATATAGATTTGCTAACAAACTGCCAGCAATACAGTTGTAAAACCTGCTCGATAATATTTTGTAAATAATTTCTGTGTTAGCCTTATTGTAATCTGCCCAGTGATTAATATTTTGATAGATGGCTAGTTCAGTGTACACTGCTAACTTAAATTTAACATAACTTTAAATTGGAAAACTTTATTGTACTGGCAGTAATCAGACAAACAAAGCTACTTACCAGAGTGAATTACAATATTTCAGCATTAAGCAGGGCTAGTAAGGATGTACTTACAGATAGATATTTTCCATGTTCGATTAGACCAGAATCGTAGCTTCAGCTCAGGAAACAATACAGTGCTAAACTACGGCAATGCTAATGAGACTAAACATAAACTGTAAATGGAGTGTTAATCAGAGATAGTTTAGTATAATGACCTCGAACAGTGTAGTGAGGATCAGGTGACAGTGGAACTCATATAGATTAGCATTGTTAGGCCAGATACTCAGATGTGATTTTTACATACAAAAAATTAGATATTTTTAGATAGTATAAATTAAAGATAATTTTGCCAAGTAAACTAAAGGGATTATTTATAGCAGACTTTTTGTGGTAGTATTGTGATTTCAGATTTTCAGGGTTGGCAGGCATGTCAGGCCCTGTGTGCATGGAGTCTGCATGTTCTTCCCATGCTTCGGGGATTTACTCCGGGTACTCCGGTTTCCTCCCCCAGTCCAAAGACATGCATTGTAGGCTGATTGGCATTTCCAAATTGTCCATAGTGTGTGTGTGATTGCGCCCTGCAATGCACTGGCCCCCCCCGTCCAGGGTGTCCCCCGCCTCCTGCCCCAAGTTCCCTGGGATAGGCTCCAGGCTCCCCGTGAGCCTGTGTAGAATAAGCAGTACAGAAAATGGATGGATGGAAAAAGGAGTATCTGGATTTCGGGTTTGGAGTTAAATGAGCAAAACACAGTGATTTGTAGCCGTCAGTGCTTCGCAGGCCCAGAAGCCCCATTACATCCCCTTATTTTGAGTGTGTGACTGTGTCTTGGTGCTTTGGCTCACATGTAGGTGGTGAGAGGCTAATTCAGACAGCATGGCTAGGTTCAGCGCGGGATTACATTATACTGTCTCTGGGGTGATCAGGTGTGTTTATCCCTACAGCTCTATTTACTTAATCAAAGCTCTGTGTGTGTGTGTGTGTGTGTGTGTGTGTGTGTGTGTGTGTGTGTGTGTGTGCGTGTGTGTGTGTGTGTGTGTGTGCTTGAGACAGAGAAGAGCTGCACACCAGCATATTCTGTATTCCTTACAGGATGATATGTGCATGTCATCACCCATAAGGCAGAAAGTAAATCTGTTTCTCCATATTAATTATACACAACATGCTGATTCAAAATACATCAATTTTTTTTCTAATGCTTGTTTCTCGGAGGCTCAAACGAATTATAGTTAGCTCACGGCATTGTGGGCTGGTTGTAATTGGTTGTAATTTTAGTAATCCATCCAGTTATGTCACGAACACTTCAAAATGCGATCATTATCCCAGAGTTTTCTGTCCCACACTCATAAATTTGTAACAATTCAATTTCAGTTCATGGGAAAATTTACGAAGGGTGGGGGTGGTTTTCATACCTTTTCTTTTTGACTCCAACTACATCGTGTGTGTATGTGTGTATATATATATATATAAACTGAAAATGATATAACATAATGACATGACATGTTTCATGTTCTTCTGAGGAAAGGAAAGCATTCTCTGCTATCTGCGTCGCCTTAAACTTGAACTTTTCAAAACTTTTTGAAGTATTAAAATCATTCAGTTACTGCAAGCCCTTGCGATATGCATATCGCGATATTTACATTTGCGATATTTCGATAATTTCGATATATTGTGCAGCCCTTTTGTGTTAGTTACGCACTGACTGTAATATCATGAAATCACCCAGAATCTGCTCACTGTCACTAAATCTGTCATTTGATTTATTGTTAAACACTAACCGGAGAGAATAAAGTATGTCTGTGGTGGTTGTAATATTTCAAAATACGACACTTTGCTAAACATTTACTCTGTACTCTGACAGCAGAAGGTTCCGCATTGGAAAAATATGAGCTAGTTAGCCCAATATCTCTAGCTACACAGGACAAAAACACACTCACACTTTAGCAGAAATGGTACCGAAATCCCTTATTTAAGTCAAAGTGCAATTACGCATCTCACTGTTTCATGCATAAATTATTATAAATCTAGAATCTAGAATCTTCCGAGTTTACCATTTAATGCACTTGATTAGTTTTAAAGTTGTTTCATTAACACGCACCCATTGCTGAGGTATACTCTACTAAGGTAGACACAGACTCTATGTGTGTGTAAAATCTTATTTTAAAATCATTGGCTGTTGTTGCTGTCATAGTGTTAAGCACCTGTCCTGTTTTTTGGGGGTTTTTTGCAGTTACCATAGGGCGGAAGTTAAAGTTGAAAATATCAATGGAGAAGAAAGGGAAACTATTACACAGTTCTTTTCATTTTAAAAACACTCTTAGATGGTCCAATGGACAAGGGTGTCATAGTTTGCGACCTTTGTCTCGCCGATTTTAAGTATCACAGAAGCATGATGTCTTTTAACCTAGCTTTTAAAATCGAAGCACACCAGTGTGAAAACTGCTATGATGAGTCAAGGAGTGCGCCAGTGGCAGCGGCAGCGGCAGTGACTAGTGACCACTGTCCGTCGTCTAGCGACCAAAACTACCGTGCATCTACAACATTTAACATTGGCCTAAGTACAGTAACAATAGCCAATGATTTTAAACATGATTTTACACACATTACATAGACAGTTCGTGTTGTTGCACTGTTTGAACATTATTAAATAGATTTATTTTAGCCAAATACAAGAATACAAGTCATGACCTTAGAGTTATAAGGTGCTATCTGCCATTCAATCTCAAACCAGATAGAACCTTATAATGCAGTCATGAAGCGTCAACCTGTGTAGCTGTAGATGGATATTCCAGCAGTGGAAATAAAGTACATGTGTTTAATTCCTTAATGTTATTTATTGCACTAATGAACATTATCAGCATATTATGTGAGAGCCAGTTGCAGAACATTGGTCTTCCAGTGTAGTTATAGTTTACCTTCTTCCATTGGAAATACCTCTGTGTAGCACTGTCATGTTATTATGCTGAATATTTACAGTATTTATGTATGTAATCTCAATATGGTTAAATATGCGATTAATCGCAGAAAGTGTGAGATTAATCATGATTAAGAAAATGAATCCACTGACAGCCCTATATAAACCATATCTCAATTTGTACATTTGTATTAATCGAAAAAATAGCAAGCAAATACAAATAAATTTTTACTTTTTTTAAACAAGATATTAAAAAGTAACTGAAATTAGCAGGCAACAAGCAAAAGTAAACCAGAGTAAAACATTTCCAGCTGAAACATACTTGCAGTGTATAAAGTTATTCACTACAATTTTAGGTCTAAAATATTACAGAACGTGTTTTAAAAACTTTGATAACCAAAATTATATTTTTAACAAATACTAATAGTAACTATGCAATTTCACGCAGAACATATGCAATGTCTTATCTAAAAAAAAAGCTAATCATGTTCGTTACAGTCTGATATATAATTTTACTTGGTTAGAAATTTTGTGGAGAAAGTTTACACAGAAATGCCTGAGATGTGCTGGGTGTGTCACCGTCAGCCATTTTAGATTGGGAGGTCAACATTTAAAGGTGCATTAGGTAAGATTAATCTTTTTTTCCAGGATGAGGTCTCTAACAGCTAGGTGGGTTCAACATTTCAATGATTTGTGTCCCTATTCAGGAATCTACAGTGGATCTACAGTGGCCTGTTGAGTAGAGTGTCTATAAAATGACTGACAATAGGTGCATCCAAACAAGTATTCTGGACCGGAAGTCCGTTTTCCAAATGGGGTTTCTCAGTGACTTAATACACATTTGCTAAGGCTGCAGCATTATGCATTGTTTTGGGTTTTTTTTAATCATACCAGGTTATTTGTACAAGTAAGTAATAAAAGTAATTGCCTATTGCACCTTTAATAGAGTAATGAAAGTCAGGATAATGGTGTATATAACATCTAACATCTTTCTAAAAACCATTTTAAACTAATGGTCTGTGAGTGTGGACACCATACATTAAAGAGCTAAATAAATCCCCTGATAGACCTTGAAGTAAAGCTTTACATCCTTCACTCAAGTAGAAAAATATAACCTACTTAAAGCGTGAGAGTACGAGAAAGATTCGCAAAAAATGATGCCTCAGATTAGTGCCTTGTTCACCAATGAGTCAACGTGTGAAAACCTTGGCTAACTATTAACAGCGATATTGCAAATATCTTAAATGTTAGCTAGCATGATGATAACTCTGACAGTACAGACTAGCTGAGTGCTAATCGATTCGAATGTTTGAAAATGCACTGAGTAGGAAGTAGATTTTTCTTCTGAAATGTGGTAAGCAAAAATGAATGGTGAAGAAAAACTTCAGGTAAAGTAGAGATACTTAAAAACCAGACTTTGTACTTTGTTACTTCCCACCTCTGCTATTTAGATAGCGATGCTTGAAAGATAGCATGGGATTCCTCCTCATGAGCAGGACAGATGATAGGATGACATTAGTCTTTTTTCATTAGTCCATTTTGCAGGGTGGGGTTTTGGAAAGCTGGAAAATAAAAGCAGCCTGTTAATATTACTATTACGACTGTAGTAAGGCTAATTTGTTTAAACACAGATGTAGAAAGTCAGAGTGTAATGACACAGAGAGACGAATGATGAGTGTATCAGATGTTTTCCCCTCAGCTGTTTCCGCAGCACATGTCTGGTTGTAGTGCAGGATTCTGGCAATTAAAAACAACTTTGAGACAATTTTATCCTTCTTGTCACCATGACCGGGAAAAACACAGATCAGTAGCCAGTGTTTCCATAGAGACAGAGAACATTTGAGCAAGTGTACACAGGAGTGTATCAAGGCTGAGAGGTGGAGGGGTATCACCAGCCTATTGACCTGATCATTTATGGCGTCCTGGCACTATTAGTGTAAACACACACACTCCATCCACAATCCAATTTATTAGGATTATCTAATCAGCCAACCATGTGGCAGCAGTGCAATGCATAAAATCATGCTGATACAGGTCAAAAGCTTCAGTTAGTGTTTACATCATACATCAGAATGAGGAAAAATGTGATGTTGACTGTGACTGTGGCCAGTTAAATGGTGGGAAAACCAAAAACGTCCAGTGAGCAGCATTTCTGAGGACAGAAACGCCTTGCTCATGAGGGAGGTCACAGGAGACTGTCTAGACTAGTTTGAGGAAGGGACAGGAAGGCCATGGTAACTCAGATAACCACTCTTTACAACCGTTGTGAGCAGAAAAGCATCTCAGGACATGTCGATCCTTGAGGTGGATGGGCTACAACAGCAAAAGACCACATCAGGTTCCACTCCTATCAGCCAAGAACAGGAATCCGAGGCTACAGTGGGTACAGGCTCACCCAGACTATACAATTAAAGAGAGTGGGAAAAGGTAGTCTGCTCTATTTCCAGTCCTTAAATGACCATTTTCAGTGAAGTTGGAGTGCACACAGACTGAGAATCAATCCTGAGCTCAGGTTACTGTTTGTGTGGAATTTCACATTCTCCCCACGTCCACGCAGATTTCCACTGGTTTCCTCCCACCTAACAAAAACAAGGTGGACTCGCTAAGCTAAAGTGGACCCTGACCAGGATAAAGCACTTACAAAAGATGAATGAATGAATGTAAATGTACAGTTTTGCTCTTCAGTTCATCTTTAGCTGAGTCACATTTCTGGTCTGTTCTTCCACATCTGAAGTTTAATGATGTTATAAAGGGGTCATAGACACCTTTCTGGAATGTTGTAGAATGAAGCTGACGATTTCGACACCAGGTGTGATTTTATGCTCACTGACCGTATCGGAACAATTTTCTCACTATGACTTATTTTTGGAGAGAACATCTAGAGCAAGATGAAGAAGACCAACCAGGTGTTAGTGGATTAATGTACACTAGAAGCAGCAGTAAGTCATCTGTACAGTTAATGTCCTGTTTCTAATTAGGCAATGTTATAAACATATTACTAATAATGTCATTAATATTGTTAAAATAGACAGAAGTGTTATTAATACTGTTAATGTTATTAATAGTAGTGTTAAGATAGACATGAAGAAGACAGACATGTTCTTTTAAACACTGCTAATAGTGTAAAACTTGGCTGAATTGCTAAAGTAAAAAAAAGAAGTGCCAAAATAGGTATTATTAAATTGTTATTAAAATATTTAAGTGTTTATATTTTATTTCAATGTTAGATTTATTTGTATTAATAATTAAAATCTGATGCCAATATGTGTTATATTCAGTACTAGGGATGCATCAATACTAATACTGATATTGCTCAATTCCTCCCTGATACCAACAACTGATGCCAGGTCTTACTATGTGACATAAAGCTGAACAATTTGTAAAATAAAAAAAATTTTGAAAAGTTAATATGTTCTCACACTAATGAACAGATGATGCAAAAAGACTGCAATCTGGACAAATTTCTCAGTTACTCAAGTTTCTCAAGTACTGCAGACTGCAAACTGTGCGCTGTGAAAATATCAAGAGGAGGAACTACAACATTAACCATTAAACAGTTAATATCTCTCTCAAAGCAAAAATAAAAATTGTAGGAAATATAAATTCATCTACTCATTACTGAGGAGCATACCTGGAGTTGCTAGAGCATTAAAATCGAAGTGCGATGTTACTCTTTCTCGTGCCGGTAGCTCATGCAGAAATAGATGATACGCATCTGGTATAGGTAAGTACCAAAAAACATGTACTTGCACTCAGTCTGAAAAAAAAAATGATATTGATGCATCCCTATTAGGGGAGTCATAGTCCAACAAATCAACACACTGGAAACAAGTTGAAGGGTAAATGTTAAAAAAAATAAATTGAGCTTCACTTACCACTTTATCACTGATTTGTTCTTTAATATTTCAGCAGTAAGAATATGAAAAAGTGATACTGTAAAGGAATTTTACAGGCTCACTGATGCTTATTTAGAGGATTTCCTCAAAAAAAAAGTTCTTCTGGTTAATAGTGGAATGTCAAGATGTGTCTCAGAGATACATGACTGTAGACAGTGATGAAGATGAGGATGACGTGTATGATATTGATAATGATGGCAATGATGAGGAAGAGAAGAAGGATGACTATGATGAAAACGATGATGAAGAGGAGGTATATGATGATGATGATGATTATGATGCCGATTGTAAAGAAGAGGAGAATTATGATGAGTGGAGTGAGGGGGAGGAGCAAGACGAGGATGAGGAGGTTGTTGACCGTGTCAGCAGTGACCCTGATCACCTCGATGACGTGGATGTTGATGATAATGAAGATAACCCAGATAGATGTTATATTATCACCACACAGGATGTGCTCCCATTTACTGAGGAGCTCATGGGGATGACGAGGAGGAGGAGGGACCAGAGGTCTGAAGAAGAGGGAGTTTTAGAGATAGAAAATGATGACGAGGCTCCACCTCGGAGAAGGCACCGTCTGGACCCTGATAAGAACAGTCTATCTCAGAATAGAGCCATTCCTGATTACGTGCAGTGAGCCCTTAACGGGATCCCTGTGGTTCTGCAACTGGCCACAATTTTCAAACCTGTTACTTGAGAGCTTTAAAATGTGCTCCATTAAACTTCTAGGTTATTTCTTCTAGTTGCATCCTTTCATTTCAGGCCTAATTTATTTGTCATGCCCTGTTTGTTCTTCTTTGTACTTTGATGCTGGTGTGATATTTAAGCTGCACTGATATAAAACAGCTGTCCTCAGAGAAAGGTTGGGAGGTCATCATGAATCAGTACAGTATTGGTAAAATCTGCCCCTGTCAGTCCCAGTGAAAGAGGAATAGCCCCTTTGTGTCTGTCACTTACAGTGAAAAAGGAAATCAAACTGTTAAATAAGAGGCGGGATATATTTAGACATAAATTGTACTTAATGATGCCTCCCACTGCACATGTTAATTGCTATGGCTTTCTTCATAAACACATATTGTCCTGCTGGTGGTCCGGAATGTCTTGACCTCCTGTATCTCTAAGGAAAATGGCAGTCTAATTTTCACACTGTAATATAGCATACAACACATACACTCTCAAGATACAGCACACAACAATTTAAAGGCAAAAATCACATACATTCGAAACTCAACAGCCGATTAAAAAAATGTCCCCTGGTATGTTTCCAATCTTTAACGGTCAAGTTTGGTTGAGTCTGTACTCACTGTAGCCTCGGATTCCTGTTCCTGGCTGACAACTTCTGCTGTTGTAGATGCTTTTCTGCTCACCACGGTTGTAAAGAGTGGTTATTTGAGTTACTATAGCCTTCTTGTCAGCTCAGTCGGCAACAAAGCATTTCTAACCTCAGAACTGCTGTTTACTGGATGTTTTTTTGTTTTTCGCACCATTCTGTGTAGAGACTATTCTGTGTGAAAATCCCAAGAGATCAGTGGTTTTTGAAATATTAAAACCAGCCCATCTGACAACAGCAACCATGCCATGGTTAGTCACTGAGATCACATTTTTCAATATTATTAAACATAACTAATTAACCACAAAGGCAATCTTTTTTTAGCTGTTTTTACTAATAATTTTGGAGCTGACTGTAGCATCATAGTTGCAGTGTTGAGTCTGACGTGGAATTGGAACATGTATATCTTCTGCAGTGGTATTGGGGGAAAAGAAATAACTGAATGAGGAGACATCAGAGTTGGAACGATGTGAGGAGGTTATGTCGTGTATCACAGTTTTTGCTCCATTACGAAACTGCTCGAATTTTTTTTCTTTACTATCTGTTAGTAGAGATATGATTTTTCCCTGATATCTTGTGACGTGCAGCACCCGTAGATAGTATTTAGTGACATATAAAGCATAACATTAACAGTACTGTTATTTAGATTTTTTTTGCGACCACCCATACAGACACAGTCTTAAGTAGTACAAATGAAGTATTGAGGAGGTGCTGTAGACCCAGGATGCCTTGCGTCTTCATCATCAGGCATCTTGGCAGATGGGAAAGTGCTGTTTGGTTAAAGAGAATCCAGGCGTAACTCTAAAGTAACCAGTGGTCCAGCGAAAACTCTTTTTATGCACGCACACTCACACACTCAAACAGACACACACGCTTATCTGCCTGATTTATACAGTGTGATAAGGTTGAATGTGACGTCTGCATGAAAGAGAGAGGGGGGAGATGTCTGACAAACACGCCTGCAGTTTCAGTCACTTCCAATAAACAGGGCCATCTGTTGCCCTTTGGCCACCCAAATAGCGATGATGCTAATCAGACCTGGGTGAGCCATGTACGGCTTAAGTTGCATGGATTGAATTTGTAAAAACTAGTTGACTGGAAATGAGCATCTGCCGTTTTAGCAGTTTCCTGTCTTCACCCCTGAAATAAAGATGACTGGTGAAGTGAGGTCAAGGGAACATTTACTGGTATAACATCCATACCATTATAATAAGCCTTGATGTACTGATAATCAGTTATACAATATATTGTGATCTTTAAAACAAACAATATTGTTATCATGAGCCCTCAAGTGTCAGCTCTGGGGAAATTTTTGTAATTTTTGAATCTTTACATTGACCCTTGCATAATAATAAATACAGCTATGAAATGTATCCAAGCAGTCCTTTAATAGACGACTTTATACCACAGTGATGTTGAATTCTCGATTCTGATTGGTCAGAAGGTGTTGATTAGTTTTCTATAACAGGAGCTCTGACAGCAGTTCCAGCTATAACTCAAATCACAGGTTTATATTAATGCACTTGTTCCAATACATCATTGATTCATTTTCTATATTATTCCTAGAGTAATAAAAATTGTTGATATGGTGAAGTTTTCTGTGAGGAGATGTTTATTTAGCATTTCTCGATGGAGTGTTCAGTGTCAGAGCATTGTTCAAGTCAAGGATAAAGCTTTTAAGGGATTTTAGGTTTCTCTGTAATGTGATAACATGTTCTTTTTGTTTGTAGCTGCTATAGCATAAGTGATAACAGGAACTAACTTCTTTCATGGACATTCATCAACAAACAAATTATATTGCAAACAGGACACACATCATTCACTTTTTTTAAAGTTATGGTTATTTAAACATTTCTTAAAACTAATATATGTTCAGAAAACAAAGAAGACAATGTTAAGGAGTTAAGCATGTGATTTAAGGTCACGTCAGTATTCTTAGCCGAGTGTGCTGACTGTAAAGAGTGTCACAAGTGATTGAAAGCTTGCTCCCGATTGGTGCAACAGAAAAGTGTTCACCCTATCAAAGGGAGATTGAGAGTTTGTATCCCAACAGGACTGCGAGGTCCAGCTCTGGAATGTTCTTAATCAGTAGTTAGATCAGCTTTGTTTTGTTGGTGATGAGTCTACATCCAGGACGAGATGTCAGAAAGCCAGTCTGAGATATTGTATAAGGCTTGGGAAGTGTGTCATCAGTGTAGAATTGGCAGGAGAAGACATATCACATCTCATCACAGAGCTCAGGGATTTAATATATTGGGAAAACAAGAGTGGACCATGAACTAACCCCTGTGGAGCTCCTGCAGTGAAGCTGTGAGGTGATGAAACTGAACCTCTCCATGCTGTGTGCTCAGATGATTCCTGTAGATATGATGAAAATCAGGTTAGAGCAGAGCTGTCGATGCCCAAGTCTGTGATTTTGAAAATGAGGGTCTGTTGATTCACAGTACAGAAGGCAGCTGAGATGAGAATGGAGGACACAGAGTTTTTCTTGGCTTTCTGTAATGCTTCAGTGACTGAAATCTTTCTGTAGAACTGGTTTTTGTCTAGCTAAACAGTATGACAGTCCAAATGGCATGAGATTTAAAAAAAAAAAGAATATGAACAAGTAAACCTAACCTTAAGAAAGAGCTATATTATCCTCTCTACCTGCAGATACAGTTCCACTCAGGCCTGATTTGGATTTGGAGTCTAAATTGATGTAATTGATGAAAACAGCCATGCTGCACACCATCTGAGAGCAGCTTGGCTCTGTTCTCGGTGTCTTTGTGTCGGGTGCAGGTGGCTTTTTATTTCTCTACAGCTATCATTATTCTTATTATAGGTATTTAAATGCATTTTTTTGTTTAAAGTTTTTTCTTTTTATTATTATTTCTAATAATAATTTCTATTTTATTCAATTTTCTTGTGAAATATAGCTCAGTGTTGATTTAGCATTAAGATTTATTTACATACTTACTTGTCTACATATCATATAGACAGATTGTGTAATTAGTTAGTTTCATCTTTAAAGAGGGATGAATGAATAGAGTACACATTGTGTAACATTATTGCAATGGGAAAACATGCTAAAGGTGTCTGGCAGGGGTCAAAACACAGGCAGACAACGTTAAATTAGAGTGATCCATAATCGGGAAACTGGAAACACAAGCAAGGCAGTAAACCAGGAAATACTAGACATGGAACAAGACTAAGCCTTGGAGTTTACGACAAGAATGCATGGCAAGACTTCGCAGTGAGTCACAGGAGGGTATAAAAAGACAAACAAATAAAGGTTGAACAAAAAAACAGGTGAGCACAATCAGAGAACACACCAATCACAGGAGAGCAGCGGCGACAAGACTCAAATTCAAAACAAAGCACAGGTGTCAATGTAAGCAGAGGAGCACTCGGAGGGAAATTTTTTTATATGTTTGTATTTGTGTTACGTTGTTTACGGGGCATAATGTAGGGTACTTTGGTAAGATCTAGTGTGACCTACTGAGCTATTTGTTTATTGTGAAGCATATTGTGAAGCTTAACACATAAGAACTCTGAAGTTAACTCCTCCAGTCCTTCCTTTATCCCTGTCTGTCTGCTTGCTGGATTGTCTCTCACTCAGTGTTGAGATAGCTTAAAATGTTTTACATGTATTACAGGTATCACTTTATATCTATGAACTTATATTTGCAAAATATTTGATAGCACATGAAGGCAGCATAGGAACAAGAGGTTCCAGAAGCAGTTATTTGCAACATTTTTTTTTATGTCTTGACAAATAAAGACACATTGTTTGCGTGAGTAACATTGGTAATCTTCATGGTTCAAACCATTCGCTGATTAACATTAATTACCTTGTAACCAAATTTGCCGGCTTATTACAGGTTAAATGTAGTATGTAGAGTTTTTTACTTGAAGGCACTTTAGCAGGTTCTTCACCTACCAAATTGCATGACTAATATGTACTTCTCGTAATCAGGTCTCATTAAGAATCTCACATAGTGCTTTAGATTTGAGACTTGTTGCATTGAAAGAAACACTGAGCCTCCGTCCTATTTTACCACATGATAAACTAGGAAACAAGAGTATATGGAGAACATAAGGCGCCTTCTCTGTATCTATTTGTTTCTCCGCAAAGAGCAGTGTGAAGCAATTTATTTGAGAGGAGGCTGCCACTTTGACTCAAGTGCACATTTTCAGAGTGCACGCTTCACCGCGCTGCCCACCTCCCGTGTTTAATTAAACCGAAGCCTCTATTTTCCTTGCTTTCCCGTAAACGACTCTGCAGATCATTAATTCTTGTGGCTTGACCGTGGGCAGCTGTTCAGCACAGGGCAACGGCAAATACCGTTCACCCAGAGAGAGGGAGAATACGAGAGTATATAGCTCTTTTGCTGTGTTTCACATCTAAACCACATGCATGAGTGAGAATCATCATTTACTATAAGCCTAAATTTGATCATCAGCAAAGTTCAAGACTGCAGAAGGATCACTACAAGTGCACAAATGATTTAGTGATT
This sequence comes from Pangasius djambal, assembly GCA_022985145.1. NCBI lineage: Eukaryota > Metazoa > Chordata > Actinopteri > Siluriformes > Pangasiidae > Pangasius > Pangasius djambal. Next base: position 5,219,401 of record CM041003.1, read on the forward strand.
TAAAAACAATCAGCCCATTTCTTTTTAAAGAGTGCAACTCAGACCTGCTTGATAAATTTAGACGCTGAGGTAGTACTCCCTGGCAGTGGGAAATAATGCTATTCGAGTTCCCATGAGTGGGTTGTCTTTGGAAACAGTTCACAGCCTAAGATGGCAAAGCCCAGACTATGACAATGAACTTGCTAAAATAGATTAGAAGACTCCTACACATGCAGCCATTACTCATTAATCTACTGAACAGGCATTTTTCAATATGGATGGATGACTTGCTGGGCAGAAACAACAGGTTTAAATCCTGGGAAATTACTTTAGGGAGGGTTGGTTTGTGTGATGGTATTATGCATGTTGCTTTTCATTTAAAATCTTGGAGATAAATTACCAATATTTTGGACTACAGGGTGTTTCTTTTTGCAATTAAATCACAGTGGGATAGAGGATTATGGATATCTTTCTAGAGTCAGTGTATAAAAAGTCATATAGCCTACATACCGTATCATCTGGAATGGTGGATTAAAATTAAAATGTTGTAAATTGTAATTTTTTTTTTATTTGTAAGTGCTATTATTTATTATATTCACAGTTAGGACATGCTATTCCAACAGTTACGGTACTTTCCTGTGCTAATCGGAAATGACCTTGACTCTAATCGTTATGTTGATAATGACATAATTAGCAGGGCTGGGCATGATTGGACAATGAATTCTATCCCACAGCATTGATGGACTATCAATTCTGATTGGCCAGAGGACTAGTTACGTTTTTGTCTTCTTTTTTTTTTTGGTCAAAAGGGGGAAAAGTGAGGGAGGTAACAGGAACATCTTCTTTCACGGATGTTGCACAGCATTAAACGTAACTCTAAATGGATAAGAACTACAGCGTGTCGTCCTTGAAACAAATAAACAATGTAATGGCTTGGAAAAGTTGATGTGGTATAAGAGGAATAAAGCGTGTCAGGGTGTGCTGTTATAGGAAAATAATTCATTCTGAGTTAACGATAACTCCTCTTCCTGTGGGGTTACATCACACCACCCTGTTGTTGATTATTTTCCTAACAGCACGCTGACAAGTATTTATTTCTTACTTCAATTTGTATAAACAGCAGTTCCTGTTTCTTGTATAATTTGTTGTAGCTGATTTCCACAAAGAATGGGAGCAATGGGTGCCAGTTTTGTCAGTCACATCAAAACCTGTTTACACTGCTCCTAGTTTTAGCTATTTTTACAGCAAAAAAAAAATCAGAAACAGGTTGTATTCAAAGGAACATCAAGCTTGATTTCTGTTTAACCGTCAAGACTGTGATGAGTCCAACAGCTGCATGCTGTGTTCAAGTGGCTGGGAATTAAAACATTTTAGTAAGACCTAGATGAATGTCTTGAGTGCTTAGCATATTTGTTTTTTATCTTATAATCATAGCACAGCTTTGTTGGTGATGGGAACAGATCCTCTGCCTCTTACACACAGTTCTGGCTTGGCAAAGCTATGACACACACACACACACACACACACACCTCCATTACGGCTCAGCACTCACGTACCCCAGCAGCTTTAACAAGCCTGTCAGACTCTTATTAATTGCATATGATTACATCTTAATTGTGGCTTTGATTGTGTGATGGCTGAAAATAGATCAAATATCCTCTAATTTGTCTGGGAGAAGTGAGGGCTTAATATGAAGTATAGAATTCACCTCTTTATGTTTGGCCATCCTCTATCCGTCGAATAATACCAAATTTCTCTCTTAGCTCTGTATCCCTTCGGTAACAAATACTCAATTATATAATCAGTTATGCAATATATTACAATGTTGAACACTCACAGTACTGTGCACACCTCAGTGTAAGAAGAGGCTGCGTGGGTTGAGTTTATACCCCATTTGGAAGACAGTTATCCTCTAATGTGGCATATTTTAGACAGATTTTGATGGCAACACTATATACATCCTAACTGCCAATCGCAGTCCCAATATCCTGTTTACCAGACGAGAGTTTAATGACGTATTTAAAAAGACTGCAGACAGAATTGCTCCTCTGACTACACACTTTTTGTTCTTATAGTACTTTTTGTACCACAGTGCTGCTGAATCGTCCAGTCTGATTGGTCAGAAGGTGTGGATTCATTCACCTTCGAATAACAGCTGGCTGTAATTCAGATCACAGGTTTCTATTAATGCGCTTATTCTAATACGTTATATGTTGTTGCTACAGTAACAACTTACACTGGGACTCGTATAGCAGCCGGCCTGCATAGACTGATTTAAAATGTGTGTTACTGTTGATATGGAGAAGTTGTAAATTTGTAAAATCTTCTGTAAGGAGACTTTTATTTAACAATTATGGAAGGAGTCTCCCGTGTTGGTATTTGTCAGAGGCAAAGTTATAACTTTAAGATTTCGCCATGGGAACGTCTTCGGGATGGAGGCATGGGTGTAGCTAAGGGCCAGCTCAATAAGACATTAGTAGTTGCAGTAGTAGTAGTTGTTGTAGTAGGAGTAGTAGCAGTAGTAGTAGTTGTAGTAGTAGTAGCAGTAGTTGTAGTAGTAGCAGTAGTAGTAGTAGCAGTAGTTGTAGTAGTTGTAGTAGTAGCAGTAGTTGTAGTCGTAGTAGCAGTAATAGTAGCAGTTGTAGTTACCAGTGTGATTTGCACAGTACAGCACAGTCATGTGATTTGAAAATTCATTTCATCGTTATCCGACAGCAATGTTATGCATTACAAGCAAGTTTTTTCACATTGACATTATTCATTATTTTGAGGCATAACACTGGGTTTCTTCACTTAGCTCCCATTAGTTAATGATACTGAGTTTGTTAGCCTAGTGTACTTCATAATATACAGCATACTTTAATGTCAGCCGTGACTGTTTTGTAGCTTGCAAGACAGCAAACAAATGTTGCTTATTTGTGTGCCTTTTATGTCCGATGGGAACCTATTCAGGTCGTACACAGATGGAGAACGCAGATTATGTAATTTTCTTAGTATTTTGCCCCACCCTAGATTGCCACCCCAAGAAAGTGGTTGGGTCTAACCTGGCCGAGTCTGGATACACACCTGGACAGAGGGCTTTGTAGTTTCTCAGTAACATGATAAGCTGCATTAGAGGCTAATGATGGAATGCACTGTTGCAGAACGTGATAAAAGGTTGTGCAATTATGCACATGCTTAGCACAAGCCAGAAACCTGCTGTTGTCACCAAGCTTCAGCCTTTGTTGCCTATTTTTAGAGACAGTATCCAGAAGCCAGCACAAAACGAAAGTAAGCGGATGAATTATTGAACAAAAGTGACTGAAACCAGAAAATGGTCACCCTGCAATGACTGGGTTTTCTGAGCAAAACAGTTAACTAGGAATTGAAAGAAAGAAATTCAATTCACCAGGTATGATTCTGTGCTAGTGACGGGAAGGTTGTGAGTTAAATTCCCCGGACTGTCAGACATGATGACGGCTTTGACCTATTAAGCCAATTAAAATGGCAAACTTCCAGATATGTTTCTAAGTGTCTTCCCTCGTGTTTAGACTTGATCCACTGGGGTATTATAAAGGTCATCACTGAGACGAACCTGTCACTGTGCTCACAAACAGCAAGCTCCGATTATAGAAGGGTACCATGGACCTGCAAAGATTTCTCCACTGAAGGGACAGCAATTAAAGCACCAACTTTATGGAAAGGCTAAAATAAAAACTGATTTAAACAGTAAAGATTTCTTTCCTGCTTTTTAAAAAGAAAAATTGCGATAGATTTTTTTTTTAGTCCTTTATTTCTCTTTTGATCTTAAACTGAAAGAGCCATTTTTGACCAATTTCTTCCAAAATTTTTCAGTACCATTCCTAACAAATATAGCTAGCTGAAGTTAGCCAAGCTAGGTTGTATATACATTGATAGATTTCATTTCACATTAGTGAACTCAAAACATTCTCAGTTTTCCTTGATTTAGATTTCAGTCAGAGTATATGAGATTGGGGGAAGGGGGCGGGGCTTCCAGGTGGTGGTGGTTAATATTAGAGAGGCAAAAACACCGGTGCAGATAATTCCAGATTCATATGTCTCTTGGTATGTTTCCCATTTTTAATAGAGTGAAAAATACTGCTCTGCTCTCTCATACTAGTGTACATAGTGCTAAAAGACACGTACTGGTTGGCTGGTCAGGTAACTCAGTATAATTTGAGTAAATGTCACTGGATATCGTGGAAGTGTAATGTCATGTAGGGTCGAATAACCTTTAGATTGCATATAAATCATAATTGTCTTTTGTTTGATTTTGCATTTTTCTTCATATTATCTATAATTTTTTTCTATTTTTACCATTTTTTGACCGAGTATAAGAATCAGTACATGCTTTTTGATACTTGTCAATACCAATAGCAATACTGATACTGAGATGAGGAACCTACTTCAATCAATCAGAAGTCACAGAACATTTTATTAACCTCTGTTTCTGTTCCTTAGTTTACAAAGTGGCAATGAAAAGCACACATGTGCTTGTTTAAGCTATAAGTAAGGAAAATTTTGTTTTCATTTTGTTAGTCGTCAGTGATCAGTTGTGGCTGATCATGAAGACTAACATACTGGGTCTTTTTTTTTTTTTTTTTTTTTTTTTTACAAGTACAGCTATGAGGAAATGAGCGCCAGTATCAGTTTCAATGTATCACTAATCTATAATGAACAATATAAAATTGCCAGAACAAATAGTAGGCCATGTTTGCTCTTATTTTGCTCTCAGTCCCCAGGAGCTCAGTTTTTGCCTTTAACCACGTCCTGTTTTCTTGGGGTATAAATATGAGGTTGCACACATATATAACCTCCTTTATCGTTACCATGGAGAAAAAAAAACATTTTCAACATGGCTGCTGATATTCCATTCATACACAAATGAAAAATGAAAAAAGGGTCTCAACAATTACCGTTTATATTAGCTTTTAGAGCCATTTTATTGCTTAGTTACGCAGTTACTTCGTATTTAAGTTGTCTAAGTAAAGCCCATATGCAGGCAGCGCAGCAAATCAGCTACTGCATGGATGAAATCTGCTTTTATATGCCTGCGCTTAAATAAATGACTTCTGTTTTTTTTTTTTTTTACGGAAGCAGGTGCAGCCTACGCAGTGTGTTTGCCAGATGGAGCTCCTCACTGATCAATTATTTACGAAATAACTGCGCAGTAATGGGTGCTTTCAGAGCCACACTTGAACAGAGGAGATAAAAGCAGGTGACAGGCTGTGTGATGGGGAAGAGAGAGAGAGAGAGAGAGAGAGAGATGGACAGATATTGGAAATGAAAAGAAAATGAGCTTGAATGAGAGGACATTTTTTATCTCTGATGTACATACAGTATATCATTATGTAATTATCTTCAGCTTATAGCTAGAGGCAGTGGTGGCTGGTCGTGATGTTGAATGGGAAGGCTGAAACATTGTAATGGGTATATATGATATATTCAATATATACTGTTAAGTTGAAAATGATGTAGGGGAAACTACGCAGACACACAGGAACGCTCGCACATTCACTGAATATCGCAGGCAGTTGAATTTGTGCTTCATGCATTTCTACAAAGAACAACAAAAAGAAAGCATTTTGTTATTTTCTTATGCTGTGTCTCCATCGGAAAACAAGCTACACGAAACGTATGGTTTAGTCATTTTTTTGTGTGTGTGTGTTATTGGACAACATGTGCGTGATCTATTTGTTTCTACTTTCTCCTTCATGCTATTTTGAAAAAAATGGATAATCAAGTATGTAGTCTGTCTTGATAACATACATAACACCTGCTATTGTATTCATAAGTGCCTTCTCAATCCTTGCTGATTACAGTGTACAGTTCCTGCTGCATTGAATTCTTCCTGAGACCCTCTTCATCTTGGTGGTTCTTTAGGATTTGGATTTTAGGATTTAGTCATTTTGGTTGGAGTAATCTATATATATTGGGACTCTAAAGCAGCAGGTAGGAAGGATCCTTGAAATGATAAGAAGAGAAAAGGGACTCCGGTAGACACAGACAGCCTGACACTGTCAAGACCTTCCTTCTTTGGTTTGCTGGTAATTAGCAAGTGCAAAGAGAGAGTGAAAGAACAGGATGGAAGGTCAAAGGCAGGAATGCCATCTTTTAAGCTATCTAGCTTTTAAATGTGCAGACGACTATAATCATCATACGTCTACTTCCTGCTAGACTCAGGGTAAATCTCTGACATGTGTGGCTGTCTGGGGAAAACCTCTGACATGGTGAAAGTTTGACATTTTCAACTATATATAGTTCTAGAAACTACAGGCTTTCCTGAACTAAAAGAGTATCTCAACCACAAGTAAAACGTTATGTAAGAAATAAAACGTGATGGTGTTATAGGAAAATAATCAACAATGGGGTGGTGTAATGCAGCTCGATACAGCAGGAATACTGTCACCACCCTGATTATTTTCCCAATAGCAGCACATCCTGACATGTTTTTTTCCTCTTAAACCTCAGTAATTTACCAACCATTACTTTTTTTTCATTTTATAATGAACACATTGTAGTTAAATGTTATGCAATTAATGATTTAGTTCCCATTACCACGTATGTTATAGCAGCTATAAACAGTTGTTCCATCACCTGCCTCTCATTTTCTCTCATTTTTGTTAATAAGACAAAAAACACAGCTTGTCATGTTACCAAGAAACCATAAAGTGCAATTTTCAAAGACTTTCCTGTGGTGGAAAACTAACTGACCATTCCAAAGCGCTGACTCTGTAGACTCCTTCCATAAATGTTAAATAAACAAATCTTTATTGAAAGCTTTGTATCAATGATTATACGTTTTCTTTGTTAAACCAGATATTTCTTCTTCTTTTGGCTGTTTGCTGAATTCCAACTTAAATATAGTTGAATTTATCTAATATTTCCTAGTATAAGATTATAATAGACCAAATACATGAGTATTAAACATATTTCTAGACATTTCTACTAATTTCAAGCTTGATAAATTGTTCTAATGGCAGATCATTTTTTCTAAATTTATGCACTGATTTCTAGAAAGAAGCAAAATGATTATTAACAGAATAAGAAAATTTAAAGCATGAAATGAGTAAAATCATCTGAAAACAGGTTGAATAATAATATATTAGATACATATTAGATACATATTAGATAAATTTACCCATATTAAAGACATTTTTACTTATATTTATTAAGATGTTCCCAGGCCATCACATATGTATCTTCAACGCAAGGTTGTGTTTCATTTACAAAATCACATCTTTTTTTTTTCATGCTCTGCAAATCATCTTCATTAAAAGTGCCCAGTGTTAAGAGAAATGTTTTCTCTGCTTCCAGTGGTGTACGTTTGCTGTAAGCTGCAGACATTCAGGAAGCTGATGGTGCAGTTCAAGAAGCAGCGGCTTCCCCAGGAGGAATACGTCTTTTTCTTCATTGATCTGTTCGGAGAGAGTGTGCAGAGACTTCCGGCTAAACCGTGGGCTCAAGGAGACGCAGACGATGACACTGCCAAGGAAGCCTTTAAAGTGAGTCAGCTTTTAATGTCTGATTCTTACCAAAGATTACAGGTCTTAGTCCTCATCCATGTGAACTGTACATCAGTTTGTTACTGCTGGAAACAATGGTCATATAAGAAACTAATCAGACCACTACATCAGTGATTATTTTCCTATAACAGCACACACTGTCTTGGTTTATTTCTTTACATAATTTACACTACAGTAGGCATGAACTACAGACGTTTGTTTAAATTGCCTTAGGAACAGGGAGTTAGAACATTGCCACTATATAATATAAGTAAATGTAAAGATTTGCCCTTTGTCATTTGATAATTAGAATTCTTAATGATTAAAATAAATGCCAGCCTTTGTTTTTTTTTTTATAATTTGCCGATTCAAATTATAATAGGTTTCACCCCAGGGAACTGTATTACACATTCAGCAGTGTATACGCAGCCAAGACACTACTTGAACACTGCTGGGAGGCTTAGTCTTCTCATTTAAAATGTTAATAAAGTCATACTGAGCATGAGGATTTGCATTTGGTGACCTTTTCCAGTTGGGCATTTGGAAAACAGTTATCCAGTTACACTAACAAGGGAGATAGAATTTAATCTTAGCACACAGCTGAGGAATTGAGAGTTAAGCATTTTGGTCAAAAGTTCAGTCTTGGGGTAGTTCACAAATTAGAGGTCACAACTTTGCAGTAGGGGTGTAACACATTGCCTGTATCTGTATCTGTTTAGTGCTGCCAATATTCATTTCTGTATCTGTACTCGGATGTAAACCGGACGAAACAGACGTAGGTGTGGCCTAAACTGGAAGTAGAGATTAAACTGTTTAACCCCGCTTGCATGGTTATTATTTTTCGTGTACCTGCTTGCTATATTTTTTAATGAATTTAGTCTGAATTTCCCCAAATTTAAACCCACTAGTAGCCTAAACAACCACTGCGACCCGTAGTTGATAAGGACCACTGCCCATTAATGAACATGGTCCTTGTTTGTCCCATGAGCTTCAGACTTGCGCCCCTCATACGTGTGCCCACATCACATGAAAGTAAAAACCTCTTGCTAGTGCAGGTTTTTTATTGTATTTGGCAGGATCCCTATCCTGGTAAGATCTAGTCTCAAATATTCGTGTCTGTATTTGTTTCCATTATTTGTTTAGAGCACATTATCCCTTCAATCTGAATAATGTACTGTATACATATTTGGTTGCATCTCTTTTCCTGAACCTCCAATCACTAGAACAGAGCAGTAGCCAGTACAATATTACTGCCTTTATATCAATGTGAGATTTTAAAGAAAGATACTTTCTGCTTCTGCACATTGATGAATGTCAGCGACTAGCCAGGATTCATCTCCATTTTCAGTCTCATGGTCAAGTATCAGCGTCCTCTGGAATATAAAAATTTTTTCACCTTAAAAGGGCTTTTGGCTTTTGTATTTTTTAACACAGCTCTTCTCTTATAAGGGCATGCTTCAGGTTCTTATATTTTACTTTATATTCTGCTTGTGTAAATTAAGCTGTAAGTGGTATGAAGCAGCCAAGGTCTTTACAGGCATGTCTGTGTGATGAGAGCCAGGAGGATTGTAACATTGCTGGGTTCTGTCATTCGAGCTGGTCCACATCCTCTGAGGATAGCGACTGATGCTCCTCGCTTAGGATCTAGTATTTTTAGGATTTAATTCAAATCCTATAAGATGGAGAACAATGCTGATATTAGAAAGGGAATGGAATACATGTATGTGTACTTCTGTGTGAGAAATGGAGGAAAAAGCAAACTACCTATTTTTTTTTATTATTATTATTTATTTACCGTAGACGTGTTTTGTTTGCCTCTGTTTTTTGTACAGTGACAGGGTTGGTGTCGGCGAAGGCTGCTTGACATGCTCTGTTCTGAACAGAGACGTATTTGTCTGAACTGATTGGGCTCAGCGCTGATGAATGACAAACGCAGCACTTTCATGAGCAGCCTCTTTGATTAATACTGAAGGCGCTGACCACATACACAGAACTGCATCTGACACCCAGACAACAGAGAGATAAGACGCTCAGGAATAAAAAGAGCAAGAAGTTTTCCATTTTTGCATTCCGTCTAGAGTCTAGTGTTATTTGGTCGTGGTGTTAACTTTCAATTAGACGTATCTCAGAAAAAAAAAAATGGTGTCATTTTAATTATACCATTTTGATTATGTATTTAGCTGTACTAGGTCCTGCTACAGGAATATAATTTCTCTTTCTCTTTAGAAATTTTATGCATTTATATCTAATAAAATTAGTGAAAGTGTTTTGACTTTCAAGTTACAGTATATCATTATGACAGTTTCCTTTGTTCTATGTTAATACTATACAGAAATTATAGAAATAATGAATTGTTCTGCTAGGTGCATTGCTCACTGTATCATTATTTATAGGTCATTTTTCCTCTACCAGCTTTTGAGTGACTTGCTGATGTTGTGCTCAGTCTGAGGATATTAAAAATGATACCAAAAACCAAGGCTTTAATGCAGGTCTGAAAGCTTTAGCTCTGTCTATTTTAATATCTAGACCATCCAATATTGGCTTTTATAAATGGCACGAGGAGAAGCACTTTTAAAAACCAATGTAGACATTTAAATATGCCCTTTACATCAACTTTAGATTTGAAATCAAATAAAAGTTATTTGTCATTTGATCAATGTGTTGAGCTACAAGAACATGAAGAAATAGGGTCACACAGAGGAAAGATGCCATGTATATAGACATTTTATCAAAAAATATTAGATGTATTTCCTGAAGACTGAAGTCATTTTAGATATCAAGATTCCATAAGACAAAAGAAATGCAAAAAAAATGATTTCATGGAGAATGAAATAAACAAAATAGTGAACAAAATAAGCGTAATAACCGTATTTTGTCTTACAAAAAACATGTTTCTGTGAGAAGTAATCTTATGCTACGTTCGGACTAACTAGCAACAAGTTACTTGCGTCGCGTGTAGTTTGTCTCTTGTAGGTGTGTAGCGAGCGCTACTCTTATTGCTTGTGGATGTGCACTGTCCGTTATGCTATAGTTACTAAAAGAAACAGTAGTAGCTATGTATAGCTGTTAAAGCTAACTAAGCTTTGATTGATTTACATGATACGTGCTAGGTTTTGTTGGCAGATTAGCAAAACAAGCTACTAGAGCCACTAATCATCTGTGCTACTTCCTTTCAAGCTTTATTTTTCTTCCTAATTTCTCTAGACACATTTAATGAGAGGTTGTGTATGAAATAATACGATGAAACCATCTTAGAAAGCAAAGTTTTTCTTAAATTTTACACATTTACCATTGGATTGGTCTGAGGAATCATTTGAGGAATCGTTTGGTTTTGCCGCTGTACCACGTCATACCCAATTTGCATAGAATCGAGAATACACAAATTCAGATGCCACTTGTCGCACTATGGCTTTGTCGCTTTCTAGTGTGATCGTAGCTTTAGTACAAATGTAACAAAAATTTTAGTAAATATAACCATGTGTTGCAAAATATATCTATGATATTGAAAATACCTGTGATCTCAGAATACATTCGTCTCTGCAGTTTCGTCTGTTTATGATACATTTTACCTTGTTTTTTTTTTTTCTCAGAGTGTGAAGATTTTGACCTACAGAGAGCCTCAGAACACAGAATACAAAAAATTTGTGTCCAAGTTGAAGACAGATGCCAAGAAAATGTTCAACTTCAGCATAGATGACTCACTGGTAAGTATGGAAAGGTTAAAGCTAAAAGTTAATTACACAGAAACAAGAGAAAGGTTTGGAACTCAGAAGGTACCTGTGTTGATGGCGAACAGCTGCTCGGTGTTTTGTGACTTCCTTTAATGAAAAAAAAAAAAAAATCAGGAAATCTTTGTTGGTCAGTTACGGCTACATTGCCAGTTCCACTGGAATATTCCATACTCTGTCAATAAACCCAACGGGAATTCGTTTAAAAAGGAAAAAGAAAAGATAAAGAGCTGACAGATCAAAATCAAAGTGTCCCTTAACTTATTCCTTAAGAATATGATTTTAAATGGTTATATACTCTGGGAATCTGATTATATAGACTGGTTTTGGTCCAAATGTATTAACAAATATCAAAAGATATATTTTTCCCTTAGGAAAAGAGATATTCTCTGTACTTATGTCTAAGCAAGTGTTATGTAATTCCATAAGATAGGCTCAACATCAACTTCATATGCAGTGTGCTCACTTTTTAGCTGCAGAACCTGCATTCGAAGATAGCTAGCTAACTATAAATAAACAAAAACATGTCTGTTATGTGGCTGTTGTGTTGGTGTATTTTTACAGGCTTGAAAAATATGACGGTGTAAATCCAAACTGAATACTGGATCTACCTTGTGTCTGTGTGTGACAAATCCAAGCTCGTTTGCTAGCATTTGACTAGCTGGCTAGCTGTTAGGGATGACAGGGAAATTAGCCAAAGTGCATATATGTTTTGTATAGATCTTGGAATTTTTAATAAGGGTAAAGTTGTTGAGAGCTTCCTAGGATATTTTGAGTAGATTATTAAGCATTTAAATCATATTTAAAATCTCTACATAGTTTATTTTAAGCATTATGAGCATTGTTTTTTGCTTATATTTTGTGGCAAGTTATTGCATCATCCTGACGAAGCCAGTGTTTGTGTGTTTGTGCCGGGTAACTTACCTTTTACATAAATGTAGGAAGGAACTATATTTACTGAAGGAAAGTGAGTCAGCTCAGCGAGAGCTTTCAGCTGGAGCTCCTGCACAAGTGCTTCCTGAAAAAGGCATCGGTCAAGCAGTCAAAAGCTTATTTTTGCGATAAATCGTACACTGATAATGTTTTAAACAGCATGTTGCGCCATGTGCTTTTAGGAGAGGCTTTTATAGCGTGTACTTTCTAAAACCATCATTGTGTAAGGAGTGGAGCTTGTTTTTTTGTGGAGATTCTTTAATGGAAGATGTTAGTGCTTGTAGAGTAACTGAGTACAGTGAGTACAGCAAACGGACAAAAAAAAAAATCTTGATTACCTTACTTTCTCATGCATTCAATTTAAAGCCTGTTAATGATTTCTCATGCTTCTAAAATACAACTAATCATTTAAACATGATGAAAAAATGTACAGGCTTTCGTATGAGTCAGTTTCATAACTCATTATTTGTTAAACTCAGAAATTAGACACAGATTATGAGAATTACATGGACTTCAACTGTGAAATGGACTTGATCCTTCTTTTAGTATCTTGAAATCTAAAATTTTATACCATGAGGAAGGTTTTGGAAGGATTTGGCGAACAGTTTCATTTCAGTCATGAGACTGTAGCGTAAACTAGTACATTTGGGAATAATTGGTATTACACCACAGAGCTGTTGAATCGCTGATTCTGAAGGTGTTGATTCATTTTCTATAACAGCATGACGCAGACCGTAGTGTAACTGTGAGGCAAATCACAGGTTTATATTAACTCGCTTGTTCTAATATGTTATTGTTTCTATAGTAACAACGTAGACAAGGACTTGTATGGCAAACGTTCCACATAAACAAAAAAAAAATAGAAATCTCGTCTATATGAGATTTCTGTGAGGAGATGTTTAAATAGCGTTTTGGAAGGAGTCTTCAGTGTCAGCACTTTGTAACAGTCAAATTGCTGTGGTATAAGAGGAATAAACACTTCAGGACATCCTGTTATAGGAAAATAATCAGCTTCAGGGTGGTAATAGTAACTCTGCTTTGCGTGGGGCCGCATCACACCACCCTGTCGTTGATTATTTTCCTATAACAGCACATCACTGAATGTTTTCTTCCTTACTTAAAGAACTGCCTACCAAGAGCACCCCATTTTGTATATATGAGCTAAGAGCAGAATGTCACATCTCTCCTGTTTCTGTGTGTCTTCTAAGCATTCTGTGTTAACCTTAACTCTGTGACGTTAAACATCAGACCAGACCTGAGGGGTTTTGGCCAATCGCTCCACTCGACACACCTCCGCAGGGAACACAATGGCTCTTTGTTTTCCGAGATCTGAAGCTATTCAGGAGGCACTGTGGAGAAATGTGCTGGCATTACTTTAATCAGGCTCCAGTGTGCTGCTGGCGGTGTGTGTTCCCTCAGCAGAACAGTTTAACATGCTAAAATATGCTCGGGGAAAGCTTTTTTACAAGCACTGAAACAGAACAACAGAGGGAATGAATGTGTTTGTCTCAATTTCACATCATGAAAACTGGCCTAGCATTCATAGTTCATGATATTATCACCGTCTTTGTGTCAAAATATGGCATGTACTTTCATGGTTTATTGTACATTATTATTTCTTTTTACATTACACAGATTGCACTACAAAAACATACAAATACCTAATTAAAAATACAAGAACAAAATTCACTCAGAATATACAAATTCCTATGACATTCCTCAGGTATATTTAATTGTCCAAAAAAAAAAAAATGTCTGTGTCCATTCAGTATCGAGCTATATTACTGTATACAGTATAAGGAATGATCAACACATGCCTATTATGGGTATTTTTCTCTAAAAGCATGAAATAACAAAATCACTCACACGTTGTTAATCCATTGAAATATTTATCTGCTAAAAAGATAATGTGATAATGAGAGGAGTTTTATACTGTCTCTGGCCAAAAGCACGAATGGAAATCCCAGTGGAGTGCTTTGGTAACAGTGCCTCAAACACACACTTTCCAATTACTTCTCTCTCCTCTTTATGAATTTAATTATCAGACACAAGTACATATTTACTAAACCTATTCTAAAATCGAATGTCTTTGGATGTCAGTCCAAATTTCGTTAATTCAGGGTGTATCCCAAACATGAGTGTTTAATATGCTGGATGTATTGCACTTTCTTTATTTATTATAACAGAAATGTCTTTGGGACTTACTGCGTCACAGAAGAGCTGCTAAAACAGAATTATTTAGCAGTTCGTTAATAGACAGGTGATTGTTTAAGTAAGGAATAAGACACAATGGGTAGTACGGTTATAGAAAAATATTCAGTGACATCATGGTGTGATGTAGGCCAACACAAAAAGTTGATTATTGATAGTATTTCCCAAAGTGTTTTATTTCTCTTATACCACAGCAATTTGCCAATGCAAACAGTTTTTTTCATTATTATTATTTAAAGAACAACACATCATACTTTTTATCCATGTAAAGTTACTTTTAGTGTTGTGGAATGTCCACAAAACTGAACACTTTCTTGTTTCTCAAAGGTTACAGCTTTATCTTTGACTGTTACAAAGTGGTGACACTGGAGACTCCTTCCAAAAATGGTACATAAATGTTAAATCTCCTCAAAGAAAAATACACCATATCAACAATAACGTGTTTTTAATCTGTTTATCTAGAGCATGCACCAAGACAAGATGCTGTGTGAGTTACTATTGAAATGATAACATTAGAGTGAGTGCCTTAGTATAAACCTGTGATTTGCCTTGCTTTTGTGATTTGACCAATCAGAATTAAGCATTCAACAGTACTTTGGTACAAATAAGCACATAACTCAATACGAGATAAATACGACCTCAGGTTTCATAATCATAATATTTATTGCATTGCATTCCATCATTTGAGTGCAAATCACCTTGCCACAAGCAGTTAAAACACTTGATGCAGTACATTATGGGAAATGTACTCTGTCCCTTTCCCACAGAGTATAACACCGTGTAAATACCAGAAAGTAGCAGCCAATGGGAAGTCTTGTTAAAACAGATTCTATGACATTTCTGAAAATGCTGGACTATTCCTGTACTAGCACCTCGTTATGAAAACTAGCATTTGGTACACAAGCCTGCTTTTATTAGACAGAATTAGTGTATAATCTTAATCCTCTGTGGAATGCTGTTTTCCATAGCAGGTGCCTCTTAATTCATATTTGACAGACATGCTTTTTTATCGCGAGGATTTGCTGAGGCAGCGTTCTGCTGTTGTTTATTATTAATAAGACAGAATCAAATGGCTCCTGTGCGAGCGGCGAGCGTGGGAGTCTGGAGCTGTAGCAGCCATTATAGGAAACAAGGGAGTAAGGGTGGAAAAGAGAGACAGCTGAGAAAAGAAATGCAGGTAATGAAGTGACAGGAAGTGTTGGTAAGCAGGCGTGAATCCTGCATGAGGGACACTTCATTAACGTCGCAGTCATTTCAACAAATCAAGGGCAATTACAGTCAGAGACACAAATTGGAATATCAATCAGGACTAAAGAATGAACTAATCAGAGATAACAAGGTTTGATATAGATTGAGGACGAAACGCTCGCTTAATATCGGGACACAAGAGTGAAAATGTGACATGACTAAGGAATGGAGTGGTGCATATGACGTCATGTGGGGTGTCAGTTCAGATCTGTATCACGTGTGTGTGTGTGTATCAGGATCATGACATTTCTCTCTTACTATAACTCTGGAGCTTTTCCAAATGCTGTGATATTCCTAATTAGTGCTCTTATTAGTGTACTAAAATATCATCCATGTCCCAAATGGCTGAATGCATAGAATCTGCTCTAAAACATCTAGATAGCTATATTCACATTATATGGTTTAGCTTTGATAGCCATTGCTATTGATTCGGTAGCAGCAGCACAATAGCGTAATGTCAGTCATTTTGTCACTGTTCTTTATCACACATTATTTATGTATGCTAATTAATCCGTAACTGATGACAGTACACAGTAGTAGTTAGATCACTGTGGTAAATCTAGCTGTAGAAACTGAAGTGTGAGTATATATGGGGTTTTACAGTAACCACCAGATTCTTGGAGGAAAAACTACTACTGCTTAAAATTTAAACTGTTTACAATTCTTTTAATTGAATTACCACCCGTTAGACGTGTAGGTGTCAACTGAATTCCACTAAAGCAACTGGCTTTCTGGCTATCTGGGAAACATCATACAGAATTATAAGCTAATTTTCAACGTTGTTGTTCTTCTTCTTTCTGCTGCTCCCGTGCGGGGTCGCCACAGCGGATCATTGGTCTGCATATTTGATTTGGCACAGTTTTTACATCATGCTCTTCCTGACGCAACCCTCCCTAGTTTTATCCAGGCTTGGGACTAGCTCTGGAAGTGCACTGTCAGTGGCTGGAATTGGTTCCCTGGCCAGGGATCAAACCCCGGCCGCGGCAGCGAGAGCGCTGAGGCCTAACCGCTTGTCCTCCAGGGACCTTAAGCTAATTTTCAGTAAACGAGTCTAACTGATAGATTGTAGGGTGTTTGAAGTCACAAAAAAAATGAGATAATAACTTGAAATAATGACTTATTGCTAAGTCAAAATAATGAGCTATTAGGTCAAAATAATGACATAAAATTTAGATCATCGAGAGTTATTAAGTTGAATTAATGGTTCAGGGCTTCCGCACACTGACACATAGTAACACGTAAAAAGATTTGATGAGTAGAACTATAAAACAAATACAAACATTAAATTTATCAAACGTTATTTAAATAACTAATGATCTTACTGACTTTTGCGGTGTGTATGAAGTACAGTATGCACAGATTACTCAGGAATATACAGAGACTGAGCAATACAGGGAATATTCTGATTATAAGGTGTGTATTTTAGGTTATATACAAATTGTACATTATCGTAATTACACTATGATCATCACATACAAATTACACTCTGGATGGGAGCTTACAGTCTGTTAATTATGTGCTCAAAAAGTCCTTTTTTCACAATATATATGAAATTATTCAGCATGCAGTAACAAGCACTTTGAGTTGCATTTTAATGAGAAATATTAAAACATAAAGGCCCTTACATAACACACATGACACTTACATAAATAGTTATAAAGACCTATTCCAGTAGTCAGGTGTCAGCAGTCATGACATGATTGCTGAGTCAAGAGACTGAGATATTTGTCTTATGACACTTTCCAGGCTGATGTACATTAGAGTGTGATGAAAACTGTCTTTGTAGCTGGTTTGTCAGAGTCATGGCGATGATGTGAAATAGCCTGCCAAGTGCAAGTTAGCTGGAAAATTGAGCAAAGGCAAGCAGAAAAACAATCTCAGAATGCTCAGAGGCTCAGAACTCAAACCATCAAATCGAAACCCTGCTACACGGTTTTCACAATGACAGTCATAACAGGGTTATTTCCAGAGGTTCTTCAACTTTTTGAAGCCAGGGACCCCTTTACCTGTACATTCCACAGACATTTTAATGAATGAATATTATTTAAATGTGTGCAATAATTACAGTGGCAGTTTCTTGGAGCTTTTTATTATTGAACTTTCACCCGACAAGTAAATAAATAATCCGAGGTTTGGGTTAAATCCATTTAATTGAAGTGACAAGTCAAAACAGCTGGGCCGAGTTCAGAGGATTCACTTTTCACACACTGGTATTCACATCTCAGACGTAACTCTGGGCTTACGCTATTCAGAAGCCGCTCGAGAGTCACACAAGCGAGTGGTGGAGTTCGCCGAAAACAGAGGCGTATTTCCATCACGGGCAGATCTGAACTTGAAATTAAGCGCAGTGTATAAAATCATGCAGATACAGACCATCTGTATCAGCATGTTGTGCATTCTTGGATGCTTTTCTGCTCAACACAGTTGTAAAGAGTGGTTATTTGAGTTACTGTAGCCTTCCTGTCTGCTCGAACCCACCTGGCCATTCTCTTCTGACTTCTGTCTTCAACAAGCCGTTTCTACTCACAGAAGAGAAGTGTTTTTTGTTTTTCGCACCGTTCTGTGCATCTAGAGACTGTTGTGTGTGAAAATCCCAGGGGATCAGCAGTTTCTGAAAAACTCAAACCAACCTGTCTGCTGTGGTCAAAGTCACTGAGATCACATTCTGATGTTTGATATGAATATTAATTGAAGCATTTGACCTGTAGCTGCATCATATTTTGCATTGCGCTGTTGCCTCAAGATGATTGGATGATTGCATGAATGATCAGGTGTTCCTATTACAGTGGCCAGTGAATGTAGGTTTTAATGTACTCCTGTGAATATAATACAATATTTATATATGGAAATCATTGTATGTGTAAAAATGATTATGATGATCTTGATTTAATCTGGACTTGAAACTTGTACTTGTTGCTCCCTTCTCGCTCATTTTCTCCATTAATCTCTCCTTTTCTACCATCTCTTTGCATTTCATTATCCCTCTCCCTCTCTCTCTCTCTCTCTCTCTCTCTCTTTCTGTCACGCACACATGTTCAATGTGCATGAGTCCATGCAGCAGATGTCTATAGTTGCCATAGCAACTTCACTTTTTCATCTCCACATTCATTTTTCTCTCTCTATCCAGTTGCTCTTTTTGGAAGCGCCTCTTTCTCTTCCCTCTCTCCTTTACGTTCCACTGCTCGTTCTGTCAAGAAGTGGAAGCATCAATTGGCTGCTGTTCTGCTTCCACTCCGAGTCGCACAGCAGCCGCTGATGCTAAACTTAGTCTCGTGTTCATATCTTCACCAGAGGAAGACACTGAACACAGATTAGGAGTGGAACAGTATGATAATAACAACACAATATCGCAGCATTCGCGAGTTGAGAAGACGGCATTCACAATGACATGATTAAATTAGTAATAGTTGTTAAGAGTATCACTCCTAGCCTTCAGCAGTTTTAGTATATGTGTGGCAGAAAAACTTGATCATATGAAGGGTATTCTTAGGCGGCGACACTCGGGTCAGGCTCTTAAATTTTAAGTATAACAACGTTATACTTAAAATGAATAAATACACTATATGGGCAAAAGTTTGTGGACACCTGACTATCACACCTGTGTGTTCTTGTTGGACATCCCATTCCAGATTTAATTCCCCCTTTTAATGTTATAATAAGCTCCACTCTTCTGGGAAGGCTTTCCACTAGATTTTGGAGCGTGGCTGTGTGGATTTGTAATCATTCAGCTACAAGAGCCTTAGTGAGGTCAGGCGCTGATGTTGGGTGAGGGGGTCTGGGGTGCAGTCGGTGCTCCAGTTCATCCCAAAGGTGTTCAGTGGGGTTGAGGTCAGGGCTCTGTGCAGGACACCTGAGTTCTTCCACTCCAACTTTGGCAAACCATGTCTTCATGGAGCTCTCTTTGCGCACAGGGGTATTGTCATGCTGGAACGGGTTTTTGATCTTCAGTTCCAGTGAAGGACACAGAATATAATTCTGTGCTTCCAACTTTGTGGTAACAGTTTGGGGAAGAATCGCATATGGATGCGATGGCCAGGTCCATATAATTTTGGCCAAGTAATGTATGTGACCAAGGTGAACTCACAGACAGATAAATTATATCACTGAGGAACCTGAGATTTATTATGCTAAAAGAAAATATATGTGAACAAAATGAGCTAACTTTACATTCATGATTGACCATGTTCTTATATGAAAAGAAGCCAAGCCATTTATTATTAGCCTTAGATTATGTGGAGCGTCCACCATTCAAGTCCCTGTGTGTGAGTTGTTTCTATAGAAACAATAACATATTAGAACAAGTGCATTAATATAACCCTATCATTTATGGTACAGCCGGTACTACTTTAACGATTCGAGAATTCAACCACACTGTGGTATGAAATATGACTAATTGTTTACATGGTTAGTGTTCTACTCACAACTGATCACAATTTAACATGTTTTAATATGTTATTACACAGATATAATAATTACACAATGTGTTTGTGTGTGTGTGTATGTGAGAGAGAGAGCGAGAGAGAGAGAGAGAGAGCTGGAAAATTACAAAAAGATGTTGGACTCTGGACTTACAGAACCCTAGCTGCGCCCTCCTGCAGTAAACCACGTGTGGATGTTCAGTTCATTCCAGTTGTTTTTTAGATAAATAAATAATAAATGTCTGATTGACGAGTGCTTGGCACAGGGCAGTTCCAGCTTCAGCACCTAGAGATTAATGCACTTATGACCTTGACCTCACTTACAGCTCTTGGCTCTTGGAGCAAATGATGGACAGGTGGGTTGTTTTTTGTTTTAGCTTTTTTTTTTTTCCAGCTTGAGTAGATTGCTGTTGAACTTGGCATTCCCAAGCCACTTGGAGTTGAGTAATAGCTCTGCATGTTGTGTGTTTTCCTTCAGGGCTCTGTCATCTCCCATATTTTTCTCATTCATCATCAGTGATTAAGAATGGAAACAAACGTGTTGACACAGGGGAATGGGAACGTTGAAGTGTTGATGTAATCACCCAATGAGCTGAGGGGAAGAGATGATAAAAAAAAAACGATAGTGACAAGAGACAATTCAAGAGCGGGTAGAAAAGCGGATAAATAGCATGATAAATGCTTCACCGATCACTTCAATTCACGGCAGCCAATGCTGAATATTAATATTAATATTAATATTAATATGAATGAAAGTAATACAGATATTATTAATATATATTGCGATTACAAACAAGACAAGACATGTTTGGTGGACAAATACATTGTCAGGTGTCTAAACTCTCAACATGGCTGTCTGTCCGTAAATGGTGCCAAACCTTGAGGAGTAAAAACTAAAAGTTGTATGTTACAGGTTATGAATTTTTTAGCCTTGTACTATTGCACATATATGGCACTTTTATACCTATTAGTCAATTTGCTGTGTTTGACTCAAAATGGATACTCTGGGTTCATTTGCTATTTGGTTTGGTTTCACGCTGCATTAACAAACCAAAAAGCAAGAAAGGAAACAGGCTGAGGAGTGAGTAAGGCTGAGGAGTGAGTAGGGCTGAAAACATCCTCTTAAAACATTTCGCTTGTATCATCCACCATTTGTTTTCTGTTTTTATTTCTTATGGCTCAAGTTAAGCAGCTTACATCTACAAAAAATTCTACCTGCACCCCAAAATACATGGCATGCTATGTTCACTTACTGCAGTCGAGTCGAGTCGAGTCAAATCGCTTTCTCAGATCAGATCAGATCATCCTGTAGTTGGATATCTTTAATCAGTTGAGTCGAAATGAACCACATGAAGGAGGGAATGCTAGCTAGCCAGTGTATATGCTGAACCTCAAACAAAGCTAGCTTGCTAACATGTCCAGGAACATCATGATTGTTACATGTGATCCAACTCATTAATAGCAAGTCATTTACATTTACATTCAGTTGCTAGTTCATACACCTACTTTATATATACACTCATACATATACATACATATTGTTAGTGTGCAATGCTTGACTCTAGCTAATCTGTTGCTATGCACTACACACACCCACACACACACCCACACACACATTCTCCATCGAAGATTCAATGGATAGGAACCATAGGACCACCACTGAGTCACTTTGGATGGTGTATTATGTATTATTCTCAGTACAGCAGTGTGTGTGGTGTTGTGTGTATGCTTATATTCAGTGTAGAAATAATAGCTCACTTTGACCTTTACAATTGCACCTGAGTTTGTTGATGTTGTCTGCTCCCAGAATGACATTACCTACACTGCATGGCATCCATTTAACCACTAAACACTGGTGCTCAGTCAGTCAGTTTGAGATATTGACTATCATTGTTCTCTTATTCTATTTTATTTTATTTTTTTTTTCAGATGAACCTGATAGCAGGAGGCTTCCATGACGGAGTGCTGCTCTACTCTCATGCCCTAAACGAGACTATGAACCAGTCAGGACAGAAACCACCGGGTAATGTGGTCACCAAGAGGATGTGGAACCGTACTTTCCATGGTCAGTCTCTAAATCTGGGTGAAAATATAGGCATTTATGCTTTATGTCATGTCAGAAATAGCAGCATGCTTTCCCAAACAGACATACAGGTGTTGAAGATTGGAAAAACATCGTCTCATCTTTTTCTATTCTTTATCTGTCCGGTTTCCGTGAACCTGCACCCATTGTAGCCCAGATTCCTGTTCTTGGCTGACAGGCATGGAGTGGAGTGGTTTTCTTTTGTTGTAGCCCATCAGCATCAAGGTTTGATGTGTTGTGCGTTCTGAGATGCTTTTCTGCTCACCACGGTTGTAAAGAGTGGTTATTTGAGTTACCATAACATTTCTCTTAGCTCAAACCAGTCCATTCCCCTCTGATCTCTCTCATCAACAAGGCGTTTCTGCCTACAGAACTGCCGCTCACAGGATGTTTTTAGCTTTTTATCCTATTCTGGTTAACATCTAGAGACTGTGAAATTCCCAGGAAATCAGCAGTTTCTGAAATAATCAAAGCATCCCATCTGGCACCAACAACCATGCCATGGTTAAAGCCATTGAGAGCATTTTCTCCCCATTCTGGTGTGAATATTAACTGAAGCTCTTGGCCTGTATCTGCATGATTTTATGCACTGTGAAGAGAAATGGGAAATAGCTTACAGTCTGCTACAGTAATGCTAACATATCTACATTTTCCCAGCAGATGCTCATAAATATCATAATAAGATTGATAATGTCAGCCTGGCAGCCACCGTGAGTTTTCCAAGCATTTACAAATGATTAATGCTGGAGTGTAGCTAACCATATGGGTGTTCTTCAAACTCCCTGATCAGCTGCTGCTGTCCACAGCTCTCTTGTCTTTCATATTCCGAATGATTTCCTTTTTTTCTATGCTGATGGGCATTTTAGCAGCTCTGTTTATAAACCACTAAAAAATACTAGCTAGCCAGTTAGCTAAACAATATTCGAATCATCCTGATATGTGAACAACAATCCAGTGTAGGAAAGATGGATTTATATTACAGATTTAGAGCTTTGAGCTCTTTCCCTGGTACTCACAGGCACAGAGGTCACGTGGTATCCCATTTTACCGACATTGTGCAGCTGCATCATGATTATGATCATACGCCTCATCTACTTCTTCAGAAATATTAGCCTTTCTTGCAATCAGAACTATTTTTAATAATAAATCATATACTTTACTTTATGCTATTAACACTGTTAGTATACTATTAGTCTTTACTATTTACTATTAGTCATAGTGCAAAGCAAATTTCCTTCTTAGAGACAAGAAACTAAACTGAAGTAAATTCGGTCGAGTTTCCCAAAAGCATCGCAGCAAAGCATCAGCGTTGAACACTCTCTCTCCCAGTTACGAAGATCTTCACTTCGCAGTGCTTTTGGGAAACTCAGCCTTGATTATTATCACTTTAATTTATCTCTTTGCACTTCTTTTCACCAGGCAGTCTAAACCTTTTTGCAGCCAGGGAGCCATTTAACTGTAAAATAAATATGCGGACCCCCTCCAAATACAGTCCAACTATTTTTTTTATAAGTTATTGAGGTTGTAGATTAAACCCTTTCCATTCAGTTCAATTGACCAGACATACAGGCCAATAACTATAGATATCATACCATAAATTATAAATATAATAGCTTTTATAGGGGAAAAAAAAAAATCACAGACACCCTGACTTTGCTTCACGAAGCCCACCATGCTAGTTTTATTGTTGATATTTCTGTTTATTTCAACACTGTTATTGCAATTAAAAAAAAAAAATCTTGTTTTATTATTACAATATTATTAATATGTTTAATAGCTTCAGATGAAAACTTCATCTTACTGTTGCAGCTGGTATAAAATAATTCACTAACGCCAGGCTGATTTGCCTCCTGTACATCTAAATCGTTATTCTCCCCCAAAGTAATGCATAGTGAAAGTTTTCAGATATGATCAGTGAGAATAACATTACATCTTGGCATTTCAGCTTCAGACCTAAACTTCAAAAAAATCCGATTAATCAGACAATCTAGAAAAGTGTCTACTGTTATGCGGCTCAGCTGTGGATGAATTTAAGATCAACTCTGTACATTTACATTCCTGAGATGCACAAATTGCAGAAAAGTAAGTACATACTGTACTAATCAACATTTTCACACTATCTGGAATTCAGATTAAGGACATATATGTTCTTAGCAGAGATAAGCCTCAGGTGTGATTGAACCTAAGCTCAAATTTGTACATCTGTACAACTTTATTGTCAATTCTGAACCCTGGTGCCTTAACAGGTCCAAAAGAAAGGTGCAACAACACACTGAGACTAACAGTCATTATAACGTTTAGCAACTGTAATACATCCTGAGGGGGAAAAAACAGTAAAAGTTTGTATAAAAACTTATTTAGTAATTGACTGGATATACAGTATATAGTGGATGTAGTAAAAATAAAGCGGACCAAAAAATCTAAATCCTCATTCTCAGGACGTTTTGGACATTTATTCTGCAATTCTGAGGCTGCAGGAGGTGAACCTACTTCATATTTGAAATTAAATAAGGTAACAATTTGCAAGCTTGTTTCTGTGCTGCTCAAAAATGAACATGCGGATTAACTTATTTCAGTATTACCAACTCTTCTCAATTGAATTAGAGCCAATAAAACCACATTTGTGCTGTGTTTGACTCTATGGTGTTTTTGTGGTCTAAATTGGACGGGCTCATTAAAACTGTTTATAACGCATTTTAAAATATTTTGTATTACCTAATGTTGAATCACTCGTTTTAGGAAACCTCATTGCTACTCATTCTGTCAAGTTTAATACTTCCTTTTGGAACAGTCTATTTTAATTTAAATTCGATTTTGGGGGTTTTTTTTTGGGGGGGGGGGGGGGTTGGTTTTGTTTTGAGTAAAATGAGCACAATGTGCTTTATTTGCAGCACTGTGAGGTAGCGGGGAGGGACAACCTGATAGAGAGAACATGGTGAAGAAGAACAGAGTAGGAGAGTGCACAGAGGGAGAACACAGCGAGACTCTACGAAACCATGTTTTCTCTCAGCACATGCTCTATTACTGCGTTCTCCCTCGCAGCGTTTTCCCTCGCCACAGCAGTACGTGCAAATACATCTGCAAGGCACATGCTAATGTGACCAACGTTGCCACTCGCAGCACTGAATATTTTTGATAGAGAAAAATAGTAAACCAACAGGAGGGTTAAAATGATGTTTAGTTTTTGTGTGTGTTTGCTAGCTGTCTGGACCAGCATGATGGCTAGTGGCAATTTAGCCAGTGTGATCCAAATCAAAGAACATTGTGTGGACACAATGGTGCATTTGTTTCAGCAGGTACGAGAGGAATAAAAGGCTAGTAATTCTTTCGTCTAAATCTCAGCTAATGCATTCGTCTCCCTAACTGCTTTCATCATATGTGAATATCATATGTGACACAAGAGATTGTATTCTTTTACTTTTGGCACATGTACAAGACTTTATTATGCCTTTATATAGATTAAAACAATGCATGCTAACAGAACAAAGCACTGCATTTAGACATGATTTTTCTCACTATTTGCAGTAAATACTGACTGTACCACTGCTTATGTAGAATGTACTATCCCTGTTTTAAGTTTTCTTTACTAACAGTCCGAATATTTTCTGTGTCTGATGGGTCAGAAAATTAATCTGTGTTAAGGTTCTTGCCTGCAAACATTGAAGCAAAATCTACACCATTACATGAATCTACCATTAAGGTACTGACTGTCTGACCTAAAGATATTAATAAGAGGATGAAACCATAGCTATACTGTAGAGCGGTGGTTCTCAAAGTGGGGTCCATGGACCTCCAGAGATCCCAGAAACATAGTCAGGGGTCCATGATTTTTTCAATTTTGTTATAGTGGTGGAAATCACAACCCACATTATCAAAGTTATAATGTTTAGGGGTCCAAGCACCAAAGCCAACTCAGACCAAATGTGGAAATTTCAGGAATAGAAAGCTTCAAAAAAAAAATCATCATTTGAAATTTTTAAAGGAGTCTATACTGAAGGTGTGCGTGGAATTTATTTTATAGTTAAAGGGGTCAGTGTCTACAAAAGGGGTCAGTTGCTGTAGAGGGTTGTTGTTGTTGTTCCTCTTTCTGCTGCTCCCGTTAGGGGTCGCCACAGCGGATCATTGGTCTGCGTATTTGATTTGCCACAGTTTTTACGCTGGATGCCCTTCTGATGCTACCTTCCTCAAATTTACCCGGGCTTGGGACCAGCACTGACAGCGCACTGTTGCACGCAACCCCAGAGGACGGGGTTGGTTCCCTGCCCGGGAATCGAACCTGGCCACCTAACCCCAAGTCCTCCAGGGACCCCACTGCTGTAGAGGGTCTTTTTTAGAGACTCCATACTGCAGTACTTAGAACTATGCACTTAGATCTTAGTACTTAGTGTTTTACCTTTTCGACCTTGGAAAATGGCTGATGAGATGAATCAGATGTGTGAAGTGAGGGAGAACATTGGCTGCTGTGGTTCTCCAAGACTGGAGTCTAGCACCTTTGAACTACATCTTGCAAGTGAACATTTAGGGCACGGACAGTTACTACAGAAAATTGCACATCAATATTCAAACCTCAGACATAACTACAGAATTAAGAGCTTCTCAGACAGTTGCATGGGATTTGCACATGGGACAGAGTTTGCAAAGAACAGAGACACACTTCAGTTTCTGACCTGAAGTTGAAGTTTCTTGTGTGAAATCGCCTTGAGCAGAGGACACTTTTAAAAAAGACGTTGCTCAAGGAGTGAATTTTACATAAATAAAATTATGAACTGCACTTGCTTTAAGAAGAGTGCTCCGTCAGCTTATCGTGCAAGCCATAGGCACATTTTCCTTATAAGAAGTTGTGAAATTAACTAAAGATATTGGCATCATTTTAATCATTTGAAATAATCTGAAAACTCAAAATAGAGAGTTAAAAGTGCAATTAAATAGCCTATATTCTGAGCACACGTTACAGTTCCATGCCCTTGATTTAGTATCTCATGACTACAGTAAGTTGTGCGTACAAGTAAGTGTCACAACATGATATAAAAGAAGAAAATTCTGGCAACCTCAAGTAGTCATTGCACTGCGTGTGATTTGTTAATATGTGTCAAATATCTGACTCCGTCTATTTATTGTTTGTATTGCTTTCTATTTTACCAATGCCTTTGGCTGTTTTAGCACCCAGATTTCACCGTGGGGATCAATAAAGTCCATCCATGCATCCATCCATCCATTCATTTTAATAATTAGTAAATCAACTTAAGCAGCTGTGTAACGCAACTCTGAATACAAGCAAGTTTGAATATTGATGTGACTTTGGAGCTAACGTTGTGAACACGACACAGTGAGTGCTTGAGGTATTTGAGATGCATATTTTCAAGCCAGTATTTAAAAAAGTATCAAAAATGATTAAGTAATGTTTTAAGTGATTCTAAGTCTTGTTAGTATAAAAAATATGAAAATCATTATATGCAGATTTTTGAGCATGGATCTTCTGGACAAGTCGAAATTAACTTGTAAATCTCGGTAAACTTTATCGAGCTATGGTACTTCCGCTTGTGTCCCAGCTGTCCTTTGAGCATTAGAGTTTTGCAGCCTGTTTGTGGAATTGCTACTGGGAATGTATTGAGGGTTGGCTTTGAGTTTCTCAGGGGTTTTCTGAGCTCTGCTTTCTCTCCGTGGTCACACACTGAATTGACTGTTCCTTTGACTCTAATTGACTCTGAGAGCTACGCCACAAAGCTGACCACCATCTCGTAGCTGTCCTTGCAAAAATAGCTGTTCCATTCAATAAATGCGGTCACAATTGGGACTTGAGATGACGGCACTTTCATTTATGAGAGAAAGAGACCCAGTGAGATGGTTCAAAGGATCTGTGTTGTAGAATTTCTTTGTATTTTTTCTCCATTGCTCACTGCAGCACTCTCTTTCCCAGTTACAGTAATCTTTAGTTTTACTACCTGTTGCTATGCTGGCAGAAAGTCACTTACCGGCAATCTAGCAAGCTCTTAGCTGCATGGGCAATACTGGAAGGCTCAGCTTGCTATAGCTGTTTGTGTGTGTGTGTGTGTGTGTGTGAACCTTAGATGCAATCTTTTGACAAGGAGTATTAAAGGAGACATCAGTATAAGAGATCGCCTTGTGTATATTGTTAGAAATGAGCAGAAAAGATTCTCACACATCTGCTCAACAGCTGCTCACTCGTCTAATATTTCCCGAGGCTTACTGACCACATCATGGTTTAAACACATAAATCACATCCATGGTTTTTTTTTTGACGATAAATTTCCCATTATACATTTTTAAGAACTCAAATCTCCATCTCTGAAGCCAAATGGCTTGTCGTCAGGCCTTGATGTCTGAGGAATGCTCCATTTTCTCAGGGTCATTATTCTGTTAAGACAGATGGCAGCCCCAGCACTGAAAGTCGACTACGGTCTGATGATGCACTTGTACGGATTCCATCCACATGATTTTATGAGAAATTTGCCAATAAGCGTGGAAATCAAGCATATGTAAAAATATATTTGGCCGAGGTGGACAGATTTGACAAAGTACTGAAGTTAAGTGGATACGATGAAAAGTGACGAAAGGAGATTGCTGGAATAAATGTTGTCTCCCTGTGACTGTGTAAGTTGGCTGGCGCTCTGATGACTTCACCTGATTGCGTCACTGCTGAATGTTCAACAGTAATGGCAACACTGATCCACTAATGACTGAAGTTGATTTGCTAATAGGGTCTATGGAGAATTGCGTCGATCAAATGAGCAAAAAAATCTTGTCTAAAGTTGTTTATCTTAATGAATATGCCATTTGGGGCATTTCTACTTAAAAGCGCAAAATTATTTTAGTGTAATTTATAAAGCCTGAAAGTCACTGAGGTAATGAAAACTGCATGCACTAATGAAGACGGCATGTGCTAATTAGTACGCATAAAGGGTAGGTATTCAATTTGCATGAGCCTGTTTCTGTTATTTAAAAACATCTCAGCAGTTGATCTCAGCAGTGTGAAGGTGTGGTAAATATATAATAATAGTTTAATAAAAACCGCTGAGATCAACAGCATTGAAGTTTACTTTTTAACCTTTTTAATGTTTTCTGAAGAGTATTACCACATTTACATCTTATATATCTGTGTGGTAATTTTCAGAATAATTTTCACAGACAAAAATCTTATTTCCGTGGTTTTTTTGTTACTACTTTACTTGGGCTGTCATTGACGCACTTATCTTTTGTACATCATCTGCATATAATTTATCAGATTGCACATTTACATGACCGCTCTTTATTTTGGATCTTAGTAAATCAGCTGTTCAAAAGTTCACTTAACATATGTGAAGCATTTGGGTGGAAATGTTGGATATGTACCTATGATGCAAGACAGATGCTTAACTCCAGTAGGAGCTCTGCATTAGTGACCAGGACACTGTGAGGTCAATTCCCTGAGGTACCAGAGAGCCACTGCTGAAACCTGGAGCAAAGACTTTAACTCTCAACTCTTAAGCTCTGCTCTGGGGGTCTAAGGATATTTTCACACTTGCACAGTTTTCTGGACTTGCCCATTTATACCAAGAGTTTAGGGTGATTCAGGGAAGCAATCTCTCATTCATCTGAAAACGGTGGTCTGGGTTTCACTTCAAGTGAACTCAGATGCTGACCTCACCATGTGTGAAGGCGATCCACTTCTGGGAGCATATATAATATAACATAATTGGTTCAACTTGACACATTCATTTTTATTTCAGGTTTTAGAATAGTGAGGAAAAGGCATACTTGGAGGAGAAAAGATATTCGGTTCAGACATTATGTGACCTTAAAAAGTAAAAATAAGGAACAGTCATACAATGAATAAACATTAATAATAACAGCAAAAATATCCATATATAGAAATCCATTTGTTTGAAAACAAAGCTGTGATTATGATGTTCTTCTCTGAATCGACCCTGAGTACAGACTTGAGTCACTTGGGATAAAATCATCTGTGCAATAAATCAATATAAATGACTTTGAGGTCTTTTTTTTTTTCGCTCCACTTCTCTTTCTATTCATTTTATATTGTATTGTTATCTTTAGCTGTCTCTATCATCCCCTTGCACCTCAGATGCAGTCTCGGATATTAACTAGAGCGTAATCCAATCCTACTGTCCAATATCTTCCTTGCTTCTCCTCACCTGGGACCAGACAGACAGAGCACAGAGTAATAACTGCTCTAGGACAGAGTAATGGTGTGTAGGGTGCACTCCCCTGAGGTATTTTAATGCTCTGTAAGTGCTTCTGAAACTGGTGCCTGTGTGTACACTAGTGTTTCAGAATATAAAGTAGAGGAAGAAAAATGTATTGGGGTTTTTTGTGTGTGTGTGCCATCATGATTGACAGGCTTGTGGCACTTCTTCCTAAGGTTAACTTATTTCATGAAAGTGAAAAAGAAAGAATATAAATGTCATTGAGGCTTGGATACAGAATTCACAGCCTTTTCAGTGACATTTACGACATTTTCTGAAGGTTTGATTTTAGGTGCCGTAGTTACTATTGAAGTATTAATACTTCATTTGAAGACTATCCACATTAGGCCTACGTAGCAAATTTGTAACAGTTGCACAATTTTTTTTTTCTATTATTAAAAAAACTGCGGGATGATTTATGAAAGAATGTCAAAACTCATGAGGTGACATTACAAGTTTTTATGTAGCATGACTGTCTTTAGGTGAACTAGCATAGATTTTATGGCAGCATTTTTGTCCTTATATTGAAAGCTGTCTTGAAGGTTTGTGTTGTCTTCTCAGGCTTTCTTTTAGCCCACTCAATTAGCTGACATAAATAAGTGAAGCTAGACAATACATATTAACACACTTTTATAATGTGAATCAATCTGTCTAAATATACAAAGCTGATTACCACTTTAGTTTGTGGGCATGGAAATCTTTCATTTAGCTGCCATATGGACTTAAATAAGTATAGTCATAGGTGTACATAGTACATTATAACAGTGTTATAAACACAAAATTAATTACCACTTAATTTTGAGTGTATAAATATCATTCATTCAGCTGATAAATAGCTATACCACTTTAGCTTTAGGACATCATTCATTTACATGCCATGTAGGGTTTGTGATGTTGTAGTGGAATGAGGCTTCACTATAGTGTTGAATGCAAATGGACGACCAGCTCTTCATCTGCGGAAAGCACATTTCTAGACTGCTACATGAAGCAGATATATGTAGCAAATAAACTTCTCAAAATATAAGATGGCTTTAACGTGTAGGTGAATGCGGCGGGATGCAAGTGCATAAACTCGTAAAGTGTATGCTTTATTATTGTAGTCATTACCCATTGTGTGGGTCATAGCACAGGCAGGAAATATCAACTACAGGTAAGCGACAATCATAAGCGAGGCAAACAGGAGGAAACTAAAAAAACAACACAAACGTATGATAAGCCATCATAAATAGGCAAACTAACCAATAACTAACACAAACTAGGTGAACACAATCAGATAACAAACCAATGGCATGACAGCGGAAGCAACCAGTCCAAAATTAAAACATCACCGTCACACTGTCGCATGCTGAGAAGTGGAATTTGTAACAATTATGAGGTTTTAATTCATATAACATCTCAAATCTTTACAATTGTGCTGTTGATGAAGACAGACTAAGATTATGCAGACAACAGTTCATATCTAGCCATATAACAGATATAATGAATAATTAAAACATTCTCTCATTTCTTTTTCATGTGAAGACAGAGTCATAAAACTGCATTAAACATAAATATCAGCCCTAGCATTAGAGAAATCCTCCAGGATTATTTTTTTTATTAAAGATTCATACAGTGCTTACGAATGTGTTATGATGGTCCAATGTATTTCAAATGTACCCTTTGAAATAAAGTGTTATCATCAACTCTGTAATGTGATGAGGTGGATTGAGTCAGTCTTCCACCTCCATCTCTCATTCTTTCTGTCTGCTTCACTTCACTCAGTTAAATGATTCATTCACATCACGTCCTTGTTGCCTTGTTGTCTGTTCTCTTTTGCTTCTGTACATCCAGACCACTTTATGTTGTTTATGTCCTTATTCCGCTCAGCTGTAATTGTGTGTGTGTGTGTGTGTGTGTGTGTGTGTGTGTGTGTGTGTGTGTGTGTGTGTAGGGGGTGCATGTGTGTGTGGGGAAAAGGTTTGGAGGAGGGACAGGGCATCTGTTTATCTCTGCCATCTGCGTCATTGTCTCTGAGGTCAACAGACCTGTCTAAACTCAGGTCTTATTCATCTCACTCTTCCTCCATTACTCTGTGACCTCTCTAACATTAAAGACTTTCCAGCTACTTTACACACATCATAACCCTCTCCTACTCCTACTCATTTTCTTTTATTCCTCTTCCACTGCTTTCATCTCATTTATAGTTTAGAGATACTGCATGGAGCTGTCTTTCTTCTCATGACCATGTTTCTAAACTCACTCCTGTGTCTCTGTGACTGCCGTGTCTGACTCACTTTAGTCTGATTTACAGCCGTTTGAAAAGAAAAAAGATAAGCTCATACTGTTTAATCATTAAACTAGGGGCATTAACTCCATTGAGCAGGACTTCTCTTTTCTCTTATTGCATAATGATGATAAATAATATACACCCATCATGTTTGCTTCCAGTTTTCCTTGCTCTGGCTCCACCCTGACCACGCCCAGTATAAAGTGGTCTTGTCCTGTTGTCATCCCAGGCTTTTTATAGGCCTCCCGAATTATAGCTCAAATGAAATGAACAGACTTGCATATGCTGCTTTGCTTCGAAACAGTACCCCACCCGCATCTTTCGTTCTTTTGATTTTTCTGTTGATCCAGTCCACTCTAATGTTTCCGTCTTTAGTGTTGCTATGACATCAAATAGCCAATTTAAGCCTGATAACATCATGAGTCACCCATGGTAATGGACGACAAAAGGGTTTTATACATGTCTAACTTCAAAGTAAGTCAAAAACAAAACAAAAAAAAAAATGAATGAATGAATGGAGAGTGAATGATATTTTTTATAAGAATGACAATTCTTTTGCAGTTAATGTAACTATTTTTAAGGGTGCCAGTAATTTTGCCATTATACTTTTTTAAGGAAATACTCAGTAACCCTGCAAAGTAATCCTGGAAAGTCCTGTAGACTACCCTGAAGTTGATTATTTTCTGATTATCACACTCTTTACAGAGTGCTTTATTCCTCGTGTGCCGCAGTAGATTGCCAACGCTAACATTTTTGATTTTCTATTAATTAAAGAACAACGCATCATAGTTTTTTTCTGTTTTTAGTTACATTTAATCTTGTGGAATGTACGCGAAACAAGTTCCTGTTATCACTTACGTTATAGCATCTAGAAACTACAACACAGCTATAAACTGATCCCTCACCAGTCTTTCTTTTCTCTCTCTTTCCTGAAGCTAATAATGAGGGGGGAAAAAACATTGAGCTTATCACGTAATTGAGACGTTCTCTGTCTTTACCCCAGCAGAATATAGC
This sequence comes from Pangasius djambal, assembly GCA_022985145.1. Classification (NCBI taxonomy): domain Eukaryota; kingdom Metazoa; phylum Chordata; class Actinopteri; order Siluriformes; family Pangasiidae; genus Pangasius; species Pangasius djambal. The sequence continues at coordinate 5,252,990 of CM041003.1, forward strand.
TTTCGTAAATGTTAAGCATCTCTAAACAGAAAGCCTCACCAGAAGTAACGTTTAGACATTTTGTTAAATAGCAATATTTTTTAATCCACTTATTGTTACGCATAAATGATGTGCAGCATTTGCCACACAAGTCCCTGTGTAAGCTCTAACTATAGAAATGACAACATATTAGAAAGAGTGTATTAATATAACCCCGTGATTTGCCTTACACCCAGAACTACTGCCAGAGCTGCTATTATAGAAAATTAATCAACACCTTCTGACCAGTCAGATTTGACAATTCAGCAGTATTTGTGTACAAGTCCAGTCACTTCTTGATCCAGTGTGTTACATCATCTGACTGAGCAACTTTTCTGGCTTTTCATACAGTACCTACATAATAAAAACCCATGAGAAGAAAGGAGAAGATCTCTTATAAGGCACATTTTATTCAGTGATATCATATTGCATGCACCGCGCAGAGTGGAGGAGGTCAGGAGCGTGACACGGATTTAGAAAGGTAGAGGATGTCTTCTACACAGCACCATGTTCTGAAAGTTAATGTGACCATTACAGCTTTTGTGGTAGGAGGAAAAAGAGAGGAAGAAGAATCCTGTGAACTTGCGATAAGATTGTGTGTGTGTGTGTGTGTGTGTGTGTGTGTGTGTGTGTGTGTGTGTGTGTGTACTTTGTAATTCCTCCAAACATGGACACTCAGTAGCAGTAACATTCACAAAGTTCATGCAGAAGGTTCAGTCAATTTCGGAGTTGTATGTCTCAAGGTCATGCTGATCTTTAAAGAACCTCCTGAGCACACTAATCCACACTTACTTTACACTGGAGTTAACAGCATGTGTGGTGTAGAGCATTTAATGAAATCCCAGACACACACACCCATACATACTACACACTTACCTAATGGCTCAGCTTTAGATCCCCCATAGGGGGCCATGATATTGAACTTCCATTACTTTAAGTGGAAGTCTCTCTCTCTCTCTCTCTCTCTCCCTCTCTTTGTCCATCCTACACGGTTAATAAATCTCCTGCTGGCCTCTGATCTGATTTCAGATCAATGGATATCCAGATGGAAACTTTTCCAAAAATGCTCTTTTCACTGAAAAAGCACAAATGTGTCACTGAAAAGCCCTAAAACAAGACAATCATGTGCGCTGATTTCAAATTGCAGTTTCAGAAGTCAGTATCAACATTAAGGTGTTCCTTGTTTCAGGACAGACCAATAATGTTACCGATAATGTTATGAATACTCCAAACAACCGTATATATCAATATGCACATAAATTATGGGCTATATATCAATATGCATAAAAATATGGGCTATATATATAAATACCTTGAAAAAAGGTCAAATGAACAATGTCCATATAACCACTGATGGGAAAGCACATTTGCTTGGTCATGACATAGAAAGAATTACGTATAAAATAATGATGTATAATCTATAGTGTTTATAGTAATTTTCTTTACCACACACTTGAATATTTATGCACATTACAGATCAAAACTCTGTTCGGTATCATCAGTGGCATTCTATATATCATTTGGAAGTGTTACCAGCTGTAAAATCTATTTTTCAGTTTTGTTATAAAGGACCATGTTTGTGTTGTGTAATTAAGTGCATTAATACTGAGACTCTGACAGCTGCTGCTAGTTGCACAGTTATATCTGCAATAGATTCTCTCAATAAATCGATTTCATATGTTCATATGTAAGCAATGCATGTGCTGGATTTAGGAGGTTTGCCTGAGATTATTTACATTATTTAAATACTTGTTTCAGTGGGTAAAATACAGTACAAGGCGGTCACGAAACACAAAAAAACACAAGTATTGATACTTAGCGATTCGATTAACAGTGACACGGTTAGCTGGCATTTTACATCTGGTATGATTCGCTTAGAGATTTTGGCTGCCGGAGAACATTTTGAAACCAAAATGTTCTGTTGGATTGGAAGCTGATTTGGGAGTGTGAAGTATGAACTGCAGTAATTACCCCGTAACTCTAATCACAAGCCAATATTAGATTGTTGTCACTAACGACTGAGTTGATTATGTTGTTTTCAGATGTGTGCAGTGAATCTGGGCTGCTTTGGGGCTTTTTTGTAGGCCAAATGTGCAATTTGTGCAGAATGAGAATGCATTGAGGGATTTTGGCAAAATTAAGACTGAGCAATTTACAGAAGCTGTAAATGTCAAGCCTTCAGAAATACAGCCGCTTGTGTTATCTCTTGATTCGCACACTTCAGGCTGATAAACTATCCTGGCCTGCATCTCCTCACAGATGCTCCTGATCAGGGTCTGCGAGGCCTCCGTGGTGTCATATGTTGACCTTTGTTCCTCCCCTGGGTGCCAACATGAGCTTTTGTCTCAGCGCTCCAACATGTGTTAGCTTTTAGCATTCAGTCCCTCAGCTTCGAAGCTCTCGCTGTGTGGACATTAGGGTTGAAGTTTGAAAGTTGTCTTGAACAGTCAATTAAAAATATTATTAGCATAGCATTTTTTTTATTTCCCAGGAAAGAATGTAGAGAGCAGGAGGCCTTCTAAAGTTTCTGAAAGCATGCCTAAGGCAAGAGCTGTCTGTCTTAATCAGTCAGGATTGCGATCTGTAAGCAGCGTTCCAGCTCTGTGTTCTTATGCAAGAGTTCAGATCCAAAACCAGAAATAATTCTTCCTGATCAAAAAGCTCTTGGTTTTCCGTCCTCTTTGGACGAAAGACGGTATATCATGTTATACCACAGTGCTGTTGAATCCCTCATTGTGATTGATCAGAAGGTGTTGATTAATTATCTATAACAGCAGCTCTTATGCTCCACATAACTGAAGGCTGGAAGGAGTCTCCAGTGTCTTTGTAAATGTCAGATTTAAAGCTATAACTTTATATTTTATATATATACATAACTTTTGTCTTATATGTACTTAGGGGATATATAGTATAATTGATGGTGTTACATTAGCTGGCATAGCTAGATTTCCAGAATAAGACTCCTTTTTTCTCTATCAGTGTCTAATTACTCACAAACTAAACTGCATCCCCGGATTCATGCTGAAGCAATTTACCACCAAAACAGTACAATCATCTGTTTGTCACTTTCCCAATGACACAATTCATATGCTCTTCATTTAAAAACAAGATGCTTCAGTACTCCATTATTCCAGAAGTCAGTGCTTTTCTTCTTGGCCATGTGAGTGCTGCAGAGCCCTGTGTTCCAGTGCATTGGCTATGAAATGAACCGAAAATCACACTTGAGTACAGAGCCAAACAGGAAAAAACTGCACCAATGTCCAGTTACTTATCTTATAGACGACGCTGCAGTACCTCATTCTCGCTCATATAGATTAATAAAGAAGACCCAAATTTAGAAGAATTTGTGATAATGACTTTAAAAAATACTTTTCAATTCAGTAATGAGAAAGAGATTATATAATGCAAAGATTCAGTGTGGGTCCACATGGATATGTCAGTGCCACAAAACCCCAGTAGGCTATTCCATAGATAGAAAAGATTAATTTGAAATGAAGAATTTTTAAAAAGCTATTTCTGGTTAACAGCCAACACAAATCTCCAATTCCCTACGGAATCTCCAGGCCTTTTTGTACCATCATTTTTATCAGAGAAGCCATTTTTCTCTCTCCCTCCGTCTCTCTCTGGTCTATTGGAGTCAGAGGGATCAGTTTTCACACGGTGCTACGACTACTCGGATATCTCCATAACCCAATCCTGCTTGCTGCACGTTCTAACCGTTGACCCCCTGCACCCTCTCCGACTCGGTGTGTGTGCAATGAGGACATCCTGTAGCCGTGACATGTTTTCCTAAACCCATGTTCCCCACCCTGTCCTCACTCCCTCACTCAGATTTCACTCGGGAGAGGGAATCTGAGCACGGCCCTGGAGTCAAACGTCACTCGCCCTCCCTGCCTCTCTGCGCTTATTAGATTAGTTGCCAGCTGAGGCCAACATGCAGCACTTCCTGTGACAGACGCTCCCTTCCTGTGAGAGACCTTTGGCACAGAATTGGGCCTCTCTTTATTTCCCTCAGTGCCTAATTGTTTTCAGTAGTGTATGAATATGAAATGGTACTTGCCAACATTCGGTCCTTGACGTTTAATGCATGAGCAATTCCTAAAGTGCTTCTGGTACTAAGGGTACAGCTTTGTTTTTAATTTTCCACATTCTTTCAAGCTTGCCTTTGCCCTTAGTCCCTGCTTTCTTTGGATGTCATTGTCACTTCTGATTGCCAAACATTTGACAAATGCTGTTTTACTTCTTCTTGCCATATCTGGTTTGTTTTTCCATCACTTGTTTATCTGTCTCTATCCGGACGACACATGAGATCTTAGCTGTGTCCTGTTCTACTCTTCAGAAGTATCTAACCCAAACATCCTTCCAGATGTTCATGTATATGATCCCTGTCACCTAGTCTTGCTTGTCAGTGAGTGTTGGTCCTGCTTGCATCTTGAACCCTTGTACTAAGTGCAGCTTTGTCTCTGGGTCATTTTTTCTACATTCTGCACTGTAATAGAGACAGTATTATGACTGAATTCTGCACGTTGAAAGTTATTTTCCATTTCTCCATTGATTAATTTTCTATAACAGCAGCCCTAACAGTAGTTCTGACTATAATTCAACTCACAGGTTGATACATTATTGTTTCTACAGTAACACCGCATTCACGGGACTTGCATAGCGCAAGAATATTTATTTAACATTTATTGAAGGAGTCTCCAGTTTCAGTGCTTTGGCAGTTTATACAGTAGCTGCAATATCAATATATTATAACAGGAACTAGCTTGTTTCATGGATGTTCACAACTATAAATGTTTACAAAATACATGGCATGTCATTCTTTAATTTAAAAAAAAATAGTATAGCTGGCAAATTACTGTGGTGTAAGAGGAATACAAACACTAAGCTCTCAAGTGTTTAATTCCTTACTTAATCTGTAAACACCTTTATGAGACAACAGAGAAGAAAACATTGAATTATATTTAAGCAATATCACACGAGCAAACGGACGGTTATACTGAATATTGACACGGCTGTTATTTGGCCGTATGCACAAGCCCCGCAGGGTGAGTACTGTAGCTCATCACAGCCGTGCTGATATTCAGTACAACCACACGATTGTGAGTGCAATATTGCTTTTATACAACAGTTCTATAAACGAGAAATTAATATCGAGTAAGTGACAGTTCAGACACAGCATGGCCAAGTGAAAGCCAAAGAAGCCACATTCATTTTATAGCATGTTGGCTAGCTGGCTAGCTAGCTCACATTGATTTGTAGATTCCTGTTAAAGGTGCTCCCAGTGAAATTGGCTTCCCTTCTTCCTTCTCATCTTCATCTGACTTGTTTTCATATTTTAAGTCACAAGTGAAATTCCTGAAAAAGTGCAATTTGCCATGTCTGCTGATGACGTCACTAACACTACTGTAGTAACCGTTTCGAACTAGGAAGTGGAATTTTACATAGTGAACGCAGACGAACAGTGAAACACCCCAGTGCAGTTATAGGAAATATTAGCACTCTAGGAATGCTGCTCAACCAATCAAATTAGTGGACCAGGACTAACTGTTTTATAATAAATGATATTCTTGCATATTAACGATTTTTACAAAACAGGCATGTATTGTACATGTGATTAAAATAACAAATATTAAAATTTGTAAACAAGGGACTATATCGTAATGGCGATGGGGAAAAATGTGTATAATTTTTTTTTTTTTATTGCATTTGTGTTCTGCATTTTTGTAATTTTCAGTTAACTTGCATTTTCAAATGCCAAAAAAAAGTACGTTTTGGGTTGACATAATGCACACTGACACTCATCCAGTTCTGGTGGAATTTCGAGCAGCCGCTCGCACCAGAGCTGTTCTACAGCTAGAAATTCTTGGCAACACCAAAGACAATTCTTTGTGAACAGCTTCCAAATGCCTGACTGACTCGCCAGAGAGGAAACAAGGACATAGAAAAGTGTTGACTGACTCGTTTCTATCCAGCATGGTTCAAAAACAGTGACTGCTGTTACAGCATGTTAATAAGTTTTTAATGACAAGTAATATCCTTTATTTTTCCATTGTACTTTCAGCTAACTACTGGACACAAATTCGTTAGATATTGGCTATCAAACTGGATGCTAGCTAGTGAGTCGGATGCTAGCTATCAAACTGGAGGCTAGGCGCAGAAACAGCTGCTAGAACTATAGGCTAATGTTAAGCTCTCAAAAACAGCAGAAAAATATAACAGCAGGTCCAAGAAACATAATCAGAGAAATAGTTAAGTAGAATAATAGATTAAACCGTGATGCAGTGCAGACCACCAGTGTGGTTTCTTAGGAAAATGTTAATATTAGCTTTACCACTAACACTAACTTTACTGTTATCAACTGAACTAGCAACTGATCTCAGCTTTCACAGCTCTCCCTTTCTTACAAAATGCATTTCTGTGTTTTCAGAATGGTATTTTATGTGTTTTCATTTTATCGTTTGCAGTATTTTTTTTAGTTTATTTTGATATAGTTACCTCGGAGGTACTATGTATTTTGTACTCAATCATTTTAACGTTCTAAATATTTTTTTCCTATTAAACACTCTGTCTCATCCATTATCCATTCTGAAGAGGCAGACTGAACTTATGTGTCCCTTACACCCCTAATCAGCAATAAATACAGTCCATTCAGCAGCGGGCGTGATGCCCTTATCGAACTGAAAGCACACACCGGATCCTCTGGGTCCTGCACCATAGATCAGGCTGAGACAGCTAGGAGACACACAGAGCTGTCTCGCTCATCAATGATTCGACTTCATTCTAACAGTCTGCTCCAAAAAAAAAAAAAAAATGCTATTAATAGTGCTGTACAACAATAACAATAAGTCTTTTAATTATATATCACCCATCAACAGCTTCAGTGAACTTATTAAAATGCTGAAAATACTTCAAATGGGATTAAAAGAACATTAAAGTAAACTACTGATCAGTTAAAAAATTAACTGAAAGAAAAATGATCAAAATGCAAAGGTACTTATAAAAAGCAACCTGAAATGTAAATGTGGCCTCTGTGTCAGTACCAGAGAAGGAGGCGTGGTCTCTGTGTCACTAGCAGTGAGGGGGGGCGTGGCCTCTGTGTCAGTATTAGTGAGGGGGGCATGGTCTCTGTGTCAGTACCAGTGAGGGGGCGTGGCCTCTGTGTCAGTATCAGCAAGGAAGGCGTGGTCTCTGTGTCAGTACCAGTGAAGAGGGTGTGCCCTCTGTGTCAGTACTAATGAAGGAGGTGTGGCCTCTGTGTCAGTCCCTGTGTGTGTCAGTCCCTGTGCCTGTCAGTCTGAGCAAAGTGGGCGTGGCTTGTTTGATTGTTGGTCACATATCAAGACCTCCATTGTTTTGACTTGAGGTGCACACCCCCACTTATAACGTAAGATGTTATTTAATGCTTCTGGGTCTCAAGTTTTGGAACTTTGCTCTCTCTGAGGGAAAAATGCTATTGTCAGCTACTCGGGGAACAAATTTTCATAGCATGTTGTGCTGTATTGTTCTTATTATTATCATGACCGAGTGCCATGTTATTAAACATTCAAAGAGAATTGTCTTTATAGCTTTAGAGCTTTATAAAGCACAATAAATAGTATCCACAAATGGTACATTAATGACATCATTGGTGTAATTATTAAAGTAGCATGCACGTATCTATTCTAACCGTTGCTTTCTCAGTATTATAGAAGCATTATGGGAAAAAAAAATTTTTTTAAATGATCATGCACTTTAATGTGACTGTCACAGTTACTGAGTAACAGATGAAAGAGCAAAACCTTTTGATTGCTTGGCTATAATCTCACAGCATTTCGCTGTGTAGATGGCTCTGCAGAGCAACCGAAACATTTTAGACAAAACTATCGCATCTGCTCCCTTCTGATGGTGTGTTTTATTACGCAATACATTTACAGCAACCTGATATGTATTCTTCGTGCTTTTTTTATTATTTAATCTGTGTATTTTGTTCTTCAGTCTGACAAAAAACTTTAAGCACGAGCTGGATAGTATTGGCATGCTAGCTAAAACAGAGTAATGAAGCTACGGCAAAAGATGAGCAAATGCCTCAGACGACTCACTCTGGAGTTAGAAGTACAAAAATACAGAGAAACACGCAGGCAATTCCCATTTACTGCAAAACATCTTATCTTAGTAAGTAAAGATATCTTAAATAAAGGAAAAATGATCTAATATTTTTTTATGATGAGATTATTGTATCATAAATATAAGACCACTAAGCCTGTTTCTAGACATATTTACTAATGTTATGCTTGAAATTGTATTATTCCATTGGCAGATCATTTTGCCTCTTTTTAGAAATAATTGCTTGAAATAAGACAAAATTTCAAGGGAAAAAAATATCCGAGAAATAGGCTTAATGGTCTTATAATTGTTACTAAAGAAGTCTAATAAATAATAATAATAAATAATAGAATAAAGAGAAATATTAGTTGAATTTGCCTAAATTCAAGATATTTTACTTGCTAAGATATTATTGCAGTGTTTAGTCCCTAGCCAAAAGCCATCATGAGTTCTCTAGCTAAACAACTTTACAAAATGAGGAGGCTAATGATCATTTTCTAGCTTCTCATCATATTCAAGATACAAGATTCAAGATTCAAAGAACTTTGTTAATCCTAGGGGGAAATTGCTTTGCCATGTTACAGTTGCTCTCAAGAAGAAAGAAAGAAAAGGAAAGAAAGAAGAAAATAAAAATAAAATAAATGTATACCTATACAGTATATAAAAAGTAAATCAATAAATTAAAAATGCGTAAAGAAACATACCCATAATGATGTAAATGTGGAGTATGATAAGTCCAGTGTGCTAACGGTAATCAGGTACAGAAAAATAGGCAGTAATAATAATAAATAAATTTGTATTGCACATTAAAGTCTTATTGCACGTGAACTGAACATGTATTGCATATGAATTGCACATGAAAGTCCCAGCACTTATAGAGAACAAACAAATTTCTTACCTGTTAAGCAAGAAAAATGCTAAAATCCCTGAATCCTCTTTCCTCGTCCTTGTTTGTTGTTTTGTTGCCTTACTGGCTGCTGGCTCCTGCCTGTCACCTTGTAGCTGGACTTCTTTTGGGCCTAAAGTTTATGTTTGAAGTATCTGAGCCAGTATATGGTATGAGTACAAATTTCCCACCAGATGTGACCCGATAGCCCAGACACAGCACTGACTGTGAATTAGTGCTACAGGATTGTCACTGTATTTCTCAGCAACTCAGAAACATCCTGTTATAGAGTGAATCAATAATCATGTGTTTTTCATTTTCAATAAAATGCGATGCACATTGTATCTTTTGATTAAAGTGAAGTAGAAGTGTGACCTTTTTAAATTATGTAAAATGTGTGCCAGGTGTAATTAAAATGAGAGCTGACAGTAAAATGTTTTGAGCTGCATCACACTGAGACAGCTCAGGGACACGAGCCAACACACTGAGAAGGCCTTTCAGAGACAAAATTGCTAACCCTCATGGGGCCTTGTAACAGGGAGTGTAATTTTGAAGCATTTGCATTGCAATAATTAAAGTTATAATCAAATGAATCTATCACACAACGTGATTGTTTACTGAAAGGCAGCAGCTTTTTGTTCAGCTAGTTATGATAATTCCTGTATGTTTATAGGAAACCTTATGAAAGGAAGCCACTGTTGTCTTTTAAGATTAAACTTTCTCTTCCTGTTTCAAATGAGCCAGCTCACTGAAAATAGCTACCCTTAGTAGTGTATTGGAAAAATTGATGGTAAAGTCAAGACCTCCCATTTTAGCTCTTGTATTGTAGGAACCCCGTAGATCTGGCTGTCATTAAGAGCCCTATTAAAATGTAATCATTAAATGGCAGGTACAATCGGAGTTCAATATTATTGACCACGCACAGAAGTGGCAAATTTTTACAAAGCTGCACTCAGACACTGTATTATTAATCTGAATATTCATAAAGAGAAGCTTCTGAAGATCCACAACACCTGTTTTTGCTTTTTTAGTGCTTTTTAGAGTGAGATCAGTAGAGTGCTTTAGTATTAAAAGACAGCAGGATGCAGGTGCATTTAAATAAACCTCTATATTAAAGCTTATCCAAAAATGCAGTCAGAATGTAGCGATGGAGCTGAAGGCAAATCCATAATCATTATTTGGGTAACGGTCCAGAAAACAGCTACAGCGTGACAAGGAACAGGGAATGCAAAGAAACAGAGGAATGAGAAACTGAGAGACTACGAGACTATGAACTTGGCAAATTAGGTGATTCCCAATTTAGGCAATATTTTTTAGCACTTGCTATGCATTTATAATGTGTTATATAGCATACAGGGTACTTCATAAAGCCAGGCATAAATAATAATACAGGGTGTCCCAAAAGTCTCCATACATAGGGGAAATTAACTCTTTTTAGCAAAATGTAACTTTATTTACATGATTGCCATTTATATAAACATGTATAAGCAATTTTGGAAGACATTTTGATGTCAGGTTATGCAACGTAATTTTAACATCTGTTTGTAAGCACATAGTACATGCTAATAATGTAATGCACTATAGATCTGTGTCCTAAGTTATAATCCATTATTGCATACAGCATTGGTTTATCAAGTTATACTCCAACCAATTAAGGAGTAAACCACTTGAGGGTATGCTGTTACAGGAAAATAATCATTGATAGGGTGGTGTGTGGTGGCCTGGCATGAAGAGGTGTCACTGTTACCACCCTGAAGTGGATTATTTTCCAATAACCACACATCCCAAGGCATGGTGACCTGCAATTGTCACCCATTGTTCCTGGGATACACTTCAGATCCACCATCACTGCCATCACCCTGACCAGGATAATGCTAAAGATGAATGATGTTTAAAAGAGATTGTTGGAACAAGGGCTCGGTCTGTCCTTTCCAAATGTCAATCTGATATTGCAGTACCTGCAGCTTGTGTGATGCATGTATGTGTTTTGTATGTATTCTGTGTTGGTTATAAGTTTAGCACTTGGATGTACATGTGTCCTGTGGTATAGCAAATCACTTGTTTCTCGCAAAGATTCGTCGCATATGGCTGTCTCCCAATAGAGAATCTATTCTGTATTAATTAATTAATTCAGCGGGCCCAGCATTGGCACACTGACAGTCCTGAGATCTGAAATCACCAGCGCAATGAACTGGGTGTAACAACATTAAACTAGTTTCCTATTGAAATATTCAAACAGTGCACATATTTAATCGGAGTGATCGCTGCTTGTCACTGGGGATTGTAGCATCATGCATTAATTAACATTACCGACATGAATACATTACTTAAGCTTGCACAGGAAGTTGTCTACTTGCTATTTTAATACATGCAGCAAAAAGAAATTCTTAACGCAAAATGACAACTCGGAAGTGTATAAAGGCGAAGATTTCGGATCTGCATTTATGTTCATATCCCTGGTGAGCTGGGCTTGGACTGAGAGTACTGACTCACACCCATTCCCACACCCCAGCAAGCTCCTTCTGTCCTTCCCATGCCTGGATCATTACCCACAATGCCCCTTTGGTGACATTCCGATGTTGCTGTTTCCCAGTGCTGTGATTTTACAGGCTTTATATATTGTAAGGTTGATGTTTTTAGAGAGTAAAGATGTTCCCGCTGTCATTTTCCTTTCATTAGTCCTGGTATTAAATGCCTACATAGTTCAATTATGTAACCACTTAAGTTATGTTTTTCAATGTCTACAGCAGTTTTTATCATGTCTGCTTGAGTGAACACTTTGCTTTAGTTGGTCATCAATCTTGAATGTAATAATGCTTCAGTATAAGCAGTATAAGGTCATTAGGTATATTCATAAATAATACATTCTGCTACAGAGGTCTGTGGTTGAGTTCAGCTTATTGTATCTTAACGTTCAATTTATTTATTTTTTTAAATACACTGAATTGCAAGTTTTTTAGTTATTAGATCAGTGTATATATAATAAAACAGTGATTCAATGTATTTGAAAATGCTGTATATTCTGTATATAATATGTATACACCATACATATTAATATAACTGCATGGCACCTAAACATTTAAGTTTTAATACTTAGAAGTCAGTGGATCACAGACAGAATCTTTAGAGCAAATAAAGCGATGAAAGAAATGAGTTGCCTGGTACAAAACTTTGCATTTTTAAAACAACATTTTGAGGGTCAAACATTGTCCTAACACATGGATTCACAATCATTTTCAGCCAGTGATACCATTTCAAGGGCCCAGAAGTCTGATTGATAGGTATCTTTTGTACCTAAAGTTTAAAATTGCTCTGTATTTTATAAGTCTCTTGCCAATTCCCACCCACTAGCTAACACTAACTAACTTCCCTGTCATACAACAGCTAAGCGCTGTCACAAGCGCGCACGATTGGCTAGTGTCACTGTAATTGCCAGGAGAGAGAGAGTATGCCATCCCTCTCACCCAGAAAGCATGGTTCCCTTGGCTCTCAGCCACGGACTCCAGCAATTAAGCATGCTTCCTGTTGCTGAGTGGTAGCTCAGTGAATAAGCTGTTGAATAACAGCTCAGAAGATTGTGGGTTCAGATCCCACTACTGCCAAGTTGACACTGCTGGGCCCTTGAGCAAGGCCCTCAACTGCTGAGTTATATAAATGAGACGAATGTAAGTCTCTCTAGATAAGGGCTGCTGTAAATGCATAAATTACATTTATGCCATCTTGATCATCTCAGCACATACTTAATTACTAGTCAGTTCTGATACACAAGCAAATACATATTGGCTTTTTAGGTGCATGTTTAGTGGTCGTTCAAGTGCTTGCTGAGCGAGTTAATTTTCGGTCTTCTTTTAAAGATGACAAGCACCTCAGCTGCAGACAGGGAAATTTCATATTGGAGATGTTGCACACAAGTCATGAGCATGCAGTTTAGTGCACCACAAGGTATAATGTGAAAAAGACAGAGGAGCAATGCAAAAAAAGTGTGAATTTTCCATTTTTGGCGTTGTAGGCAAGCATCATGGGTTTAACACCAACGTGGATAGCTATAGGTAGCCAGTGGAGGAAACATAGCTGTGGAGTGATGCTTGAACTCAGAAGGATTGAAGACAAGTCAGGCAGCTGCACTTTAGTGCCGAACATGGTATAATGTGGAAAAAGCATAATGGAAGAGGAAGGCAGCAAAGCAACACGGTCATTTAATGTCAACGACTATCAACATAAAGCTACCTCTCAGGGCGGGTATGCCAAGAATAGCTCGTGTCAGAATGAATGAGTCACATCAGGTTTATTCGGTAGATCAGGTTCCTTGCAGTGGTTAGTTTTTCTACATGCAAGCTACTGTGTGTGTGTGTGTGTGTGTGTGTGTGTGTGTGTGTGTGTGTGGGGCGTGCAGTCTGATTGATATCATTAGGAATATACAGGGTGGTGTGCTGAGCATGCCGTCTCCATAGGTACAGTGTGGATTATTTAAAACCGCTGAACAGGAAATGCTTGACACAGACAGGGGCACAAGAAGAGGTGATAATATTATAGTGATAGTATTCAGGGCACGTAGTATCGCTTACCATACTTTCACCACAATAAGCAATCTTTTACCGCATAATTTATACCATTTATACCTTTTAAAGCCTATTTATACCACAGCACTGTTGATTTCTTTATTCTGATTGGTCAGAAGGTGTTTTCTGGAACAGCGCCTGGAACAGTAGCTCCATCTGAAAGCAAATCACTGGTTTATATTAATGCATTTGTTCTAATACGTTGTTGTTTCTATATAGCAACAACTAATTCGCAGGGACTTGAATGGCATATAAACAGATTTTTCAAATGTGTTGATGTGCATATAAGGTTTTTTGTACAGTGACATTTATTTAGCATTTTTGGAAGGAGTCTCCAGTCTCAGCACTGTCTAAAAGTCAGAAAGAATGCTGTAAGTTTTCTGACACTTGGTAGTCCTTGGCATGACAATCCAGATTTCTTTTTTGTTTGTTTGTTTTATTAGCTTCAAGAGATAGGAAAAAAGGAGTCCGGCGAAGGAATGAAGGTTTACAGCTACTGTATCATAAGTAATAACAGGAACTAACTTGTTTAATGGACACTCCACAACATAACTATATAAATAAATAACTGGCAACGTGTAAGTAGAATAAAACACTTCAGAGCATGAGGTTATTAAAAGTAAAAAACATAATCAACTTCAGGTTTGCAAAAGTAACTCTACTTCACGTCAGGCCGTATCACATGAGCTCATTGTTAAAGATTTTGTCATAACAGCAAATGTTCGTTGCTTATTGGTGTTTTTAGCAGATATGATTGTTAGTCATCTACATGCTTCGGTAAACATCTCACAGTTGCCTTGCCAAGCACAGCTCACCAAATTGTATTCTAAATTTCTCAGTTGAGCAACACACAGCTATAAAATATGCTGACTGATATGCCCGCTCTGTAATATGCTAAGGAATGTTAAGTAGATGGTTGTAAACAAAAACACAGCAAGCAGAAATCAAATTTTTAACTAAATCAAAAGTGACATTCTTAGCTGACAGACCTGTAGCTGTGTGATATGCTAATGGATATGATAACACCGTGTGTGCTATGCTAACAGAGCTACCTAGCCGAGTACAAATGTATAAAGCTTGGCACGTTAATGCGATGTAGATATTTTTACTCTAAACAAGCAGAATTTATTGTGTGCATCAGGTACTCTAAAGCAACGTATGGTCCAGAGCATATGGTATGTCGGTTACATAAAATTGATAAATGTTTTGTCCTTGAAATCAGTTAGCAAATTTGGACCAGTTATCCTTCAGTGTACACTTAATCTGCATCTGGGGTCATTTCATTTAGAAATAGAGCTGAACTGAGGCCAAAAAGATAAAAGAAGGACTTGTCCAAATGACAACTCATCTCTGTGTTGCCTTGTGGTTATTTGGGACATTGGGTCATTTTACACACACACACACACACACACACACACACACACACACACACACACACACACACACATATGCTAGGCATCAGGTTTCAGCACTGACACATCTGAACCTAGCTAATGGACCTACAGATCAGTGTGTGCATTATTTGTGGCTGTGTGTGTTGTGTGCAGTGCTGCGAATATTTTTACGAAACAGTAAAAATGCTGTGATTGTGTAAATGGTTGATGGGGCAGTTTAGCTGTGAGTGCGTCAGTCTCACCCTCAGCTTTGCTCTTTTGAGAATTTGCGTAATATATATTTATATAACCAGATCATCGGCAGAGAGCAGCAGGCTGGTGAGATGGGCTTCGCTGTTGTGCTTCCAGTCCAGTGCTAATTGGTGTCAGTAGTGTGTTTTTCAAAACCGTAGTTTCCATGGCTTTTAAAAAAAATCAGCTTTTTTTCCTCTTTGCAGTGACATGAAATGCAGCTAGTTCTTGAACACATGTGACTGTTTGTCTTTTTTTAATCAATCTGAGCTTCTCAAGATGTAACATTCATTTGCATTTCAAAAGAATTTTTAAAGCTGCCTGTTTGGAGCATTTGTAAAGCCGTCAGCTAATTTGTCTTTTCCAGCCGATTCTACTAGCAGAAAAAATCTGAATACTGAGTGGCTGGCAGATTTCTGGTTCAATGTGGGCCAAATAACTGTTTTGAATGAGGAATGAAGGAGGCATGGCCTCTTTTCTTCAGTCCCAGTAAAAGAGGCGTGACCTCTGTGCCTGTCAATCCCAGTAAAGAAGGTGTGGCCTTGCTGCCTGTCAGTCCAAGTATAGAAGGTGTGGCCTGTTTTTTATTAAAATGAAACACATACTGAATCACAGTATATCACACTGAACTGCAATGATATAGACATATCATAAATCATTATTATATTAAGATCATTAAATCATTCATACACACTCCTACTACCAATATGTTTCACTGCCTGGCCTTCAGCATATTTCTATTTACAGAAAAACAAGAGGAATATTGAGTGTTGGCAAAACTAAGCAGCTCCACTGCCACCTGTTGCGACATTAAACTGGCGTCGTTCCCTCTGCGGTCTGTGTGTGTCATATTATTAGCATATGGGCTCCATATGCAAGTGCAGAGGAAGTGTGTGTTTTGATGCTGGACGAAGCACAAGACTTGTGTCAGCGCTTATATTGCTAAGTGCAGGAAGGCCAGAAGGTCACGAGTTCAAATCTCAGCACCGCCAAGTTGCCACTACTGAACCCTCGATCAAGGCCCTTAACCCTTAACTTGTATAAATGAGGGGAATGTAAGTTGCTCTGGATAAAGGCTGCTGTGAAATGTAAATGTAATGCAGATAATTAGGCTTTCAGTGTTCATTTTTCACAGACATGTTGTTTTGCACTGTCTGTCTGCCACATTGGTATATTGATCAGTCAAACAGTGAGAAAATATTTTCCTTGTTTTTAATAGGTGTCACAGGGCTGGTGGAGATGGATAAGAATGGCAACCGAGAAATCGATTTTGCTCTGTGGGACATGACTGACACCGACTCCGGAGTCTATCAGGTAGCTTCATTTTAAAACAGGAACCTTTCCTGGATATGGTCCTGAATGTTGTGATGAATTTTGTGTGACCCGTGTTTTGTGTGCACATGTGTGTTTATTGCAGATCGTGTCAGTGTATAACAGCAGTCTGAAGCAGATGATTCCTGAGCCGGGGATGAAGGTGCACTGGCTGAAAGGCGTTCCTCCTCCTGACATCCCAGTGTGTGGCTTTAAGAACGACAATCCTTCCTGTCTGGCCAGTAAGCAGCACTAGAACCCCTCCTTTACTTCAAAATCCGATCACCAGCTGCTCTTATTTAGCATGTACACTGAAATTAACTAATTTCTGTAGTAACAACTTACACAGGAACTTGTATGACGGACGCTCCACATAAATGAATTTAAAAAAGTGTAATTGTTGACATGTTGATATGATAATTGTTGACATCTTTTCTAAAAGCAGATGTTTATTTAGCATTTTTGGAAGGAGTCTCCATTGTCAGTGCTGTGTAACAGTCAGATGTAAAGTTTTCTGCCACTTCAGGACAGAGGACGTTTGGGTTTCTCTGTAACATGAGAATCCGCATTTTGTTTTTGTCTTACTAACTTTAAGAGATAGAAAAAAGAGAAATCGGCTGTAATGGAAGTGAAAACAGGAAGTAACTTATTTCCACACCATTAAATGTAACTATAAACAGGTGAATAGTATGATGTATTGTTCTTTAATAAATAAAAAATTGCTAGTGTTGGCAAATTGATGTGGTATAAGAGGAATAAAACATGTTATGCTTTATGCCGTTATAGGAAAATAAACAAATTCTAGGTTTTAAGTTGTACGTATTTATTTAAAAAAAAAAAAAAAAAAAAACCATACATATAGGCATATCTGCATATTTTTTGTCTTTATTTCAGGAACGGTCACCATGCATCAGATGATCTCGATAGTAGTGTGCTTCATCTTCATCATCATCGTCACTGTCACAGTCTTCGTCTACAGGTCAGTGAAACACTATGTGCAGCTTGTAATATTCTTTCTCCACTTTGACCCTCATTTATCCTCATTATCACTCCCTTGTCTTTCTCTCTGTTACTTTGTTCCTGTAATTGTCCATTTTTCCAACGCATTGTCATCCCAACCATTTAAACACCTTTAGTCTTCTCTCTCGTGTCCCATAATTCTAAAAAAAAAAAAAAAAAAAAAAAAAAA
>CM041003.1:5270762-5290346 GCA_022985145.1 Pangasius djambal
GTTATTTTCAGACTGAGGAACAAGATTGTGCCAGAGAAAATAGACTTCAACAAAGCATGCACCTTTATAGACGTAATGCATTTGTACTTTATTTCCACCGGTCTAAATATAATACTTTCTAATATAAAATATTAGATACATGAAAAGCTTATTAGAGAAATATGCACAAATAGGGTGCTAGCTCCGACTGCTACGTGACGTAAATCGGCTCCCGAAAAGTGGCTTTTGAGACATTGGCGATATAAACGATATAAGAAAACATCTATCAATAGACATTTTTCTATCATCCTATGATATGTATCGCCATATCGCACAGCGCTATCCAGGAGAAAGAAAAAAAGACGAATTTGATCCTATTCCATAACAAATGTAGCCTGAAATATCACAGACTTGTTGTCGCGCAACAAAACGTGAAGTGACGTAATGTAAAGTAGGTCACGTGATAATAATATCAACCACCTAAGTTTCCATAACAGCAACACAATCTGCACACATTTGCACTGATATTTATGTCTATTTGTTTTTCTTTTTTTCTCCAAATAGCTTATTTGCATGAGACGTTCTTCCTGTAGGGTAATTAAGCAATATCACACGAGCAAGAGTGTGATTATACTGAATATCAAGTACTCTAGGTAATCACAGCCATGCCGATACTCAGTACAACCACGCAATATCGCTTTTACACAACAGTTCTATACACAAGAAATGAATGTCAAGTAACTGACATTTCGGACACAATGTGGCCAAATGTGTTTATTTTCGCTCTTCTAGTGGAAATAAATCGTGAAGAAGCCGCGCTCACCTTTATAGCACATCAGATAGCTGGCTAGCTAGCTCACAGCGATTTGTACATTCCCATTAAAGGTGTTTCAAGTGCCCCCTTCTTCCTTCTCGTTTTTCATCTGGCAAGCGTTCATATTTTAAGTCAAAAGTTATATTCCTGAAAAGTATAGTTTGAAGTAGTGATAAAAACATATTAATGTTACTATATACTAAAGTTACTGTATACTACAGCATTTTTTCCATAAACAGTAAATAGGCAGACTGACTGCTTCATTCCGTTAACCTCAGACATCATTACAGCACACACACACACACACACACATTTAGAGATAATGGCACACCTTTAAAAGTGGCGGTGTGAAATTTAGTAGACTGGCGAAATAATTGCAAGATATTTCATAAATATCAAAGTAATTTCATAGGACTTGTGAGACAAAATGCCACTTTGACTCAAGCTTTATGTGAATTGTGCAAGGAGTGTGAAATAAATATAGCCTACTTAGCATGGAAGTAAGGAATAAAATACGACAGGCATGTTGTCGTAGGATTATTTTAAGTCAAAAGTTATATTCCTGAAGAGTATCACTTGCCTTGTCCACTGATGATGTCACTAACACTACTGTAGTGAGCGTTTCGAACTAGGAAGTGGAAATTTTACATAGTGAACACAGACGAGCGGAGTGATGCACACAGTGAAACACCCCAGTGCGGGTATAGGAAATATAAGCACTCTTTTACGCCACTCGACCAATCATATTAGTGGACCGGGACTAACTGTTGTATAATTGAGTGTTTGAGCAGTCTGAGTGTGTGATCATTATAGCTGATTGTCTTAAATGGAGTGTTTTAATTAGAAATTGCTAATGGTAAAACGTAGTAGTTGTAAAATTGTTGATCGCTATCGGCGTCGGCTTTCAGCATGCGTATCAGAAAAGAAAAGTGGTACTGTGTCATTTCTAATCCAAAGCGTTGACTTTTTCCTCTTTAAATGTTCTCTGTCTTTCTCTAACTTTTTTCTGACTTTCTCCAAATCTCCTTCAGAAACTGACGACTGATGGTCATTGCTTATTTCTGTTTTGCATGTTTGCGTGTGTTTATCTTTCAGTACTAAGTATTTGTATTGCTATGAGTCTTTGTAACACTTTCTATGAAGATCATACTTATAATGAACTGTGAACAAATTCATATTATGTTATAATATATTCATAAGGTATGATACTCATCTTTAGAAATATTTATGTAAATGCATTACACTTTATCTTTATCTTTATTATGCAGTAGGAATTGTTAACATGATATATTATAAGTAGTTTTCATAACACGTTTGTGTTAATAGAATAGTGCATCGTGACAACTATCTTGATTTTTTTTTTTTTTCTTCAATGAATTAATTATGCCAGGGAGATGATCAGGAAATCATAAAATCCTTGTGAAGAACTTTACCGAGAACCTGTCAGTATTTCTAGGACTAAACATAAAGCAGTAATAAACTGGGGCATAATTTATTTGTTATTGGTGATATAATGCGTTATAAACACTGTTTCTGCAACATTAACAATTTATTTGTTAATTTATAAATGCATTATAAATATTACTATAATCTTCAACTCTTTTTGAACTAGACGTATTAGACATAAACTGCGTTCAGTATCGATACAAACATACTAATGTTACACATTACAGTAACATTAATTACTGTGAGTCAATAAATTCTGTCCTTTAAAATTTGAAGTATGCAGCATTTTTTTCCATAAACAGTAAATACGCAGACTGACTGTTTCATTCCGTTAACCTCAGACATCATTACTGCACACACACACACACACACACACACATTTAGAGATAATGGCACACCTTTAAAAGTGGTGGCGTGAAATTTAATAGACTGGTGAAATAATTGCAAGATATTTCATAAATATCAAAGTAATTTCATAGGACTTGTGAGACAAAATGCCACTTTGACTCAAGCTTTATGTGAATTGTGGAAGGAGTGTGAAATAAAACGGAGTGTGAAATAAATATAAGCTACTAAGCATGGAAGTAAGGAATAAAATACGACTGGCCATGATGGCGTTGTGGTGTACCACCCCAAAGTGCATTATTTTCCTATAACAACACCAACCAAAGTGTGTTATTCCTCTTATAACACAGCAATTTGCCAACGATTCAAATTTGTAATTTATTAATGAATGACACGTCTTGCTTTTTTTAATCATTTGTAGTTACGTTTAATGTTGTGGAACGTCCATGAGACAAGTTAGTTCCTGTTCTCACTTACGTTACGTTACGTTAGACAAAAAAAAACACAACTTGTCATGTCAGCTGTCGCTGTCCTGAAGGCTTAGGCGGAATACTTACTGACTGTTACAAAGCACTGACACTGGAGACTCCTTCCATTAATGTTAAATAAGCATCTCCACACAGAAAACTTCACCATGTCAGCAATTTAAAAAATTTAAAATGTTCCTTGTTAAATAACAATACACTTTTTTTTATCTGTTTATTATTTGACTTAGATTATGTAGATCTGACCAATCAGATCTGAGAATTCAACAGCCCTGTGGTTTAAATCTAATTAATAGTTAAAATGACAATTACAGTGACAAAATTTAATCAGTTACATATAACCTTGATCATTTATCTGTATCACAGCTAACACTGAGTATCTGATATTACATTGATCTTTGCTTTCTTAAGCTAATAAGCCTTGACATATTCAAAGCTTTGACATATACAAGTGAAAAAAAACTATTTTATTAAAGGTATATCCAAGTACACACCTATCTGTCATCATGTTAATGTAATGTTTCATATAGATGTCGATAGTCTTTACAATAAATGCTACTACTAACATGTCTACTCTCATTCTCTCACTGAGAAAAATGAGAACATCATGACACTTTTATTTCATAGTGCAGTGTTAAAGCATGCGCGTTGTGACTGGGAGATCGTCTAGTCACATCCTTTCATCAGAGTAATTTCATGTTGCCTTATTCTATTTCTCTTAAAGAATTTTAGGAGAAATATTTGTGACAAAGTTGATACCTAAATGAAACACAGGCAAGAACCCCCATTAAATCTCCTGAGACCTTTAAACAAAGAAATTCTCCTCTGGGAGATGAGGAGAAGCACTCTCGCTAAACACAAAGGTAACTTCATGTTCTGGGAAATGTCATGTCCATCAGCTGAAATGGAGGGTTTTTTTGAGTTTGACTTAAGGCACTTAGAGGGAGAGGAATTTTCCTTTATTCTTCTTTTCTTTAAATAGAATCAGTACGAACTCCATAAAAATTCCCTAGTACTTCGAGAAAGCGCTAAGTCCACTCACACGCCATGTTCTTTTTATGTTCCGTCATCTACACACTTATCCCTGTGTCTCTTTGTCTTTTATGGTTCTTCCTGTCCTGTACGTTCACTCGCTCTGTCTCGCTCACCCGCGCGTTCTGTCCTTCAGAAAGGTGAAGTTGGAGAACGAGTTAGCGGCACAGCTGTGGAGGGTGCACTGGGATGACATTCAGATTAATAACCTGGAGAAAGCGCTGCGTAGGACATGCAGCAGATTGACACTATCGCTGGTGAGGACACAGCACACGCGCGCGCACACACACACACATACACAGTCATGTCAAATTGTACGATTTTATTGAACATATACAAAACTTAAACTTAAACTAAAATTTAATATGAAACTATATATTTCTTATACAACTTTGATGCTTTTGTGCTTGGCTCAGTTTCTCTACTGAGCTTTCTTTGTTCAGTGAAGGCTAATAAGTTGAAATATGTATATATATTTTTTTAAAATATTGGTGTATTCGCTATAGATATGGATTTTATTGGGTCCATGTTTGTTGCTTTTCTTCATTTTTTTTTTTTTTTTGTTTCTAAAATATGAGAAAACATGGAAACAGCTTTTTTATTTTATTGTTCTTTTTCCTCACCACACAGTAATGTGTTCCATAAAATAGGAAATACATTTTTCAATAATTCATATTTTTTTTTAAAATACAAACGTTGACTGATTTTTTATTGTTTCTACTTGTTTCACCTCGTAAAGTCTAGAAATCGAATATCGGTGAATCAAAAAATGATTCCAGTGAGAACAGAGTCGGAGTATAAGTCAGAGTTATACAGGCTCTTACCTGGTTAAGATGTTTACTCTGGAACTGGATTCCACTTTCATAAAAGTTATGATAAAAATGGGATCAGCATATTCAGAAATTAATAGAATATAAATTCATATTTGGGCGATTAAAATATTTTGAAATCGTAGCACCTGCTGATTTTTTAGCCTCCATCTCATCCACCTTTACCGTCACCTTACTTTAAAAAAAAAAAAAGCACATAGTGATCCATATTTATGACATCAGATCCTAACGACAACCTTTTTGCAGTAATTGCTGACACACAGCCAGTGCTTTCCTTAATTTTTAGTCAAAAAATGAATCTGAAATGATTAAAAACAAGCAAAGGAGAAATACAAGGGGGTTTTGTAATATTTATTGTGTTGAAGCCAAAACCTATTTGAAAAATCTCATTAGTATATATCTTTTTTTATTATTTGAAATGGCAAATGACTGAATGCAATGCACACTCACCTTAGTGGCCATCTCATTGCCTCTGTTTCTTACTCACACTCCCACCTGCCATATGGAGGATTTCCAAGCATGTACTGTCAGTGCACATATCTTCAGTATTTTTCTATGCTATCTTTTTCTACTATTCAAGTACGTTGCTGTAAAATCAAATTCAAGGGATGACCAGTGCTTAGTAGTGAATAAGAGTTAAACTATGTGCCAGTGTGTGATTTGTTACTCAATTTCCTCCCTACAGAGAGGCTCCAATTATGGCTCGCTGCTTACCATGGAGGGAAATGTTCAGATTTATGCCAAGACCTGTTACTACAAGGTACGAGAACTTTTTTTATTTCTCATTTTCAGGAAAGATGATAGAATGCACAAGGGTTCAACCTAGGTTATGATGAAACCATGAAATCCAGCATGACAGCTTTTCAGTACATCGTGGTACGACTCCATGTGACTCTTAAATTCATAAATTCCATGTACTTTCATTCTTCATTTGTTTAAATCTTGAAACGTTATGACAATATATTAATAGTGTATTTAAGAGAATATACAAGTCTCGGCTGAGAGAACAGAAAGAGAGAGACTCGTGTCCGGGTCTTAATGTTTTTTTTTTTGTTTTCCAGGGAAACATAACAGCCATTAAGTATATCAACAAGAAGCGTATCGAGCTCACCAGGAAGGTGCTGTTTGAACTCAAACATGTAAGTGTGCCTTTACTGCCGCCCTCTGCTGTGGGATTTTGGAATAGATAATTATAGGTGACGTTCTGGGAGAGGATAATGGTCCAGGGCACACAGACTGATCTTCTCTCTTGTACTCACAGATGCGTGATGTTCAGAATGAACACCTGACCAGATTCATTGGAGCCTGCATAGATGCCCCAAACATGTGCATCCTCACTGAGTACTGCCCAAGGGGCAGCTTACAGGTCAGGATACACAATATTTATCTACACCCACACCCCCACACACACACACACACACACTGCAGAATATGCTGTATTTTTCACGTTATTTTTGTCAGGAAATGTAAAAATCTCTACTAAAATGGCTATACACACCTCCTTCACTGGGACTGGCATTCATAGAGGCCTCACCTCCTTCACTAGGACTGACAGGCACAGAGGCCACACCCACTTCACCTGGATTGACAGGCACAGAGGCCACACCTCTTTCACTAGGACTGGCAGGGACAGAGGCCACACCTCTTTCATTAGGACTAACAGGCACTGAGACCATGGTTCCTTCACTAGGACTGAGGCTAGATGGAATTGCATTATGCTTCTGTTTTAACCTAACATATGGCATACACAAAATCTAGTATGTCCATGCTTTTATTTCTTGTCTCTCTCTCTCTCTCACACACACACACACATGCACACACACACAAACACACAGAAACTAGTACAGATATACGTCATAAGACTAGTTCCTGTATATGATATCTGATTACAGAGTTTGGGGGAGAGGAGTTGAAGTGAAATTGCCTGCGTGTGTGTGTGTGTGTGTGTGTGTGTGTGTATGTGTGTGTGTGTGTGTGTGTGTGTCTGACATGCTGCAGTGAAATTGCTTTGGTGTAATGCTTTTCATGAATATTATAATATGAGTGAATCCCATTTAACTTTGTCCTTCTTATAACCTACTCTAGTAGTACCTTCAGTGTGGGTCCAGCTATAATTGAAGTGGTGTGTGTGTGTGTGTGTGTGTGTGTGTGTGTGTGTGTGTGTGTTTGTGTGTGTGTGTGTCTATATATACACCGTACAGGACCTCATGGAGATTGAGAGTATTACACTGGACTGGATGTTCCGGTATTCTCTGATCAATGACATTGTCAAAGTGAGTTCATTACACTATAAACAGTTGCTGTTAAATCTTATTTATGTTATTATCATTAATCTTAAATAGGTAATTTTCGGAATGAGTGACCTCAAGGGAGGAAGGTGAAATGCTATGCATCATGATGTCTCACTGTAAATTGATCTTTATCTATACAGTGCGAGACAAATATCAGAAATGTAGAAATCTGTAGACCCATGTAGGGATGGGCGTTAAGTCAGTAGAGTTGGTATCTTGGTCCTGATATAATCCATATATCCACGTGTCATATTAAATGGGCACTAAAGTTGGTCAGGTGCGTAGAAACAAAGACTCAAAGTTCATCGTCAAAGTCAGCAAGATTTAAAACACCAGTACACACCATTGTTAATCCAAAACACGGCAAAGATCAAAAGCTTAGCATAATTATCATGGGCATTAGAAACAAGGTTAGAGAACCAGGAGACATGGAGAAACTCAGGAAACTAGAAATAATGAACTGGAAATGGGAAAAATGAAGAAACCAGGAACTGCAAACACTAGGAGACATGGTTTAAAAAATCCCGGCCTTACGCTCACAGTGGGATACAGTATACACACTGCCAGTCAAATGCTTCTTTTTATTAACATTTTGGCTGAACTTCAAGAAATGAGCTTAAGTCAAATAATCTAGAATTAGAAAATCTTGATAAGAAATTACTGGAAGAAAATCTAGCTCTAGGAAAGCCCGATCTGGATCACTTTAATTAGTCACACAATGTATATTTTTCTTACAGTTGACACCAACGCTGTCTAATATCAACTGGAAGACAAATCTAGACTTACAGAAACTTTGTCATAACATTAACCGCTTCACTAAACAAGTGCTCTCGCCTGTAAAAAACACTCATTTAGAGAGTGTATACGATGAATCCAAAAGTCCCGAAATTAAAAGATTTATGTATTTAATGGACCACATACTTTGCATTCAGCTTAACTCAGTGGGAAGTCTGAACCTGTGTAATTTTTGAGCTTGGAACATTTGAGCTTCAAAGTGGAGAAAAAACATGGATGCCTCCATGAAAGCATGCTTTTGTTAGCAACACACTAGCTAGCTAACGTTATGATGTATTTACTTTCCCAAAAATGCAAACCATATGGTCATTGTTATCGATTTAACCAACCAACGTGTCTATGTTGATTGCTTTAAAGTAAATACTACTATTCATTTATATATATTCATTTGAAGTCTTGAAGTTATATTTATTTACTCTTGACTGTGTGTGTGGCCTTGTTGACATGACGTCGGGGTTGAGGAGATCCTCACAACGTTTCAAGTATGAATTCCCAGTTGAGAGGGCATTTTCTTTGGTTTTTCCTAGTTAGAGGTTGTAAATTCTGAGTTATGAGCTTTAGTCACACATATTTTTTCCTTATTTAATTGGCAGTAATGGATAAAACTTCCTCCACATGTTCAAAATCTTTGGAGTAGCAGTGTATACTGATTAACAAGTCGAGATAATGATGAGGGACATCAAGGGAAGGCTTCAAGTGGTAAGAAAACAGGAAGTAGGAAATGTGCAAAAATTCCAGGAAGTAGAAACAGGAGGCCTGGCCTCAGTAAAAAAAAAAATTCCACAGTAGTCATGACCATATTAGCTAAACCAATCAAAATCATTAAAAAATACTGTAATAGCTAACTAAATTGCCCATATGGTCATAAAAATGTCAACAATAACTGTGAATCTTAATTATTACTACTAATAATAATACAGTATAATAATTCATTACAGAAGTGGGAATGAAAAATCATTCATGCTAATAATTCAAGTGACTCAGGAGTGGTGAAGTACAAATTACATGAGTGTGCATGACAGACGCCATCAACTGAGCCATCTGTTATATGAAATATTCATAATAAGTGATTAGATTGGGACTTTTCAGATTCGTCACATTTTGCATGAATAATAATATGGTCTCTTCTCCATGCAGGGAATGTCATTCCTCCATAACAGTGTGATCGTCTCCCATGGCAACCTGAAGTCCTCCAACTGCGTGGTGGATAGCCGCTTCGTGCTGAAGATCACAGACTACGGGCTGGTCAGCTTCTGCAATGAGAGCAGCTCCGAGGACACACACGCTTACTACGCACGTGAGAAAGCACTCATGAGTAAAGCTCTTCAGGAACTGGTGTGACCGAGCAACCAAACAATAATAGAGGAAAGTGGAAAAGGTGTATTGCAGGTCCTCAGGTGGAAATGTAGCTTTGTCATGTAAGACTAAGAGAGCTGATAGTGTTCTGTAAAGTTACAGAGGTGAGGTTAGGTTTGTGTGTACGCTGTGTGTGTGTGTGTGTATACACGCTGTGTGTGTGTGTGTGTGTGTGTGTGTGTGTGTGTATGTGTCGGATGTCGCTGCAGCTAAATTCTGGAAAAAACCCAAGAAATGACAATTTGACATGTCTACTTTAAAAAAACATAAATACAGTGAGTCCAAAATTCTGAGACCACACTGAAAATCTGGGATTTATTTATTTTTTTTTTAATTTGAAATAAACAGAAACGTTCAAAATCTTGAATATTTAGCATTCAGGATTCCTCACTATTTTTAGGTCACTACTTAAATTAACGCAAATTTGTGATATTGGATATATTAGCTCCTTTCCTTATGAATTATTCCTTCCATTGAAGCACGTGTACAGATGACACGCCGATGGATTTAATCCAACATGGATCATCAGGTTTTACACAAACTTGTGGAGTCCATTAAAGCAAAATGTCAAAGTGCCACAAAAGCAGGACGTACCGAATACTAAGAAGTTCTGGAATTCATTTAAATGTTTAAATTTTGCTCAATTTTCACTCAAGTTGCCATTCTGATAATATAATTCGTAATGAAAAAAACTAAATAGAATGCAACACAGAGGCATTTTTCAACTAACGTTTTTGGTGCCTTGCTGTGTATTTTACCGAAACAACGTGAAAGTGTTTTTATTTATGTAGTCTACTGACCTTGCCTTGGTATCTGCCTGCAAAGATCATGTTGTGAAAGGATAATGAGCCTCATTTATCAATCTTTTCGTAAAGTCGTGTGTACATTTGTGTAAACCGAACCGAACTAAAAACTTCCTCAAGATTTACAAAAGTTTCTTCATAACTTGTGTGTGTATATGTTGATGAACCGCATTCACCTTTTGTCTGCCTTTTGTCTTAAGTAACTTATTGTCATATTGGTTACTTAATGCCATTAATATAAAGTGACTCGGTTTCACAAAATCTTCAATACAGCTCGACGGTCGCTGACCTAGTGAACTAGCATGAAGCTGTGTTTTTAATAGAGACTCCAACACTAGAGACTACAAACTTGACAGTATAAGCTATAAATAAATGTGCAGTAATCCATGCAAATTATATGATTACAGTCTAATCAGTTGAGGTTTGCATTAGTTAGTCTTGCTGTGTGTAAATTTACACACACTCAGGAGCACAAGTGGGATGTGAAGGTTGTTTTTTTTTTTTTTTCGAAATGACAGGATCACTTGTTTTTTTATATCTTGCTCAAGATCAAATGGTTCCACAAGTATTAGGAATATCTAACCTTGTGGGGACATTTGGATGGTCACAAGGAAAACCAAAAAAAAAAGCGTAAACTAAAATAGTTAAAAGGTTTTGTTTTGGTTATTGAGATTAAGGTCAGGGATGCATTTTAATTAGCTGCCTTAATAATTTTATCAGTAGAAGCTTCTCACAAAGAAAAAAAAAATGTGTGTTTGTGTGTGTGTGTGTGTGTGTAGGTAAGCTGTGGACAGCTCCGGAGCTGCTGCGTGCAGAAAGCAGGCGAGCGTGTGGCACTCAGAAGGGAGACGTGTACAGTTTCGGCATTATCCTGCAGGAACTGGCTCTCCTCAAGGGAGTTTTCTACCTGGATGGCCCTACACTCAGCCCTAAACGTATACACACACACACACACACATACACACACACGGGGGAACAAAATGCCTGTCAGAAAGTCCACAGCAGCTGTGTTTTTTATTTCGGAGAATGACAGGCAGAACAATGCATGCTTTACAAAAAAAAAGTGTGTGTGTGTGTGTGTGTCATTACATATTCTGATATGACACTATTAAGAGTTAATAGACAGCTAAATACAGCAGCACGCCTCATCATGTTCCTCTTTCTGTGTCACCTTTGTCTTATCTCACCTCTGTAATGCCCTGACCCCGTGTGTGTGTGTGTGAGTGTGTGTGTGGGTGTGAGTGTGTGTGTGTGCGCGAGCTGTTTGCTAATGAGCATTCACTTTATTTATTCATCCGCTGTCAGCAACATTGGGTCTACAAGCACTGATTGTGCTTGGGAAATCTGGCTCTGGCACACACACACACACACACACACACTATAAACAGGTAGCTGAAAGACAGAGGCAAAGTAACACTTCTGGAACAGATCCAACTGGCGAGATGGTTAGAGTGCCAGAAAGACGTGAGATGGAAACGCTGTCAGGTGATAAAATGATTCACGCCGACAGAACATGAGGTGAAACAGAGATAAGGACATGGACAATAAACTCCTGCTTCTTGTGTCCACTTGAGGTGGTATTGAGACTTCTTTGCTCGCTATGTGTACAGTTCTAGCTAAACGCATGATAGTGGCAATAATTCATCAGGAATTGTCACATATTAAAAATCCTCCTCTACATTCTTCATCTGGATATCGTAGAATGCTGTGCCCCTACCATTAACAGGCAAACACACACACATGCACACACACACACACAACACACATAATGGATTTGGTGGAATTTACATTTCAAACGCTAGAAATTGTTATCATGCATTATTTCTCTACTTATGCTACTTATGCATCATTGAAAGTGTCAGGCGCCGTAGTCATCTCAGCATCGTCCTCATCCTCATTCCCTGTAATGCATCAGCTTTTGTTCAGACATGACCTGATCCTGATCATTTCTCATGAAAGATTTCTGTAGCTACTGTAATTAGATTGAGGATGCTCCAGAGAGCTCCATGAAGACATGGTGTGTTATGATTTGAGTAGAAGAACTCGAGTGTCCTGCACAGAGCCCTGACCTCAACCCCACTGAACACCTTTGGGATGAACTGGAACACCGACTGCACCCCAGACCTCCTCACCAACATCAGCGCCTGATCTCACTAATGCTCTTGTAGCTGAATGAACACAAATCCCCACAGCTATGCTCCAAAATCTAGTGGAAAGCCTTCCCAGAAGAGTGGGAAAGGGGGAATTAATCTGGAGTGGGATGTTCAACAAGCACATATGGGTGTGATGGTCAGGTGTCCACCAATTTTTCACCATATAGTGTATATAACAAAATGAGTCATATCAATTCTGCTGCTAACAGACAGAAGGTTTTTACATGTTAAGTGGTTTAAATAGTTTTAGAAAATGGCTGCCGCATGGCTGAAATAGAGAATTTGGGGGACATTATGACTATTTGTAGGATTAGATCAGGACTGTGAACTTTACGGGTTTAAATTAGCTTTAGGTACAACTCTGGGTGTGAAAAAGGGCTGTGATAGCTCTGGATAAGGTTCTGCATCAACAAATCCCAAAAAAAAACCCTTAAGCAAAGCCTTTAGTGCCACTTTACACTTTAATATTTTATTTTAATGCCTGCAAAACCGCCATCTCATCCCTTTACAGATACAAAGTGCGCTGATGTAGCTGATTCACAGATCCTTATTGCAGAAGTGCTTTTGTGTAAATTATTTAAAAAGTCTCTGTCATTCTGCATGGCTCAATTAAAATTCACCATCAAGCTTCTTTTACACCACAAAAGGACTAATAGCAAATGATTGTGTCTCTGAATTATACATAATTGCGTGCTAATAAGCTCTAGTATATTAATTCAAGCATGGTTATGACTGGCCGTGTAATGTGAACTGATTTGTCTCTTTCTCTGTCTATCTCTCTTCTTATTTCTCTATCAGAGATCGTGGAGCGTGTGGCTGATGGACGATGGCCGTACCTGCGCCCCCTGCTGTGCACTCAGAGCCACAGTGAAGAGCTGGGTCAGCTGATGCAGCGCTGCTGGGCAGAGGAACCCAGCGACAGGCCTGATTTTAACCAGATCAAAGTGATGCTACGCAAACACAACAGGTGGACAATACATGTTAAATAAATGTTGACGTAGCTTTGCTTAGAAAAGCAGCCTGTAATATTGAGCTTAAAATCACAGCAAGTGCCTTCTATGAAACGCCCTGAGCACAAACCGGCCTCTCTTTCACAGCCTGAAAACATTGTTGAAAGAAGTAACTCAAGAACTAACTCAACTAAGTCAACTTAGAATTTCATTTTAAATAAAACTTTTGCACCACTGAAGATCACATATTGATTATAAATATTGACATACACCTAATTAAGGGTGGATTTTTCCTTCAGGCGAACTTGAGATCATTGTAGTAATTGTTCTACACAGTAATAGCAACCGTGATACATTTAGCTACAAGCAGCATGAGTGTCACCACAAATGATATGAACAAGGTAAACTAGAGAACACCTAGATACAGAAATGCTTTCTTGAAGTTTGTAACAGAATATATTGATAACATAATGAGCAGTGAGTGCAGCAAAAGAAAGACTACAGAAAACAATCGAATGTTCATGTGGATTCTTTTTTATGAAATGTCCCTCTCTGCAGAGGCTATGGCTCCAACATCCTGGATAATCTGCTCTCACGCATGGAGCAGTACGCGAATAACCTGGAGGAGCTGGTGGAAGAGAGGACACAGGCGTATCACGAGGAGAAACGCAAAGCTGAAGCACTGCTCTATCAGATCCTGCCTCAGTGAGTGCGATCCTCAGTGTTTTTTATCCATACCTAGCCTTTCACCCCGCTTCATCCATGGACATTGTGCATGTAAGGTCACTAATGGGGTTAAAACGCCTCTTTCTGTACTTTTTGACTCCCTGTGCGATGCAGCTCGGTGGCGGAGCAGCTGAAAAGAGGCGAGACGGTGCAGGCCGAAGCCTTCGACTCGGTCACTATTTACTTCAGCGATATAGTGGGCTTCACGGCTCTGTCTGCAGAGAGCACGCCTATGCAGGTGAACATATTCAGATACATATCTGATCCGTACATCGTGGCTGAGTTACAGTATTGACACTCAGGCTAATGTTTTCGTAGGTGGTGACTTTGCTGAACGACCTGTACACGTGCTTCGACGCCATCATTGACAACTTTGACGTTTATAAGGTAATACACTACAGATACATACTGTACGGTTCAAAGCTGTGGGTCTGCTACCAGTTATTTATTAAAGATGATAATAAAATTAAAAACATTATGTTATTTAAGTCAAAATGAGACAGATGTTTTTAGCTGAATTTGATATTCTCAACTGAAATGTATTTAATAACCTGCTTCCATTTTTAAAATCGTTCCAACACTGTATATTTTATTCAAATTAGACATATAAGATACACACTCCTAACATGCTTTCTGTCAATAAAAATACACTTTCTATATATATTATTGACAAATAACAGAATTGTGTGTGAAGAATATAATTTGTTAAAATTGCATTAGTTTTGTCACTAATTAATTTGTGTGTGTATGTGTGTGTGTGTGTGTATGCGTGTGTTTGTATGTGTTTGTGTATTTCGGTGGGGAACAAATGTCCCCACAAGGATAGGAATATCTGACTGATTTGACCTTGTGGGGACATTTAGCTGGTCCCCATAAAGAAGACTGTTTGTGTGTGTGTGTGTGTGTTTTTTTTGGGTTACTGAGGTTAAGGTTAGGGTTAGAATTAGAGGCATTAATAATTCAGCCAATGGAAGGTTCACACAAAGATATTGTGTGTGTGTGTGTGTGTGTGTGTGTGTGTGTGTGTGTGTGTGTGTGTGTGTGTGGTGCCCCCAGGTGGAGACCATCGGTGATGCGTACATGGTCGTATCAGGACTTCCTGTGAGGAACGGGAAGCTGCATGCACGAGAAATCGCTCGTATGTCTCTGGCCCTCCTCAAAGCTGTGCACACCTTCAGGATCCGCCATCGGCCTGATCAGCAGCTCCGCCTGCGCATCGGCATTCACACCGGTGAGGGCATGGGGTCAGAGGTCAAATGTAAAAAGTGGAAAACATGTCCCATTTTGGGACAGGACAAAGCTCCTGTAATAGCCTGGATATTACTAATCTAGAAATAACTATGGAAATGACTGTATGTGTGTGTGTGTATGTATACTGACAGGCCCTGTGTGTGCTGGGGTTGTTGGACTGAAGATGCCGAGGTATTGTCTTTTTGGTGACACGGTTAACACAGCTTCACGCATGGAGTCAAATGGGGAAGGTAAGACACCAGTCTCACTGCACAGCTCTATTCTGATCTGTCTGGTATATCAACATCCACAGAGCTATATGGTATTATTATTATTCAATTCAGTTTTCAATTCAGTTTTATTTGTATAGCGCTTTTAACAATGGACATTGTCACAAAGCAGCTTTACAGAAATAAATGGATTAACAAAAAATATATTATAAATATTTGAATTTATCACTGTGAATTTATCCCTAATGAACAAGCCAGTGGCGACGGTGGCAAGGAAAAACTCCCTGAGATGATACGAGGAAGAAACCTTGAGAGGAACTAGGCTCAAAAGGGAACCCATCCTCATCTGGGTGCAACAGATAGTGCGATTAAATAAATAAATCCCTTCTATTATTGTGCGCTATAAGGACAAGTAGTGCAATTGTGCAGCCAATAAATTCAGCACAGTTTCCGCAAGAAGTCCTTTTGGTTAAAATCTATCCACTGTCCACTGATGGAGTCCTGAGTATGAAGCTGCTCGTGGCAACCGCAGCCCCAAAGCCACTACAGCAATCGCAGTCCCAAGCCATTACAGTACAGCTCCCCATATGTGATCCCCAAGCCATCTCCTCAGCCCCCAGGTGGCACCATCCCCAGCAAACCAAACGTTGGATTACTATTATTATTGTTGTTATTATTATTATTATTATTATTATTATTATTAATATTATTATTTGTTCCACAGCACTGTTGAATCCTCTAATCTGATTGATCAGAAGGCTGATTAATTTTCTATAACAGCAGCTCTGACATAGGTCTGGCTGCGAGGCAAATCACAGGTTTATATAAACGCACTCGATCTAATACGTTATTGTTTCTATAGTAACGACTCCCACTGGGCGCTGTATGGTGGACGCTTCACATAAACGCATTAAGAATGTGTGTAATTCTTGCTATGGTGATGTTTTCCACGAGGAGATGTTTATGTAACGTTTTTGGAAGGAGTCTCCATTATCAGCACTCTGTAACACTCAAAGGGAAAACTTCAACTTTTTTCCAAAGACTTCATGATGGAGGACATGGTTTCTCTGTAACATGACGAGCTCTAGTTTTTTTTTCTTATTAACTTTAGGAGGGAGAAAAAAAAAAGAGAGATTGTTGAGGGAACGCAAGTGATAGCGGAAGGAACTGATATTCCACAACATTAAATGCAGCTATGAATGATTAAAAAGTACATATAGTGCATAAGAAAGTAATCCGATTTGCGGTGTTAACTCTGCTGTCACGCTGGGGCACATCCCACCTCCCCACCGTTGATTATTTTAAGAAGAAGAAGAAGCCTTTATTTGTCACATACACATTACAGCACAGTGAAATGCTTTTCTTCACATATCCCAACTTATTAGGAATCTGAGGTCAGAGCGCAGGGTCAGCCATGATACAGCACCCCTGGAGCAGAACAGGGCCCAGCAGTGGCAGCTTGGTAGTGGGGGAGCTTGAACCCTGACCTTTTGATCAGTAACCCAGATCATTAACCACTGAGCCACCACTTAACAGCACCCCCTAGCGCTTTATTCCTTATACGTTTATTGAAACGCAGTGCAATAAATATGTGCTTGATGTGGTCATTATGTACACATTGGCGGATTCATCTGCACACACATTTAACATTTATCATGCTAATGTCAGTGTTTTTTATCTGTTCTTCTGTCAGCACTAAAAATCCATGTATCAGAGGCGACGCGATTAGTGTTGCAAGAGTTCAACTGCTTCCAGCTGGAGCTGAGAGGAGACGTGGAAATGAAGGGCAAAGGAAGGATGAGGACCTACTGGCTCCTGGGAGAGAGCATGGCCGAGCACGCCTGAGCAGAACGCCTGAGCAGCACACTGGAGGAAGCACGAGTGGAGAAATATATACGATCATGTAGCAGAAATGTTTAGAGGCACATACAGCCTTGGCGACAGCGAGAGAGAGAGAGAAGCACGGTGATGGAACTGCAGGGTGGAGCTGCACAGGTTTGAGGATATGATGTCCCGGAAATTCCTTTTCAGGCTGGGTTGGGTTAAAATAAACAGAAAATCAGTGCCATTTGCAGGAATGGAGGGTTGATATAAAGGATTAAAAATTTCAAGCAGCAGGACAGCATCATCTAGTGGTGTGAAGTCACACGTGTCTTTTTCTTTTTTTTTTTTTTTTTTTTAAGTTTTCGTAGGATGGCTCGGGAGTTTTGTTGTCATCTTTGAGTAGGTTCATTTGTGAAAAGATGGAGAAGAAATTGTGTTTGTTTTCGCCTTGAAATGAGAAGTGGCAGGAAGTTGGGGATGGTCATGTATTTCCAGAGTTTGGAAAAGTGCACCCCTTTCATGTGTTCATTTTCCTATTAAATGCCCCTTAGTTCAGTTCAAATAGACTGACCTTTGTGTTTTCCTATTTTATATATTTGCCACCAGTGCTTGTGAATTATTTGTGTTATTTGTATAGGCATGTGCCAGTAATCATGATATCATGATATTTATCATACACAACATTTTTATAAACACTACAATATTGTATAGGTAGGAAATGTAGTTCGGCATTATTCGTTCTCACTAGACAAAGACAGCAAGCTGATTTAAGGGTCCTTATTTTGGCCATATTTGAATGTGCATTAATATAAAATACTTAAATATTTGTCCAAAACAATGTAGAAAGTTTATTCAATCTTTAAGCCTGCCAAGGCTTTCTGCAAATATCACATTTTTAAATAATTATCACGCTGAATTATTGAGCAGCATTTAAAAACCCATTAAAACCAAGCAAGGTTCCTAAATTTGGCTGGATTTAAAGGAGTTTAGTGTTCCGTGAAAGATTAAAAAAGAAAACATGGCAGAAATAACTTTTGCTACAACTTTTTAAATCATGGATTACAACATTACCATAATGCTGTATTTCTATTAAAATATATTATTAATAATGGTAATTAACAATTATGAATTATGTTAAATATATAAATTTCAATTATTTATTTTCATTCATTTAAAAATATCTATTTTTCAATATCTCTCCACTTTTCTACTGTCCAGTTTGGGTGAGTCTGTGCCCACTGTAGCCTCTGACAGGAGTGAAACCTGATGTGGGTTTCTACGGTTGCAGCTCATCCACCTCATGGTTTGGTGTGTTGTACATTCTGAGATGCTTTTCTGCTCAGCACGGTTGTAAAGAGTGGTTATTTGAGTTACCGTAGCCTTCCTGTCAGCTCCCACCAGTCTAGCCAATCACCCCTGACCTCTCTCATCGACAAGGCACTTCTGCCTACAGAACTGCTGCTCACTGGATGTTTTTCACACCATTCTGTGTAAACTCTACAGACTGTTTTGTGTGCAAATCCCAGGAGATCAGCAGTTTCTGAAATACTCAAATAAGCTTGTTTGGCACCAACAACCATGGCAAAGTTGTTGAGATCATTTTCTTCCCCCATTCTGATGGTTAATGTGAACATTAACTGAAGCTCTTGACTTGTATCTGCATGATTTAATTCACTGCTGCCACCTGATTGGGAATATTATGAATATATGGTAATATTGTAAATCATGATAAAAGGTTTTGGAGTTATATCATGACACATAATATTGGCACATGCCTATGGTTTTTTCATTTCAATATAGTTAGTTCATTTGAATATAGTTTATTTACTAAACATTAAAATTCTGGTTCAAAATGAAAACCTAAAACAGCTCAAGCTGAAACAGCATGTGTGCAGAAAAGACCTACTGTGCTAGACGCTACGCCAGATCATCTCTCCACACCTTCCTGCGGACGCTGTTGCGAAAGCCTGTACAGAACATCCACGTGCCAGCTCATGGACTCCGTAGACACACTGATTGTATATGAACAGCTCAAGTGCTCACACACCTGTAGTTCCTTTTGAAAAGAGTATACATGTGTGTATGTAGAACAGAGTTAAACAAAAGTTTGCCAAATCCTGAACTTGTACTCATACTATAACACTCAGACTCTGTGAACACACCACAGCAAGCTGAATTCACGTGGTAAAAACATGTGTTTTATAATGTGATATATTACAAGTGCAGCTCAGTGTTTTTTGTTGTTTTTTTTTTTTTTTTTTTAGGAAGGGCTTCAATCTTGTGCTTGTTTCTATT
>CM041003.1:5290446-5345861 GCA_022985145.1 Pangasius djambal
AACAATAAACTGTAAATACCAGAGTCTTACATGTAATCACTGTGTAACACGTGTGTAACGCAACACTCAAGGTGTGAAGTGTGTAATGTTACAGGATTAAATGATGTTATGTGATGTTATTTTTATACTCTGTAAAACTGAACAAAAACATTTTACCACTGCATAACTGTTTGAACTCAGAATCACTTGATTTATAGCTGGACTATATGTATCTGATCATCTTGGCATAGTGTTAACTCGTGGTTGGAGCGTCCGATATTTATTAGATACATAAGGACAAATAGGCGGTTGCCTATTTGTCTGTAGACATGTCTGGAGTTATTGATTACCTATGAGGTAAGTGGAGGATTTGTTTATATATTTGTTATTTTTGTCTATGTAGGCACATAAGAAAGCATTCAGAGATGAAGGGACAGTGCCACTTTTACAACTTAATCAATTTCCTGTCTTTCCATCACTTTCTTTATATATTAAAAGAAAAAGTCCACCCTGAAACACATTAAATATGGTTATATAGAAATATTTGTGATGTGTTTAGTGATTCTGGCGCTAATTTGTTGGCTGGTGTTGTATTTTCATTATTCTCGAGAGTTGCACAGACATCACAGAGGGACATTTTTAATACT
This sequence comes from Pangasius djambal, assembly GCA_022985145.1. Classification (NCBI taxonomy): domain Eukaryota; kingdom Metazoa; phylum Chordata; class Actinopteri; order Siluriformes; family Pangasiidae; genus Pangasius; species Pangasius djambal. The sequence goes on from CM041003.1 coordinate 5,291,073, forward strand.
AGCACATTAACAATAGTGTTTAATAGGGAATAAAATTAAACAAACATAAGTGAACTGCCAAGATCCTCGGTTTGCACCTACAAACAAACGAGCTTCTTTTCTTGCTCAACATTTTCCAGATATGTTCAACATCATACTAATGAGAGCTCTAGCATGTAGATGTAGTGGACTCGACGTCCCAGAATGCAATGCAGCTATATGGTTAGTTAGCGATCTACGAGAGTACGAGGACGATGGCATTGGCAGTGCAGTTGGCATGAACGTTAAAGGTTTGGAAGGTGATCTGTGTGAGGAGTGTGTGCAGATGAGGAGGTGAGAGAACCAGCAGACTGAAGGACTAAAGTGCTGCTGCATCGCTCTCTTTAATGGGCAGTTGAACGGCATTGTGGGTAATCATACCCCATACATCAAAAATACAACAAGTTGATGAAAGAAGTTTAAATTTTAAAAAATAATCATTCGAAATAAATATTGGGTTACATTGAAGATCACATGTTAATTATGAAGATTAATCTGCACATTATTCAGGGTGGATTTTTCCTTTAACTTCACAGAAGCTTCATGGTGAGAGAAGTTATATCTCTGAAAGCAGAAGCTCATAAACATTTCTGTTGTTTTATGTATGCAAAGCTACATTTACTCAGTGATGATCTGCTTATGTGCAGACTGAAAACTGAAACAGATGTACACACTCCTCCACACTCCAGTCAACTTGGATGGATGTGGATGAGCTGCTTTGGCACCACGTTAGTTTCTTTTTCTTCTTCTCGTCCTTTTAGAAAGTCTCCTGAGGACAGCGCCCTCATGCGATCAAACGATCACCATCTACTACTTTGGACGTCAAAAATCTTGTTCGTGTACAAATCTAAATGGTAAAAACATAAATCAATCGACAACGTGTTTAAAAATCAATGTTTTAACTTCAGGACGCACTGTAAAGCCAGCTTTTAAAAACCTTTATATCCGAATCCCAAATGCCTCAATGTTGTCTATGTAGGGATACTACATAGGGGGTGAAATAACGGCTTTTTACACCTTACGTAGTGCACATTGGATCCAATAAGAATGCTGTTTGAGAGTCGGCCAATCACAGGGAGCTGTTGACGCGCCGAACGACTGCGACGATTGGTCCAGTCCTACGTCATTCTAGTGCATGCCGAGCACGATTGGTTCAAACTCGGGTCGTTGTCCCGCCTCTTGGTCAAGCGAAGGGACTACTTCCGGTAGGCCGCCGTGTGTCCTGCGGAAGTCGGACCGTTGTAGTCGGGACACTGGCTGAAAACACCGGAGCGGCCTCGCGAAAGCTGGCGAATTCGCTTCATAAACACATTGTGTGTGGGCGGAGAAAGTGCTGAAAAGTGCATAAGCAAACGACAGGTGATTAAAAAAGGCAAAGAAAGAAAAGAAACACTGGGGTTTGCGTGAAGCCCCGAGCCGCTTTAGCCCATTTGAGCCCGCTGAAGTCGGCGGTGGCGAGGCGAAGCGAGGCGGGAGGTGATGGAGCCCTCAGCGGCCAAGGGGAGAGCGCAGGGCCGCCTGCTGGTGTCCACCAGCCTGGATGCCAAAGACGAGCTGGAGGAGGTACACATGGCCTTTACATCAACATTTATCACTCACACAACTCTACTTTCATTCCTCTTCTTTCACTCCCTTTGTTTCGCTTAACATAAGAAGATTTCCTATTGTGTATGTACATTACATATGTGTTCCCTATTGTATAGATCTGCTGTATACATGCACAGTGCACATGTCTTTTCCTATTATTACTCCAGTGAAAAACAACATTAGCAGCTTCTGCTTGCTATAGGAACTGTCACTGCATTATTTCCTGGTCATTTTGTAACTTTGTAGAGAGATCTGTCTCTGTACATGAACTTCAGGTGAATTTACACACAAGGTCCTCATCCACAAAAAGGAGTCAGTAGTGAAGCTGATGGAAGACTGGAGGCTGCTTGTGCTTCTAACCTTCAAAACTGCAAGGACAGAATGTCAGTGAACTGATCAACCGTGCTGAAATGTCCAAAATTGCAAAGCAGGACTCCTAAAAGATGTTACTTTTTTGAGACTCGGTGCACGTCAAGAGACATTCATGTTATTTTCACCTACACACATTGTGGCAGCCTTCAGGAAACACCTGGCGGGTAGCGCCGTTTGAATGAGACGTCTTTCCTTATTTATGATTATATCATTATAAAATGTATGTATCAGGTTGTATAGGAAATATTTCTATCTGGTTTTGACCGTCTCAGTCCTCAGACCTGTTCTGGAGAAGCAGTAATAACAGAGATGGCAAGGAAAATATTACCCCAAAAGAAGATATGAGCGAGTTTGCACGCAGTTCATAAAGCAAACGACGGCCGTAAATGGTGATCTGTAATATTTGTAATCGCATACAAAAAAGAGGAGTGCAAACTTTTGAAAAATAGCATTTTGTTTTCCACTATTAATCTTTACAGAAATTATTTTTGCAGCTTATTATGATGAAAGCTCATCATCATCATCATCATAAAACCTAACACATGAAATGTCTTGTGGTTATTAATTACAATGTAGGTGTGCAAACTTTTGCACCCCGCTTTATGTACGTTAACAGAGTACCCCAAATGTCTGTGACACACTTTGATCTGAAAATTTATACAAGGAAAAGAACTAAAATGAAACAATTACACACTTTTTTCTTTCAGAAAAGCATAATATCATGCCATCGCAATCAGGAATTTTACATTTCCTGCTGCCATTAAAAATAAAAGACTTGAGGGCATGTTGTTGTAGGAAAATAATAACCCACAGGGTCGTGGTGTGGCTTGACATGAAACGGAGTTACTATTACCATCCTAAGGTTGACTATTTTCCTATAGCAGCATGTCCTGAAGTGTTTTATTCCTCTTATACTACAGTAATTTTCCTATGCCAACCGTTTTATAAGTGTTAAAGAATGTCCTTTTATCCATTTATAGTTACGTTTAAGGTTGTGGGACGTCAGCGAGACATGTTAGTTCCTGTTATCGCTTATATTACGTCAACACCTTCTGACCAGTGAGCTTCGAGAATTCAGCAGCGGTGTGGTGTAAGTATATGTAATGAGCTCATGGCCTTGTGTGTTTAAAGCATTTTTCTGTGTGTGTGTTTCAGAGGTTGGAAAGGTGTGTGGCCGTCACCACTTCCATCACAAACGGACTGTCAGAGCGCGAAGCCAACGATGCCCTCACCGCCCATGTGAGTATTCCTGCTTGAGTTTGAGACGGTCATGTCCCTCGTGCTAAATATACTCCAGGAGCACAAGAAAAGAACGACCCAATACACACCAAGCCAGATATGAGAGAAAACCTTCCAGAAAATGTAAACAAACAAATAAATAAATGTGTGCTACGAGCATCCAATCAGTCAAGACAGAGCTGTCAATCATGTTGCCTGTCAACTCAGAAAGCTCCGCCTCTTTCCCTCGTTCATGCATTATGCTAGAGCCATGCGCTCTGAAAAGATGACACACATCTGTTGTGAATTTGACAAACTACCTCTCTGTCTGCTCGTCTTTAATTCTTTCACTCACATTCTTTCTGTCACTTCGCTAGTCAGAGTGAAAAATCAAGGAAAGTTTGGGAAAAACGACTCACCCTGTAGCTAGTCTCTGGTCTGATGAGCTGCCTTCAGCCAAAGAATTTACATAAACACATGCGATTGGCTTTAACCGAGGATCTGCTACATTAGTTGCACTGGTTCATGTTTAGAAATTTTACAGCTGGTTTTTGCATTACATGTATCGTCTCTTGGTTCAGTCCGCACTCCACCTGTTGATGACCCCTGATCAGTGTAACCACTACACACTGCAAGTTAAATTATTAATAATCTATTGTATGAATATAATTAATAAATAATCCTAATGTCCCTAAAAGAACCACAATCAAACTAAATTATTATTCAAGTTACGGGCTGTATACACTCCCAGGATCATATTTTATTAGTAACCAGGTGGTTGTGAGTTCAACCCCCAGTGGGATTCATTTGGAACTACAGGCCATATTTAGTCATCTTTGCATGCGTGCCTCGAATTTATTTTAAACACTCTTCAGGCAATCAGAAAATAATGGCTGCTTGGGAGAAGTCTCTGAGATTTAGCCCTCACTGGGAGCCCATTAGAAAAAAAGTAAATAAAGCGCATGCTGGCTGTTATAATGACAGCTGTGGGTATAAAGCCTACGTTCACGTAATTACTAGAAAAGAATTTACTGTTTTTAATAATGTGAGTATTTTAACAGTCGCTGTCAGACTGTGCGGAATCAAATAATTCTCTCTCTTTGACATAATGATACATTTTATTCAGGTTATGTAAAATCCACTACTAGGTGTGTGTGTGTGTGTATACACACACACACAGTCTTTCTGTCTAGCTGTAAATCTGTGTATTACATTCAGTGTTTCATGTTGTTTCTTGAGCCTCTAAACTGTTTTTTGCTTTTGTTTTTGCTTTACAGCTATTAACGTGTATAAATGTGCTTGTGTGTGTAGGTGTGTAAAGGTCCTCAGCAGCATGAGGAAGTGTGCCTTGGCTTGTTCACGCTGCTGCTCACAGAGCCTTCACAAGCACAGCGGGTGAGGAACCAGCATACACACACACACACACACACACCCACACACCACTTTGCATGTACACATGTTAAGGGTGTAAAGTTTTACATTGGAATTGGTGCATTGGCTGCAGTTATGATTTAAAACAGCCTGTATCTGGGAAGTGATCAGGGATGAATCCATACAGCTCTGTATCACTTTACAGCTGTAAGGTGTGATACTGTGAAGGAGGTGTGGCCTTATTGCCTGTCAGTCACAGTGAAGTAGGTGTGGCCTCTGTTCCTGTAAGTCTTAGTGGAGGAGGCGTGGCCTCTGTGTGTGACTGTCCTTGTGAACATGGCATTGTGTTAGTACTTATCTATATGAAGGAGGTGTGGTGTCTGTTCCTGTAAGTCCTAGTGAAGTAGGTGTGGCCTCTGTGGCTTTCAGTCCTAATGAAGGAGACGTGGCCTCCGGCTGTCAGTTTTAATTGAAGGGGGCGTGGCCTCTGGTTGTTAGTTTAAGTGAAGGGGGCGTGGCCTCTGTGGTTGTCAGTTTTAAGTGAAGGAGACGTGACTTCTGTTCCTCTAAGTCTTAGTGAAGGAGGTGTGGCCTTTGGCTGTGTCATAGTTGAGAAGATGTGGCCTCTTTTCCTGTAAGTGGAGGAGGCGTGGCTTCTGTGGCTTTCAGACCTAGTGAAGGTGTGGTGGCCTCTGGCTGTAAGTTCTACTGAAGGAGGCGTGGCCTCTGGCTGTCAGTTTTAGTAAAAGAGGTGTGGCCCCCATTTCTCTAAATTTTAGTAAAGGAGACTTGGCCTCTTTATTTGTGTCATAGTGAAACAGGCGTGGCCTTAGTGCTTATCTATTTCAGTGAAGAAGGCGTGGCCTCTGTGGCTGTCAGTCCTAATGAAGGAGGCATGGCCATTGTTGCCTGTCAGTCTCATTGAAGGAGGTGTGGCCTATGTACCGGTCTGTCCCAGGGAACAATATGTGGCCTTTGTGCTTATCTGTTTCTCCGTGAAGTAGGAGTGGCTTCAGTTTCAGCCCTACTAAAGGAGGCATGACCTCTACTGCCTGTCTGTCTGAGCGAAGGAGGCGTGGCCTCCAAGTTCTTTAAGATAAAATCATTTGCACAGAATCCTACTGCATCATATGGCCTAATGGTCCGAGAGTCGGACTTGTAACCCGAAGGTGAACCTGAAGGTCGTGGGTTCGAGTCTCGGGTCCGGCAGGGATTGTAGGTGGGGGGAGTGAATGACCAGCGCTCTCTTCCACCCTCAATACCACAACTGAGGTGAGACCCTTGAGCAAGGCACCGATCCCCCAACTGCTCCCCGAGTGCCGCAGCTAAAAAGGCTGCTCACTGCTCCGGGTGTGTGTTCACTACTGTGTGTGTGCACTTGGATGGGTTAAATGCAGAGCACAAATTCTGAGTATGGGTCACCATACTTGGCCACAAGTCACTTCACTTCAAGATGATTCATTATCAAGATGCACCTCATTTCATATAGAATGGAGACACACAAGCACACAGCTTTGAACACAATGCTCAGCATTCTGATTTGATCAAAACCGTTAACTTATGTTTAAGAACAGGCCGTGTTCTGTATACTTCACACTTCATCTTAGTGTGTTCATCTTAAGGTTTGTGACTATAAAGATTCTTCGGCAGTGTTCTCATCTGAGTGCTTTCTTCTCCACGCAGTGTTACAGAGACCTGACGCTAGTCAACCGCGACGGCATGAATGTGGTTCTCATCAAGATTAACCAAATCCTCATGGAGAAGTTCCTCAAACTGCAGGACGTGTGTCGCACGCAGGTTTGCATATTGACTGGTCTTAGTATGTGGTGGTGAATTGTCCAATCTCACCCAAGGTCATGCTGCTTAACCCTGTTTTTCTGTTTCTGTGCACAGCTGGTGTGGTTGGTCAGAGAGCTGGTGAAGAGTGGGGTCATAGGAGCCGACGGAGTCCTCATGACCCTCATGAAGCAGATCGCTGGTACCTTACGATTGTGCTCACTGATTCACTCACATTTACACTGATCCACATATCCACATAGTCTTACTTGTCATATTAAAATAGTTTATACCTCAGGCTGTTGAATCCTTGATTCTGATTGGTCAGAAGGTGTCGATTAATATTCTATAACAGCAGCTCTGACAGTAGTTTCGGCTACGAGGCCAATTACAAGTTTATATTAATGCGCCCATTCTAATATTATCATTTCTGTACTAACAGCTGTATAGTGGACACGCCACAAATGGATCTAAAAAGCGTGTATAATTGTTGATATAGAGAGGAGTCTTTTATTTATTTATTTATTTATAGAAGGAGTCTCCAGTGTCAGCACTTTTTTTTTTGTAACAGTCAGAGGTAAAGCTGTAAATGTACGTTTTCCGCCATGGGAAAGTCTTTGGCCTTGAAAGGCTTTGTGATTCACACCACTCAGTCATTGATGATTTTCCTATAACAGCATACCCTCACGTGGTTTGTTCCTCACATGACTGATTTCCCAAATGTGTGGCTTTTTTTAGGAGGTGACATCACTATTAAAAACCTGTGGCTGGCTGAAAATGTGTTGGACATCTTAGTGGAGCAAAGGTACTGTTAATGCACTCGAGCTGTACTGTACATCACGGTGACAGTTTCATTTGGGGGTCATAAGTTTACATACACATTGCAGAATCTGCAAAATCTTAATAATTAAAAAAAAAAAAAAAGAGGGATCATTAAATTCCATTCAGTTTTTTATTTAATACTGCCCTGAATAAGCTATTCCACATAGCAGATGTTTACATGTAGTCCACAAGACACAATAATAACTGAATTTACACAGATGAACCAGTTCAAAAGTTTCCATACGCTTGATTCTTAATACCTGGATGATCAACAACTGTTTTTATGTTTTGTGATAGTTGTTCATGAGCCCCTTGTTTGTCCTCAGCAGTTAAACTGCCCACTGTTCTTCAGAAAAATCCTCCAGGTCCTGCACATTATTTGCTTTTCCAGCATCTTCTGCATATTTGACCCATCTTGATGTTGAACTCCCATCTTTTCTCACATAGGACAACTGAGGGACTCGTACACAACTATTACAAAAGGTGCGAACATTCACTGATGTTCAAGAAGGCAACACAGTACATTAAGAGCCAGGGGGGTGTAAACTTTTGAACAAGATGATTGGTGTAAATTGATAAGATCTTTAAACAAAAATAATAACAATTTACACTGATCATCTTGTTCAAAAGTTTACATCCCCCGACTCTTAATGTATCATGTTGCCTTCTTGAACATCAGTGAATGTTTGCACCTTTTGTAATAGTTGTGTACGAGTCCCTCAGTTGTTTCTGAAGAATAGTGGGCAGTTTAACTGCTCAGGACAAGCAAGGACTCAAGAACAACTATCACAAAATATAAAAACAGTCGCTAATCATCAAGAAGCAACACGCAGTATTAAGAATCAAGCGTATGTAAACTTTTGAACTGGTTCATTTGTGTAAATTCAGTTGTTATTGTGTCGTGTGGACTACATGTAAACATCTGCTGTGTGAAATAGCTTATTCAGGACAGTACTGAATTTTTTAAAAAAAATGCAATTTTTCGAAACCCTTTTATTTTTTAAACTTATTAACATTTTGCAGATTTTGCATGGCGTATGTAAACTTATGACCCCAGCTGTACTTTAAATATTTAAATTACATAGTTTTTAATATTAACACACAAACTCGTAATACAGTGTAAATTATTACCTTGTTGGAATAACACCTATTACTGAACCTATTAAAGAACGTTATGCATTATTTACTTTGACTTCTACTAGCATGAATGTAAACTGTTTTGAGAGATAAAATATGACAACCTGTATTAGGGTTTGATAAATAATGAAACTGTTTTGGGTAATTGGACTACTGGATATAGAAGCAAATTCCGTTATAGTGCAGTGTCCGGTGTTTGCTCTGTTAATGTGTTAGTTTGTGGTATTTGTGGTCGTTTTTGTGCACAGGGAGTGGGTGTTGAAGAGCGGGATGCTGGTGGCCATGTCTGTATATACATATCTGAGACTTATCGTGGATCACGGGACACAAGGCCTCCTGCCGCTCCGCCAGAGAGAGGTGGACTTCTGCATCGGCCTGCTGCGAGAGAGGGTGAGAGAGAAAAGGAGTGCGATCATGTGATCAAACGTGAACTTGCAGTTAATGTTGTATAGTATTATTATACAGCTATTTCACATAGATACTATATAAACTACAGACTTTCGTGAACTGAAATATGTTCCTCTTTTGTTTACATCAATCACAAGTCAAATTTTAAACTCTGGTTACTTGCAAAAGTGAAATGGGAGAAAAAGTTTAATTTTATTTAAATATTCTGTTCTGATTGCAGCACAGGAGCATTGTGGGTATTTTAAGAGTCAACGCCTCATGAAAAAAACTGAAGAGATTAGTGTGATGATGCGTAGCATAGTTGCTTATCCAGTTAACTCGATCAAACACGTTTCATTGTGTGAGGAAATTGCATTTATCTAGCTAGGTTTGTTGTTTTGGTGAAATATTTATTTGATGTGTATTATAGAACGAAAAAACTAGTTGATCATACCATTGCCCTTCATACCTATTTATTATTTCATAGTTCTTCTGTGACATGTTTGGAGTTTTATATTATTATTGCAAAATGTAAACAGGAGGTAATTAAAGAGACTCTTATCTGTTTCTCACTTTTTCTCTGTCAGTTTATGGAGTGTTTTATCATCGGGAGAGATCTCGTCAGACTGTTACAGAATGTAGCTCGAATCCCTGAGATGGAGCTCCTGTGGAGAGACCTGCTGCACAACCCTCAGAGCCTGAGCCCACAGTTTACTGGTGGGTGGGGGGGTGTGTGTGTGTGTGTGTGTGTGTGTGTGTGTGTGTGTGTGTGTTGCAGTAAGAGACTCTGCTTGTAGTGTTTATCAGTGCCAGACAAGTTTCTGAACACCCAGTGTTTGGGGTTATTTTGGGTTAAACATTGATGGGTTTAAATTCTATAAAAATTGAAACAATCCAGATGTAACTGCAAAGGGTCACGATTCTAGCACAGAGCATGCAGTATATTTGTCCTGTAATTGATACCAGGACATTTTTAGTCTTTTGTCTATGAGATGTCACTGATTTGCCCATTAAATGTATCATATTTTAAATGCGTGTGTGTGAAATGCCTTTGCAGGTCTGTTGCAGCTTCTCACCTCTCGTACATCCCGCAAATTCCTGGCTTGCCGCCTCACTCCTGATATGGAGACCAAGCTACTGTTCATGACATCACGGGTAAAAGCACACACACCACCCACACAACTGAGACCTACTTTATAACACAGCTAAGTAGCAGTACTTTAGAACTACTCATCTGGACGCTGAACACGTTTGTGTGGGCGTTTTTAGTAGTTTAACATTTTTTAAATTATTTATTATTCTTCATCATTAATATTTTTTTGGTTTCTCTTCTTAGCTTATAGGACTACAGTTACACACGCTGTTACAAGCAGATCAATGTGGAGCTAAGCTTCTCTGTCTCTGTGTCTGTCTGTGGCTGCAGGTTCGATTTGGCCAGCAGAAGCGCTATCAGGACTGGTTTCAGAGGCAGTACCTGTCCACGGCGGAGAGTCAGTCGCTGCGGTGTGACCTGATCCGCTACATCTGTGGGGTGGTGCACCCCTCCAACGAGGTCCTGAGCTCAGACATCCTGCCTCGCTGGGCCATCATCGGCTGGCTGCTCACCACCTGCACGGTGAAAACTCCCCACCCACACACACACACACACACACACACACACACACACACACACACACACACAGAGCATGCGTATGAAGATGTTCAGTCATTTTGAAGTGTTTTTCTAATCAGAACTGAGCTCACTGGGCTGAAATGTTTTCATATCCTCTATCTTTGACACTATTTTTGCAGAATGTATTTGTCCTTAAACGTTTTAATTGCAGTTCATTTTAATTTCATAATTCCTATGATTAAATTCCTAACTATGATTTAAAAAAAAAAAAAAGGTTTTATTGCGAAGGATTGGCCACAAGCCCAGTGTTCCTAGATTCACAGCAACCTGGAATAGGATAAAACGTTTACTGAAGCTGGAAAAAAAAAAGTCTTTTAGTTATTTTGTGCTTTTTTTTCCATATTTTAGTACCTTTCACATGGCTACATTGTAAACCAGGGGTTCTCAAACGTTTTGAGAAACTGTGAAATAAATTCCATCTCCCTCAGCACAGATTTATTTCAGGAACAATATTTAAATATGCACAATAATATTTTGTCTATATATTTGCGTCTCAGATCTTTTATTCCTTAGACCTTTTATAACTTTCCAACAACAGAACGCATTTGGTCCAAGCTGCCATTATTCATAGTCTGATTTATAGGCTGATATATAAGCAGGCTAATAAGAACAATATTTATATTATAATAAATTTGAGAATGTTGGATCATGATTTCCACTGCTCTAACTAAAACAAAAAAACCTCAAGCTACATTGCTATGCTGCATATTTAATCCCATGAACACTTGCAGAACCCGAATACTACGCAGATTTTTGTTAGTAAGTCAAAGCGAAACGATTTGCGGAGGATCTCTAAGATTGGGAGAAGTGAACAAATGAGTGGTGTGTTCAAAAAGTCCAGACACTTTGTCACCTTGTCTTAATACTAATTACATAAAGCAAGTAGTCTTAAGAATCTTAAAGATGTTTCACCATACAGCTTCGTCAATTCTACCGGTGAAACGAAGTCCAATCACATTCGCCTTCGAATCCTAGACGCTTCAGAAAGTCAGCAAATGCTATGTTAAACTCTGCGTTATCAAAATTATTCGAATTTCATGGACCTATCTTTCAAACCTCATACTAAAATACTTTTTCTTTCAAATAGCGGTTATTTGCTCATTCTAACCTGCGTTCCTGTGTGCAGTCGAACGTCGCCGCTTCCAACGCCAAACTGGCCCTGTTCTACGACTGGCTCTTCTTCAACCCGGAGAAAGACAGCATCATGAACATCGGTGAGGATGGAAGCTGACATTATCTCCTGATACTGCCGTTTCTCATGAATCCATGCGATTTACATTGTTTTCATTTCTTAATCTTTGCTGTTGATGTGTGTTTTTCAGAGCCAGCCATTCTGGTGATGCATCACTCAATGAAGCCGCATCCCGCCATCACTGCCACGCTGCTGGATTTCATGTGTCGAGTGAGTTGAATTAGTGTGTCACGACACCGCGTTATGTTCACCCTGACACTACCGTCAGGTTTAAACAAGAGGAATTGTTACTGTGTTAAAGGTGCAGTGTGCTATTTGTAATATTGTTTCTGGACTTGCAGTAATCAGTGGCATCAAGGATACCATTAAAAAAGTCTTATTCATAATATAGACAAGCCATAGATTTGGCTACTTTCTTTATTTCAGGCTTCTGTGTAAGCTTTTCTGGCCCAGAAATTCTCCCACAGCCAAAGCATGGCTACTTATCACTGCTTCTTCAGCTGGAAAGACAACCACAAACAAAACTGGTGGTATAGAACGAATGATGGAATTTGTATTGCGTTGCGATTCATAGTGCAGCCCAAAATCACACACTGCACCTTTAATATTAAACGGCTGGCTGTTTGTTTTTCAGCCTGGTTAAAACGACACAAAATCCTTTCATTCATTCCGTCAATTCCTTTCATCTCTTCTTTTTCTTTTTTGTACTTTACCCCAGATAATCCCTCACTTTTTTCCACCACTGGAGGGCCAAGTGCGCCAGGGTGTCTTCAACTCGCTTAACTTCATTATGGAGAAGAGAGTTCTGGCGTGAGTATGACACACATTTCCTTTTAACTGAACTGGTTGTACTACAGTGCTGTTGAATTCCCGATTCTGACTGGTCACAAGATGTCGATTAATTTTCTGTAACAGCAGCTCGAAATCACAGGCTAATATCAATTCTGGAAGGAGCCTCCAGTGCAATCTGACTAAGTTTTCTGCCACAGGGAAGTCTTCAGGATGTAGAACTTTGTGTTATTTCTTATTAACTTATTAGCAAGTCAAAGAAATAAGAGAGCGAGGATGGTAAGAGAGCAACTGTGTAGCTGCTATAACGCTAGTGATAACAGGAACTAACTTATACTGAGGATGTTCCTGGCAAATTGCTGTGGTATAAGAGGAATGATACATGAGAGTTATAGTAAAATAATAATAATATAATAAGTTATAGTTGTACTTGCAAACACAAAATAACATAACAATAACATGTTTGTATTTGAGTGTTGGGGAAAAATACACATGAACTGAACAGCACATATAAACTTTGTGCTAACTCTCTACACCTCTCCCCTTTGCTCAGACACTTGGCTCCGTTGTTCGACAACCCCAAACTGGACCGGGAGCTGCGTTCCATGCTGAGAGAACGTTTCCCTGAGTTCTGTAACTCACCCTCTACGCCCACAGAAGGTCCGAATCCCAAAACCTTCCACTCCCAACACTCACAAAACTGCCATCTTGGTCTATAGTGCATTATAACTGTCTCACTTTTTACTATTTTTCTTTCTATTCTTCAGTGAAAATGGAAGAGTCTGTTCCCTTAGAGATGGACAATCACGTGCTGGATAAGGAGGACGGTTGCTATGACAACACAGACGCGACATTTAGCGATGATGAGGAAGAGTTGAACAATAAGGGTAAGAGATTGTCACACACCGCTACTGCGTTCAGCAGCTAAGAGTCGAGAAATCAATACGCAGATGCTGTACACTTAGACTTTAGGAACTCAGTTCTTTGCTGCCTCATACTGCAATTTTTCTCCTAAGGTAAGAAACGTGAGTTCAAGTTTCAGCACATCAAGGAGACGTACATAGAGGAGCCAGCTGACATCACGCCTTACGTGGACCAGCTGGATGAGACGCTGAAGGAGAAAGTGTTACAGTTACAGAAAGGGAGGTGAGACAGCGGCCATGTTTTCTCGACTATAAGGTGTCTTTGGGTGGCGACGTGGTGTGTACAGAGGTGCCAACATCTACGGCAGTTTGGCTTTAGCATTTACATTTGATTACTTGGTACAGCGATACAAGTGACACCTTAAATAAAAAAAAAAAAAACATATGCTTTTTCAGCTACAGAAACCATCGGACCAAACATGAATAAAATTCACTGGGTGGGAAAGCTGGGGAAAAGGCATGGGTAGTAAACTTGATCTAGATGACCTTTGACCTGTCAATAATCAATCCTTGGATTTGTTAACCAAGTAGAAAACTATAGTGAGGATTTTGCATTTCTGTATCAATAAACAGATCATCTAATATTAAAAGTGCAGGGTAAAATATGCTTTGCGTCAACATTTAATAAAAAAAAATAAATAAATAAAAATCATCACCTAGTCTTTTTTCAGTCTTCAGCCTGTGCCTATTGTAAGCTTAGATTCCTGTCGATGTGGTCTCCTGCTGTTCTAGACCATCCATCTCAAATTTCCTCACGTTCTGAGATGCTTTTCTGCTCACCATGGCTGTAAAGAGTGGTTATTTGAGTTACCATAGCCTTTCTGTCAGCTGGAACCAGATCGGCTATTCTCCTCTGGCCTCTCTCATCAGCAGGACGATTCTTTCCATAGAACATTATTTATTACACATAAATAACACAAATAGAAATAATAAATCATCTGAGGTGTGTGAGATGAGGCTGTGCACTTCAGGACTTTATTGATAAAGCAACAGATGGCTCTTTTTGCAACAAAAACCTTCATCTAGACATCTGAATCAGATCAGAGGAAACCAAGGCCAATCCATCCATTGTCAAAGGTCCAACTAACTGAGCTGAATAATCTCTTTAATTATCTGTAAAATAGATGAATAATCAGAGCAGACAGAAAGATATGTTTTATAGTCTGGAAAATACAGCGTGATTAGAGCAGTTATACTAAATGCTCCTTTGAGATCTCACAGTGAAGTGTGTGTTGTTCTGGCGCAGTGACACAGAGACGCAGTGTGAAGTCATGCAGGAAATAGTGGACCTGATCCTCGAGGTGAGTTTACATCAGCAGGTTGAAGGATTGTTTTCAATTTGCATTTGATGTAAATAGTGACCGGGAGCTCTGTCGATATCTCTCTCCATTTTAGGAGGACTTTGACTCAGAGCAGATGTCCACGCTGGCTTCCTGTCTAGCTGAGCTGTTCAAAAGCCATTTCAGAGGAGATGTGCTGCCTGAGGAAATCACTGAGGAGTATGTCTCTCTCTCTCTCTCTCTCTCTCTCTCTCTCTGTAATTAACTCTGTGTGTGAGATACACTGGGTGTGATTTCCAAAAATTTACTTTTTGAATATAGTCCTTGCTGCAGAGCCAAAAGTCGGGGGGAGGGGGGAGTGGAGCTGGATCTCATCCACCACCACCTATAAGTCTAACCCCTAACATTTAGCTTGATACAAAATGCACAACATACCTTACACACTTATCCAGCCTGAAACACATCAGGATTTCCACTCCTGGACTTTTGGCTTGACTCCACCCAGGTAGGAGTTGCTGGATATCCATGGAACTCCTTGCCATGGACTTTTTGTTCTGCAGCAAGGGGCACTTAACTTTTTCATCATCGACCACCAGTTCAGTATCAGGGGTTGGCAGTGGTTAGTCCCTTGGTACCTGCTCAAAATCAGTACCACCAGAGTATTTGGGGGCGGAGCTAGTAGTACAGTTCATTACTGACTCGTTATGCAGACTGTAGGTGTTTTGAACTCTCCGATATTAACTGACATCCCCTGGAAGCCCCGCCCTCTTCACGTCATCTCGCATAATCATTTGACCCTTGTCCCTGACCAGCAGTTAAAGGACAGTAATTTCAGCACAGCTAAAATAAGCCAGTTGACCAAACAGCCGTTCATTCAAAGGAACATTGCGACAAAAGTAATGATGCAACTGATTTTTATATTTCCTAACTGACCACCCCAGTCTAACGCCAGGATTGGTTGGTTCCTGTCTGGGCCTAGTTTTTCAGTTGAGCAGTGGAAAATATCTCTGTGTGTTCTTGTACAAAATTTACATACAAATTTAAATAAGGTCCATATAATATATCATCAGTTCTAAGCAAACTATCTACTCAAGCACGTCCTGTGTTTTTAACACTGTGTGTCTCGTGTGTGTGTGTGTGTAGGTCGCTGGAGGAGTCGGTGTGTAAGCCAGTGTGTCTGATCTTCAGGAACCTGTGTCAGATGCAGGAGGACAACAGCGGCTTCTCAGTGCTGCTGGACATGCTCGCTGAGCTCTACCAGAAACAGCCCAAAATAGGATATCACCTCCTCTACTACCTCAAGGCGAGGTGTGTTTACCGTTCACACTTCATTACAGCATTATTAAAGGCTGGATATGCGAGTCAGCGTGAAGCACGCGTGACCATAACAGCATATGGTATAATCCGCTGTATTGGTCTGTGGGATTAGCATTTTTTTTCTGTGGATTGATGGCATTGTGCCATGAGAATGAGGAAATAAGAGAAATCAGTGATGTTATCGCTGCTTCTGCTTTCAGGAAGCAAAGGGATGGGCGAGGAGGTTTATTCGTTGCTTCACTGTAGGAATGCCCCTGTCCCTTTTTAGTTTCACACTCTAAAATGGAAACCCCCGTTGCAACTATTTTTATTGAAATACATGTAATATCTCTTCATCTCTCACCCTGGTGTGATCATGGCTTTATAGTGAGATTGGATAATGCAAAAAATTCTCTCTCGCTCACTTCTCTTTGTTTCTTGACAGTAAAGCGGCGGCGGGAAAGATGAATCTGTACGAGTCGTTTGCTCAGGCCACAGCGCTGGGGGACCTACACACGTGCCTCATGATGGACATGAAGGCCTGCCAGGAGGATGATGTGAGACTGCTCTGTTACCTCACACCCTCCATCTACACAGAGGTACACACACGCGCACACACACGCGCACACACACAGGCGGTCTGATATCCTTCTATTATTGGCTCCATTATCTACACTGTATTTTATTTACTTACACAAGATGTAGTAGTCTAATTCATTTTAAATAGTATTTCGTTTAATTTTATAGTCCCACATACAGAGCAAACACTAACAGTAGTGATACATAGATACACAGAGTACTTTATTGATCCCTGAGGGAAATTTTGTTGCAGCAGAAATTACAAGCACACAAACAATGTATAGAGAACACAAATTACAGTACCCATATGGCAGTAAATAAGAATAAAATAAGATTAAATAAATAAAAAGCTTAGTAGCAATAAAAGTAAAGCGTCGGCACTAGTGTACAATGTGGCAAAAAGAAAAAAAAAAAAACAATGAAACTAATTGAGGGCATTTTTTGCTAAACACCATATGATTCATAGTATTTATTTGTGCTGATGCTTTGTGCCAAGAGAAGACACACACTATGAAAAACTTCACGTTTGCCAGAATATTCTATCGTAGCATAATTTATTGTGATGTGAAAATCATCTCTCTAACAGAATAGCAGCTTTTCATAATACAGTGTTTAACATTTGTGTGTGTGTTGTATTTTATTTCTCCAGTTCCCAGATGAGACCCTGCGCAGTGGAGAGCTCCTAAACATGATTGTAGCCGTCATAGACTCCACACAGGTTTGTTTTTAGCGTTCAGTTCTGCATTCAGATAGAGCAATATGTTAATTCACCTTCACTACATTTTCATTTCTTTCAACATGCTCTTGTGTTCACAGCTTCAGGAGCTGATGTGTCACGTAATGATGGGAAATCTGGTAATGTTCCGCAAAGACTCCGTGCTCAACATCCTCAGTAAGTCCGTGTGTCTGGCTGACGCCGTGTCCGTCTCCGCTCGTGTCTGTCTCCATCCATCTCAACTGTCCACTTGTAATCGGATCACTCGAGACTGATGTCTGAACAGGCCCTGACTGTACACACTGTGTAATTGTGTGTGTGTGTTTGTGTGTGTGTTGTGTTACAGTTCAGTCACTGGACTGGGAGACGTTTGAGCAGTATAGCACATGGCAGCTGTTTCTGGCCCACAATATCCCACTGGAGACCATCATCCCCATCCTACAGCACCTCAAACACAAAGGTAAGTGCTGCACTCCTGTCAAACTGTTCTCCCTCTGCTTTATTACTCAGGATTCATTTGTGTTTGAGATTAATTAATTATGCTTCATTAATCTCTCTCTCTCTCTCTCTCTCTCTCTCTCTCTCTCTCTCTCTCTCTGTGTGTGTGTGTGTGTGTGTGTGTGTGTGTGTGTGTGTGTGTGTGTGTGTGTGCAGAGCATCCTGAAGCTTTATCCTGCTTACTCCTGCAGCTTCGCAGGGAAAGGTAGGTGTCTTATTGACCCAAATCACATGACATTGTTTAAAGGTGTGGTCAGCATTTTTTTTTTCTTCCTTTTTTTCAATCCTGCATGTGTTCGTGTGCATTCAGTCCCACAGAAGAGATGGTGAAGATGGTGTTGAGTAGGCCGTGTCACCCGGAGGATCAGTTCACCACCAGCATCCTGCGCCACTGGGCGGCCAAACACGACGACCAGCTGGCTGAGCACATCAAGGCCCTTCTCATCAAGAACAACAACATGCCTCGCAAACGCCAGAGGTATCACCACGCCAAGATGTAATCCGTACCAACTTCTGATGTTTATTCAGTTTATTTTTTGTTGTTTGTCTGAACCCCTAACAGCCACAGAAAATGTACCTATCACAGTCTTGTGTGTGCTTGCGTGCCCTGTTTTCTTTTTTCAGCCTACGAAGCTCCAGCAGCAAATTGGCTCAGCTAACCCTGGAGCAGATGCTGGAGCATTTAGACAGTCTGAGGCTGAGCCTCAGCAACACCAAGAATAACTGTGAGTCTGTTATTTTACTCCATCATACGTTCATGCACTTTAATAAAGCAGGGCCTTTGCATTCCTCTGAAATACAGTATCTATAAATAGTATCTATATTTGTGTGTGTGTGTGTGTGTGTGTGTGTGTGTGTGTGAGAAGTCTTTACCCAGACACCCATCCTGCAGGCTCTTCAGCATGTCCAGGCCAGCTGTGATGAAGCCCATAAAATGAGGCAAGTCTCTCCACTGTAATGAACCTTCATGAAAAAAACATGAATACACCACAGCATACACCATACACAGGTTTTATTTACCTGTACTTATTAAGAGAGTAAACGTGAGAATTTAGAGGTCAGAATAGTCCATTTTTATATTCAGACTCTTATATTTAAACTCCAGATGTCTGAGTTGTATGCACCCATCTCATTCTCCTCACCAGGTTCAGTGATCTTTTCTCCTTGGCTGAGGAGTATGAGGATTCCTCGAAGCAAGCCAAATCTCGACGCAAAGCTCCAGCGTCCTCACCGCGCTCACGTAAAGGCGCAGCACCTCCAACCAACAACGAGGAGGACAGCGGCTCCAGTAGCGCCTCGGTGAGTTCCTGTCTATGAAATAGCGATATTTATGAGTCAGTGACTTTTTTTTTTTTTAAATTTCACTCTTACATGCCAAATAGAATGTCTACATTCCAAAAGTAGTTTTGTCCAATACATGAATGATAATGCACAACTAAGAAATTGCAAGGTCTGGTCCAGAGCAGACAGTTCCTGAGATTCCAGACCACATTCTGCCTCGAACCCTAATAATCTCCTTGTGTGACCGCAGGAGGAAGAGGACTCCAAACCAAAAGCACCCAAGAGGAAACGGAAAGGCTCGTCAGCCGTGGGCTCGGACAGTGACTGAGAGGACACGCCAATCTCCACATGCCCCACCCCCCCAACATTTCCATGACCACGCCCATTCCAGTGTGACATCACTGGAGAACAAACCACCAGCCAGTCATCTGCTCTGACCACTCATCAAAGAGGAAGCGCTGGATTTCCTTCCTGGGACTTTGACTGGAGCAAGCCAGGAAGCACACCCTGTAGCTTCCCTCAGCACTAGTGTGATTGGCTGCTTGGGGATTGGGGGCGTGACCGAGGCTACAGAAGAGCTGCTAAGCTTCAGGAGCCTCCTTTCCTCCCCTGACTGGGACGGACTGACGGAAAGACGGATAAAATTGCACACAGGAGTCATTTTTTAGTGTCTCTGTACTCATTGACCCACTTATCCTGATTGAGCACAATCGCTGTGCTTAAAAGGGGGGGAAAAAATCCCACACTGTAGACTACACGAGGGAGATGATTTACAACATTTACCACGAAGGTTTGAACATTCTGCTCCACTCCCGGAAGACACATTTTATCGTTTGATAATGTACAAGCATTTGCTTTGTCCCTTATAAATCCCTCTTTGTCCTGATTGGATGTCGTGGCCCAGTGGAGGCGACGCCGGGGGTTTTACAGGGAGGACAACACTCCTCCTGGATGGATTTTTACCACGAGTGCACGGCCCAGGTGCAGAAATTGGATTGTAAAAAAAAAAGGAGGACTTGACATGACAGACTTTTTAAGAAAATTGCTTTCTACTGACCTATTTTCTTAAAAAAAAAAAATCATAACTATGTAAAAGGATTATGATATTAATAAAAAAAGGCAGGGACAAACACTTTTGTCTTTAATAAATGGTTGTGGAGTTTGAAATGAATTGTACATTTATAAAGGTTGGCTAACACTGCTTAAAACCGTTGTTAAAAAATGAGTCTGAGTCATTACATGTGAGGTTTCTCAAGTGTCTGGAGCACAGCTGGGAAGACGACGAACCCTGGCGCTCAGGAGATCATAATACAGTGAAATCTCACCAGCAGCAGAATTTTGGCAGAGCAGCAACGTGTTTTTCTTCTTGGTCTTGAATGAGTGTGTGCACACAATACCTTGGCACGAAGTTAAGTGTAGTTGGGGTTCAGGAATGTTGGAAGCAGTGGCTTCAACTTAATTTCCATAACACATTATCACACGCTCTGGTTTAATATAAATTATGGGGGACACATTGGGAAAGCCTTCGCAGTGAGCATGCTTGCAAAATGATTTTATTACTTCATGGAAATGTAACTGAATAATCCAGCTGTATTTGACTGAGAAAATAGCTGTAGTATTAATTACATAAGGGGAAAAAAAATCAACTATAGGTAGTGGATTATTTTCCTAACATGCCACATCCCACATCCCAAAATGTTTATTCCTCACATACCACAGGAATTTGCCAGTACTAGTCAATAAAGAATGGCATTAGTACTTTTTATACATTTAGAGTTATGTTCCGTGTAGTGGAACAAGTTAGTTCATGTTCTCACTTACAAAACAGCAGCTAAATAGTGACAGTATTTCCCTCACCAGCCTCGATGTAGCCTTTTTCCCCCTCTTGAAGTTAGGAAGACATGCTTGTTACATTTACAAGAAACCAGAAAGTGCAAAGTTATCTCTCCTAAAGGCAGAAAACCTGTAACTGCTTCAAAGCACCGACACTGGAGACTCCTTCCTTGTTAATGTTGCCTTACAGAACACTTAAACAGTTTACCATGTGTTGTTAACCCATTTATGATCAGGCTTAAATAATGTGGCTTGTTTGCTACACTTGTGAGTCAGCTGCATTAATATAAAGCTGTGATTTGCCTTGCAGCTGGAACTATTATCAAATCAGCACCATCTATGCCACCTAGTGGAACTTTCATAACACATTCAAGTGATCAAGAGTTTCCTCATCCCCAGTTCTACAAGTGGATATTTGTGCCAGAATTGAGATTAATCATTGTGGGCATGTGCACACTTTCTTTGACACCAGGTCCTTTACAGCAATAAACACTGAAGGCATAATCAGCCATTTTAGGTGGAAGGTAGCTGAAGTTAGCCATTTTGAAACTCAATTTATGAACAGTCAGCCTCCCTCCAGAGCCACACCCCTAAACAAAAGTGCATGCACAAGAGGGGTGGAGTTTTCAGAATTGACCAGCAGTATGATGGACACCTGAGAGTTGAGACTCATCTTTGTTATTGGTTGGACATTGGTGGTCCACAGCATGGAGACTGAGGCATCACAGAAACTAGGTTTTTGTCTGTAGCAGACTTACAGCCACCAGAATGTGAGGGGAAGAAAAATAAGTCAAGAATACAATAAAGATTTCCAACATCAAAATGGCAGAGTCCACTTATGTGTAGAAATAAATGGTAGACTAGTACTGTTAAATGGGGGAAGAAAGAAAGAGGGGAAAAAAAAAAAAAAACCAAATTCAAGTGTTATTAAAAACCAGGTTTTATTTATTTCCTTAAAATGAATTTAATACAGGTTGGTTTGTAGCTTGCCCACAAAATGTCCTAAAGTACATCCTGCACTTTTCTGCTGTGGTTTTTCCTGCTTCTGGGAGTGAAAGTCTTGAGTGCAGTCCGAGACTTGCTGAAGAGCAGCTGTAGTCGCTTTCTCTCGGATTTCTGAGCGGAGCAGCATGGTTCTGGACTCGGCTTGTCGTTTTGAGCTGCGATGTTGGGCATGGGAGAGTCTCTGAGCACTGGAACAGCAGGCGAGTTTACAGGACTTTGACAGTCTTTCTCTCCTCTGCACCTGTGAAAAAGGGACTCCCTGCGGCTCACAGTCGGGCTGGCAGCCAGGGTGCGGAAGCCGTACGGAGTGGTGACTTTCTCCACATGCTTCAGGGACATCGCTGCTTGTGTAGACGGGTCAGACACATCCTCAATGCTACGTTTCCGATTTGACTGTGGGGTGAATCGGAGCTTGATGGGAAAGCGTGGAGAGGCTGACGGAGACCGTGAACAAGGAGAAGATTGCTCTGGGCTGCTGGGAGACAGAAGTTGGTACTCATCTGTCTCTTTGGGTTTTCTGAATCGAGGAGAAGCGCTGAGGTGCAGTTTTGGAGGAATGTAAAAGCTGGGTATTCTTCCTGGCGTTAATGGTACATTCTGCCAGGCCTTTAACTTGACTGCTTGGCTTTTTCCATTACTGCCCAAAGCAAACATTTTTGAACAAGTCTCTCAAACACCTGTCCTTCTGTCCACAAGTGTACTTTAAGCCACAGGAGAGTACTGGTTAGCCAAAAGTTCCTAGTGCCTATGCTCAGCTTTTAAAGCCACCTCTTAAATGAGCTGCAGGTGAACATAATTATCATAATGCTACTCCACAATTGACTGGGCTAGTGCACTTCCTGGATTTTGGAAGCCATTTGTTTTCATATCCAATGTAGTCCACTTGTATATTGTGCATGTAGCTGAATCCCAAACAGCACACTACTGGATATGAAGTCAATTAAAAGGTGCACTATTTAAGGCAAGACACTGCAGACACTTATTCGCATCTCCAGAACTTGGCCATAGGTTTGAAGGTGTCTGTTCATGGTGCAGCATGTATTCCCACCTCATGCTCTGTGTTCCCAGGACAAACTCTCGATTCTCTGCAACTCGGACCAGGATAAAGAAAATTAGTCTAAACCCAATTTGCATAAATAAATGTACATTTTTAACAAGTTCCAAAACAGACTGTAAGTGCACAGAGACAGTGAGTCATTTAGGCCTCAGGCCATATGCTTCATGTAGTGGAGGTTTGATTATACTCCCTTTGCCCATTTGAGACACACTCTTGGTTTGTAAGTGAACTTCCCCCATCCTACACGTACGTAAAACTTCAGCTTCAACCAGTGGGTGTAACAAGTGGGCAGACTGTCAATCATTTGATGCATCAGCCGATCATACAGAATAAGGTTATAGTTAGAGTTAGGGTTCGGGTTACAGTTAGCCAATCTTATTACAGGTATTGATTATCAATCACAAATTGCATTTGAAAGAAATTTAAATTATGTGTCATATTACGCATCAGCCACAGGTCACACTTTTAAGACTGGGCTATAAATGTTTCATTCTTTATGTCAAAGTATGTGCACACCTGACCATCACACCCATATGTTCTTGTTGAACATCTCATTTCAGATTTATTCCCCCTTTGCTGTTATAATAAGCTCCACTCTTCTGGGAAGGCTTTCCACTAGATTTTGGAGTGTGGCTGTGGGGATTTGTGATCATTCAGCCACAAGAGCATTAGTGAGGTCAGACACTGATGTTGGGAGGTGAGGAGGTCTGGGGTGCAGTCGGTGTTCCAGTTCATCCCAAAGGTGTTCAGTGGGGTTGAGGTCAGGGCTCTGTGCAGGACACTCGAGTTTTTCTACTCTAACTTTGGCAAACCATGTCTTCATAGAGCTCTCTTTGTGCACAGGGGCATTGGCATGGTGGAACAGGTTTGGGCCTCTTAGTTCCAGTGAAGGGAAATTGTAATGCTACAGCATACAAAGACATTCTATATAATTGTGTGCTTTGAACAGTTTGGGGAAAGGTTCACCTATGGGTGTGATGGTCAGGTGTCCACATACTTTTGGCCATAAAGTGAATGATCAAGTATGATTAACAGTATCAAATTTGCAGTGAAATCATTGTGATTTTAACTAATCATCTTATCAAGTTGCAGTGGTAGGAATGGGGTTAATCTTTTAATGGCAGGCAATGGTGACTAGGCTAATAAAGAGTTGACTGATCTCTCTGTCCCCTATTGCTGCATCTTGACATACTTGGGTATAATTTCTGTTGAAACTTGATCTAAATTTAAGATAAAGATGATGGACAGCTTGTGTTAATCTGTGACTGCTCAAAGCAACATAAGCAGTTACTTAAATTGCTGATGCAAAAAAAAAAAATGATTGACAGATCCCTATTTATAGTCTCCGAGCTGTAGCTGGAACTTTTAGTTTGACGCTGTGAACCGGATGTGACGTTTTATTATTGTCCCGCCCACCAGTGTAGCACATCGTAAGCAACTGGCGCGCATAATGAAAGTGTTAGCAGTAAATAATGGTTTAGTAATTAGTTTATTTTCAGCGGACAGTTGTATGCTCAAGCACAGAAATATAGTTGAACTTCCAGCAAAAGTTAAGGAGAAGAGCTGGTTATGAAATGTTACGTGTTAATTGTGTTATTTAATATAATACTAAAGCCGACAGTAGACACTAAGGCTAGCTAACGGTCATGTAGTGGCTAAGCTAAGTGTTTCTGAAGCTTGTTTATAGTCCTGTAACAGACGAATATTACTATTTTCTTACAGTTAGAGTGAGTGGGGTTAATTTACAGAGAGAAAAAACGAGGATTGGGGCCGTCTAGCTGAGCTAAAAGCTCGTAGACCATGCAGCTGGAGCTAAATGGAGGTGTAGAGGTGAAGTGGACATGAATCCGTCAGTCAGGCGCAAACTCAGCGATGGCAAAACTGGATTGTCCCGAGCCAAGGACAGCAAAAGTGAAGAGCATGAAGGCAACCCGGGAACAGCGAGTGTTTCTCTTCCTTCATCTCCATCCAGAGAAGAAGAGCCAGGTCCTGAAAACAGCACAGAGGCGTCCAGACGAGCAGGAAGGAGCAAAGGTGCTAACATGAATGCATACAACTATATAGCTGCACGTCCTGTGTAGACTGATTATCTCATAAATCACATCAACCTAGCATACAGGTCACTTTAGAGACATGCTACACACACACACACACACACACACACAAACACACATATACACACTGGTCATAGAAGGAATATTGGACCGCTAAGATAGGTGTTTCTAATAAAGTGGCCAAGTTTACACATAGTATATCAAACAATAACACTGCTGTACCAGATACACTCCTATCACCAGCATATCTCTCTCTCTCTCTCTCTCTCTCACACACACACACACACACACACACACTGTTCATGGAAAAACTAAAGCTTTATCCTCTTTCTCAACTCCTCCAAGGTGGACCAGTACGGTGCATGTGTCTAATAAAGTGTCCGATAAGTGTACCTAAAATCCTGAACTCCTGAATCCTGCACTTGATACACTCATATCACCAGCATCTCATACACGCTACCATGTTGGTGTCAGTAACATCTGGTGGTCCTACAGTGGTCTCTTTTTCATTGCTGGACGAGAGATCTGACAGATGTTAGAGGTGGGCGATATGGCAAAGAATATGTCATGGTGCTTGAAGTCACCTTCACAATACATGACATGTATCACGATATTCCACTGTGATAGCTGAGATATTACTAAAAAAATGGCAACAAAGCAATTGACCTATATTATTTTTAAAAAAAAACCTGTAAAATACATACATTTAGAAAGAATGGAAGTATTTCATCCACCGAGTCAGAATCAATATTAGGAAACTTTGACGCCTTTTTTTTTGTGTAATAATTGTTTTATAAAATCGTATATGTCACATCATACTCACAATACAAAAAAGATGGATGCAGTAATCGCCATAACAACCAGCCCTAGTAGATGGACTATTGGCAGTGTGTGTGTGTGTGTGTGTGTGTGTGTGAGATGCTTCCTATACAGAATACGCTGCCATAAAGTCTTATAGTCCATAAACTCTTAGTCTCTTTAACAGAAGCACAGCGTGGCTTGTCATCAGATGATGATGCAGAGAAGACTCTTTTCATCACAGTCGGTAGGTTGTCCAGCATATTTGTTTGTTTGTTTGTTTTTGTTTTTTTAAATCTTTATATTATTGCCATTTATACCGCAGCGCTGTTGAATCATGAGATCCAGACTGGCCAGAAGGTGCTGATTAATTCAGTAGATTGACATATAATATATGATGTAATTGATATGGTGAAGTTTTTTTTCTTAGGGGATGTGTGTTTAACATTTATGGAAGGAGTCTCCAGTTTTAGTGCATTGTAACAGACAGAGGTAAAGTTTTCAACCACCGGAAAGTCATCAGGACAAAGGGCTTTGCACTTTCTGATTTCTCTGTAACAAGACAAACTGTATTTATTGTATGTATATATATATTTATAAATGTAACTATAAACTGATAAAAAGTTGTTCTTTCATTTATATAAAAATGTGTATAAAAATCGTGGGGAAGTTGCTTTGGTGTAAGAATAAAACACTTCAGGAATCACTGTTATTGGGAAATAATCAACTTCACATTCACTATGTGCTTGTATATGACTGAAATGACAATAAACTCCACTTGACTTGACTTGAAACACTAAATTCTTCATTTGGGGCCACATCACACCACCCTGTCGTTGATTATTTTCCTATACCAGCATGCTTCCAAGTGTTATATTCCTTACTTATACAGAAGTAGGCCTTTATTGGCAGTCATTGCTGAAGTTCAATCGTAATTTATCATTATAAGGAAATTCAATTTTTAATGTTTAGATTTTGTTCTTCCTCGAGCAGATAACGAGCAAAGCTGCCCTCGGCAAAGTGGGAAAGCAAAACGAGGTGTAAAGAGGAAAAGAGAGATGAGTGAAGCAGGGTCCCAGCAGCAGAAGGAGGAGGAGGATGAACTCCAGCCAGACGTGGAGATTGACCAAGAGCTGGACAGGGAGCTGGAGAACAAGTCACGGCAGCATAACCTGACCTCAGCTAACGTGCGCAGTATTATACACGTGAGTGTGGATTATTCATAGTATTTATTAAATATTACATAGAAGTACACAACAAATATATGGAGATCCGAGGTTTGACGTAAATCATACCCACAGGAGGTGATTACCAACGAGCACGTCGTGGCGATGATGAAAGCCGCCATCAACGAGACTGAACCTGTTCCTCTGTTTGTGAGTATCTGTGGCTCAGGGACTGTATTAATGCTCTGTATGGGTTGGGGATTAAACCTAAACATGTTTCTTTCCAACTCTCCCAGGAGCCTAAGATGACTCGCTCTAAACTGAAGGAGGTGGTGGAGAAAGGAGTGGTGCGTTTGCCTTTTTGTCTCCTTTAAATATTTTTTGTTGTTCAGTTGCATCTTTTAAAGCCGCATCTGTATCAGAGGCAGAGACATGGTTTATTACGAGTTAGCAATCATACAAGATTAGCACTTTATATGCTTACAGCTTCACGCTGCAAAGATGACAAGATTGCATACATCACACTGCAGCACAAGTTAGAGAAAATGCTAGAATATTTAATAAAGCAATTTATTAAAGGTGCATTTTGTAATGTTAAAAAGTGTTCCTAGACTAGAATAACCAAATCATTTCAAATATACATTAGAAAAGAAACCAGATTTACACTATTGCATAGCTAGTTTCTTTATTTCTTCTTCATTTCTTCTGTTTACATTTTTCTGGCCCTGAAATTAGCTCCACCCACCAGCCAGAACAGGTCTGCTCAGCTCTTCCTTTTGTTTTTGTTTTTTTAACCCACTCACGAGGTGTACATAGTTTTAACAGAGTAAACAGCAATGGATTTAGATATTTATTCATGTTTTCTTTGCAATCACAATTCACCTCACAAGCAGTGGGCTTGAAAAGTTACATACCGCTTCTTTAATCCTTTAAGACAGGGGTGTCCAGTCTTCTCCCCAAAGGACCAGTGTGGGTGCAGGTTTTCTTTCCAAAAAAGCAGGAGCCACACCTGATTCTACCTGTTTAATCAGGTGACCCTGGCTTTTAATAGACTCAGGTGTGGCTTCTGCTTGGTTGGAATGAAAACCAGCATCCACACCGGCCCTTTCCGGAGAAGATTGGACACCCCTGCTCTAAGAGGATCACTCCAGCTGTCGGCTTTTTTTTTATTTTTCCTAAAAAAAAAAAAAAAAATTAGACGAAACCCTTTTTACTCTTTTTAGCCTTTTATTTAATAATATTAATAATATTGTAACTGTAATTATATGTATGTGTATATATATATATATATATATATATCTGCAGATATGAATTTGACAGATTTAATCAGGTAAATTACATTACAGTGTAATTTGTATGTTTTATAAACCTAAAAGCTCTTGCTTTTGTGTGTGTGTAATGATATGAGGAAATTTATCCTAAGGTGTGTGCCTTTAACACGTTTCATTATCTAAGAGTATGGATCTGTTGCATTTTCTTTCGTAGGTCATTCCTACTTGGAACATTTCACCAATCAAGAAGCCAGACAAATTGAAGGTAACTAAAAGATGAGAATAAAATTCTCTTCAGGAAGACTTAATGAAAGAATGGTTATGCAAATTTAGATTTTTTTTTTTCTTTTGAAGGGTCCCCAGTTTGTGGACATTCCTTTAGAGGAGGAGGACTCGTCTGATGAAGAGTACCACCCTGATGAAGAGGAGGAGGATGAGACGGCAGAAGACGTAAGACACAATTCATTTTTTGTTTTTGAAAACACATCTAATCTACTGAGTCGATATGTATGTATGTTTGTGTGTATATATATATGTATGTATGTATGTGTGTGTGTGTGTGTGTGTGTATGTATATATATATCTCGAACTGAGGAGATTGTCTGTATGTGTGTGTGTGTGTGTGTTTGTTGTAGACACTTCTGGAAAGTGATTTGGAGAGTACAGCATCATCGCCACGTGGCACACGACTAAACCTCAACAGATCCTACAGCGAAAACGATGCGGAAAACAGCTGCAGCCCCAGACAGGTAACACACACACACACACGCACGCACGCACACATATATAATAATCACGTAATAATCCATTACATATCAAAGTATTTAACATGTATGATATTATTTATTTCAATATATCACTTTCCCTACATTTTAGGCATCATGATATGAACACAGTAAAAACACAGTTTATTTTATACACTCTCAGACAGTTGTAGATTGGAGTGTGCTAATAGCAGAATATTTGACCCTTTTTTTTGCCCTAGAGCTTGCGCAGGTCACAGCATGTGCGGGTGGCAGTTGTGCCCATGGGCCCTCCTCCACCCCCTCAGGACCCAGAGCCTCCACGACCCCAGACTGAGTGCAGCTTTATGGAGAAACTCCACGCTGTGGATGAAGAACTGGCTATCGGTTCTGACTGCATGGACTCTTACCAGGTAGCTCTGATACACACACTGAGAATTAGTAATGGGGTGACTCTTCTGTGAGGTTTCATTCATCTCTCTCTCTCTCTCTCTCTCTCTCTTTCAGTCTCTTACCAGTAACGGAGAAGAAGGTGAAGAGAGCCTGATGGCCTTCCGTACTCGTTCCAAAAGGCCACTGAGAGACGTACCTCTGGGTCGTTTAGAGGCGGAGCTTCAAGCTCCTGACATCACTCCAGATATGTACGAGTTTGGCTCCGCCCCCGAGGACAGGGAGTGGACGCGGTGGCTGCAGGGCCTCATGAACTCAGACGTGGAGAACGAAGGTGCTCACTCACATTTAGCTCAGTTAGGACTAAATTCTGTCTAATCTGTCTAATAATGTCTATTTTTTTAGTGATCACATAAAAGAATGTACATGATATCCTTCTCTGTGCGTCTCTGATTAGAGGAGGGTGATGATGATGATGATCCGGAGTATAACTTCCTGGCTGACATCGACGAGCCGGATGTGGAAGATTACCGGAACGACAAGGCCGTGCGCATCACCAGTGAGTAATTTCCACAGTAAATATTAATCTTCATTAGCTCGGCTGAAACTACAGTCATAAAACTGAGCAAGCAGTCAAGATCTTCTGTGTGTTGCTCATCTATGTCTTCATTTATCTTCTTTATTCCAGAGAAGGAAGTGAATGACCTGATGGAAGAGCTGTTTGATGCTGTGAGAGATGAATAAATATTCAGTATTTTTGTATTCTGTATTTGTCCCTGTCTCTTTAATTGACAATGTGTTCCTGTTGTATAGTTTCAGGATGAATTAGGGGGTCAGGATGAGGAAGGCCATGAGGAGGAGGAGGAAAAGGAGGAGGAAGACACTCTTCAGCAGGATCCACCCAGTATTCTGGAAACAATTCAGTAAGATTTTTTCAGTGTCACTCAGGATCATGACTGACAATAACATAATTATTAATGCAATAAAGCACAATATTCAATATGCATGATATTATCTTCATGACTTATGCCTATAAATAATATCAACTAGAATCTGATGACAATTTTAATAAACATGGGTTCAGTTCAGAAATTATAAAAAACCCTCTGGTTCCAATAAATAGCCAAAATATTTTTAAATATATATGGCTAATTTTTGAATAGTTTGTTTTAATAGTTTAAGTGTTGACTGACTGTAAAAAGTTTGAGTGTTCTGTATTAACCAGCTATGAGTTTGTGTGTGTGTGTGTGTGTGTGTGTGTGTGTGTGTGTGTGTGTGTGTAGGTATGAGGACCCTTTGGCGGATATTCTGAACAAGCGCTACCGCACAGTGAAGGAGCAGTTGGACGCTATCCGCAAGCGAAAGGCTCTGTTGGAGAGTAAAGGAGTGTCTATTCCTCCTAAATGCCCCACTGGCCCCGCCTCTTTGTATCTAAGCTCCGCCCAGAAGCTCCATCTCCAGCAGCACATTCAACAGGTAGGCAAATACTAGCAGTATAGATTTTGCTTCCAAAAGTTTTGAAATACTAGGACAGATGTTGGGGCAGTCAGTACGCATTTAAAAATATGCGACTGCATAAGATAAATTCAAAACCTACAATCATTACACTTTCATCAATGGTCTTTATCATTACAATGTAATGAAAGTCTTATCAAATAATCAACGAGGGGTCGGTGTGATGCGGCTTGACATGTAGCGGAGCTACTGTTAAGAACTCAAAGTTTCCTATTTTCCAATAAAAGCACATCCCAAAGTGTTTAATTCCTTTTATATCATAGAGTACATAGTAGTGTTTACTAAAATACTACACATCATATATATATTTTTTTTATCTATTTATAGTTACATTCAATGTTGTGGAACATCCATGAAACAAGTTATCAGCTATAAACAGTCATTCCCTCACCACCCTCTCCTTTTATTTCTCTCTCTTGAAGTTAAAAAGAAAGAAAAAAAACTGAGAAAACACAAAGTGCTCTGTCCTGAAGGCTTTGCCGTGGTGGAAAACACCATGGAACAGCTTTACCTTAGCATTTAACGCTTGGAAGCTTGTAAATTTTACGACAGATAAAACGACCTCTTTTGTTTTGTAAAGCTGAAAATAAGGTGCGTGTCGTATGTTTCAGCACGTGCAGCTCCTGACTCAGGTGAACATGCTGAGCAGGTCAGTGGACGGTCTTCAGACTGAGGCCTGCACAGCTCGACAGTTCCTGGTGAGAGACCTTTCACCAGAGTGCCACGCAGACTGTAATTACAGTGTAGTTTTAGTCATGTGATGTGATGTGATGTGATATTAGTAATTTACCAACAACACCACTGGAGGGAAATGCTGATAACTCCAAAACAGCTTTGTCTCTTTTCTTCTCTTGTTGTCTTTACATTGTCCTCTTAAAGCCAAATGGCTGCGTGCTATTAAGCAAGTCAAACTTTAGCTGACATTATGCAAGCTAACGCAGTTGCCTAGCAACAGTGTTCGCTCAGATTTAACCACTTGCCATGTTTACCTTCTCTTGTCGATAGCGCTATTGTTGCCAGTATTAAAAAAAAAAAAAGCTTATTTATTTTCTATGTGAACAAATATTCATTTCAAATGTTATATTGCGTAAAATCCGCCGATAGTAAATGAGCTACTGCTAACAGTGGAACAGCTAGCTATCGTCATTCACTTGAAATAGCTTGTTAGTCTGCTAGTTTAATGTAGTCACAGTTCCTCTACTCAACTCTTAATGAATGAATGATTGATTGATTGATTGTAGTGTAGGTTCAACCAACTAGCTTGGTTATTAGCTTAATGTGTTTTGCACACAATGAAGGAATTTTTGAAGATTCCTTCCTCCTTCTTTCTCTAGGAGTGAGTTCGGAAATGTACTATTAACTCTAGTGTACTGTATAGTTCACTTTAAATTGTCCCTCTCTCTCGTTCACGCTTTCGTTCTCAGTCAGAGCTGCAGTTCTTTGCACAGCAAGGAGAACAGGCACAGCAGGTCGTGGATCCTGGGTTTGTCAGCATCTTCAGAGCCTGTAACCTGCAGCCTGCTCTGTCTCTCCTCGAGGAATTGGAGCAGTCTCCTAAATCTGAGACTCGGGACCCTTGTCCAGTGTTCCCAGGTGAAAAAGCACACACATTCACTTTCCAAACGCGTGAGCTCAGCTACGTTTGAATATTTACACTACTATCAAATCAGTTTATTAACGAGCCATTTGATTAAAGCGTTCGAACTCTAATACTTGCAGTGTGAGGAGACACCAGAATTACAAGGTGAAGATATGACAACTGAGCAGCAAGCGTCATTTGAATTAATGAATGTAATTTGAATTAAGTATTAAACAAAAGTATCACGTTTGTGTGTGTGTGTGTATATGTATGTATGTATGTATGTATGTGTATATATATATATATATATATATATATATATATATATATATATATATATATATATATATATATATATATATATATATATATATATATGCACTCTTGTCACCCTTGAGTATCTCATTGAATTTGCTATGATTATTCATTAAGTAAGCAATAAAACACTTGGAGATGTGCTGTTATTGGAAAATAATAAAAACCCATGGTGGACCGAAGTGTCCTTGTATATCACAGCAATTTCCCAAAACTTACATTTTTAAAAAAATATATATATATTTTGTCATACATTTTTTTTCATTCTTATTTATGTTTAATGTTGTGGAACTTCCACAAAACCAGTTAGTTCCCTTACGTTATAACAGATAAACAGTCATTCTTTCACCAGCCTCTTTGTTTCCCTTTCTTGAAGTTAATAAGATAACAGAAATGCACTGACACTGGTGACTCCTTCCAAAAATGTTAAATAAATGTTTCCTTATGTGGAAAAAAACTCACTATATCAACAATTAGACGTTGTAAATACATTTACCCTGATCAGCCATAATATTGATTTATCTCGTTACAGTGGCACCTGTCAAGGGGTGGGATATTTTAGGCAGCCAGTGAACAGTCATTTCTCTAAGTTGATGTGTTGGAAGCAAGAGTAAGGATGTGAGCGACACTGACAAGGGCCAGATTGTGATGGCTAGAAGATTGAGTCAGAACATCTCCAAAACAGCAGGTCTTGTGCAGTGGTTAAAAAATATTCTCTGTATTAGCTGTTACTGAAGCAATGATAACGTGTTAGAATGAGTGGACGAGGACCCTTGAAGCCAGAAATCCTGTCAGAGCTGCTGTTATAGAAAATTAAACACCGTAACACATTAAACAGAGCACTGTGCAATCGTATTATTTTATGTCGTAGTTGTTTTGATTGTTTATACGATGTGTTGCAGGGTCGCAGATTCCAGCTGATTTGGCCTGGTTGATGGTGACACGGCCAGTGTTCCTCTACCCACAACTACTTCCTGTGGTCAGAGTGCGTCCGTTCAGTCAGAAAGGGCCCTTTACATCAGCAGAAAACTGGTGAGGCCTACATCTTAAAAAACACCTGATACTATGATGTCTTTCTTTATAAAGCAGTCCATGATCATCAACATGAATGTGACACATTCTGTTTCTGTACTCTTTTGTTACAGTCTGGTGGTTTTAGGCCATCAGCACCTAAAGGGCACTGTGAATCCTCTCAAGCTGACCTGCCAATACCTGCTTGCAGCGAGAAACTTCATCTGCCTGAGAGTGTACGTCCGCTCAGCGTGTCACAAACAACGTCCCAACTTCATAAAGGTGCATGAAGACACGATTATCTATGGCAGAATAAATGCCTCAGCCACACCATGATCAACATCCTTGTCTCTCTCTCTCTGTGTGTGTGTGTGTGTGTGTGTGTGTGTGTGTGTGTGTGTGTGTGTGTGTGTGTGTGTGTGTGTGTGTGTGTGTGTGTGTGTTTGATTCAGAGATACTTTCTAGAAGGAAAATGTCCCCCCATGCCTTTGGCCTGTGAGAAAGTCAGTCCCAGTGATCAACGTCCCCCGGTGGAAAGAGAGACGCGCCTCATGCCGCGCTGGCTTTCGGTAAAAACTGTTTCTCTAATGATTATTAGACCTATATTTTTGTCATGACATTTTCTAAGCTTTTGTCACAGTGTGGACGGATTCCTTATTTTGGAACACCTTTAACACAGATCAGTTTAAAAATCTGTTTTATTTGTTTGGAAAGCCAAAGTGCCAGGACTGGGAGATAACAGACGTGACCCTGAATTTCAATTTCCAGTTTCAGCAACAACAAAAATCCAGATCAAGCCTAAACCCAGTGTTAATCACAGCAGAGAGAGCCGTATTTCTCTTCAGTTAATTCTTTTTTTTTTTTTTTTTTTTATATAATTGAATTCCAACTAATCATTTTAATTCTCAGATTATATTCATTTTATTTTCGTTTTCATTTCAAGTCAAATTTTCTCATTACAGGAAAACCTTAAACTAATCCATGAAGAAGTGCGAAAGTACAATCTTCAGCACTCCGATCCTGAGGAAAACTCTACCCCGAAAGAAGACTCGTCCTCTCCACCCTACAGCTTCCCCCCAGGTATCCGCTACCCCCCCAGCCTGCCCGATTCCCTCGCCCTCACTCTTAAACCACGGCCTCTTCCGGTTCCTGCTTCCTGTAGAAAAAAGGCATCACGTGTGCCCTCTTCACACACTACGACCCAGTCCAAACCCCCACCATCAACCAAAGATGTGGAGAAAGCTCTGAGTCGGCTACCGCCTCTTCTGCCAAAGTTTGCTAACCAGAATGTTAAGCCTGATCAGAACGTTACCTCTGTTTCAAAGAAGCAAAAAATCAAATGTAGAACTAATTCTGCAAATAGTGCTGGGAAGACCCGAGTGGCCGCAAATAACGTTACAAATTCATCAGAGCAAAACCAAGGAAAGCTCATTATCACTTTACCCACTGCTCCAGTTACTTCCAGTGCAGAAACCCAGATAAAAGTGCCTAGTGCTGCTACAATAGGCCCAAGCCAGGGAAATGTCATCATGACTTTACCTACTGCACTCATATGTCCTACCCCGAGTGCTACGCTAGTGGCCCAGACACCTTCATCCTTCACCCCGTTGTTTAAAGAGCACATGAGTCAGGGCTGTGGCACGTTACTCAAGCTGAACATGGGACAGAGCCCTAATCTAAACCCTCTGTCTGTATCTTCTCAAATTTTTCTACTGCCTCCAGGCTGTGTAGTTACAAACAACGCTAATGTGAACCCTGATCACAGCCAAAAATCCCAGATCACAGCCAAAAATG
This sequence comes from Pangasius djambal, assembly GCA_022985145.1. NCBI lineage: Eukaryota > Metazoa > Chordata > Actinopteri > Siluriformes > Pangasiidae > Pangasius > Pangasius djambal. Next base: position 5,326,517 of record CM041003.1, read on the forward strand.
TAGCTCAGGAAACAGGGCTAGAAGACCTTGAGGGCCCTTTAGGGAACTTTCCAGAAAGCATGGCGGTTTCTCAAGCAAATAGAAATCTTACAAGTGGCAGTGAAGGTAACAACGACCAGGAAAACAATGAAATGGAGACGAAAGTTCATGAGGAGGAACTAGAGTGTGGAGACGAAGACTTTAGAGAGCCATTCCTCACCTTGTCAGAATCTTCTGGAAGTCCGGCACCTAGTTTGTCTGGGGAAGATGATGCCATGGAGACGGTGATGGACAGGGAAGTGGAAGATGTAGAGGAACAGAGGCAAAGAGCATCGCAAACGTCGATTCCTACACAGCTGAATGAGCAGCCATGCTGGACTGAAGGAGAGAAAGATGAGAGGGAATATGCAGGGATGCAGGAGGAGGAGTCAAGAAGCATGGCAGACATCACATCACCTACTTCTGTAACGTCCGAGATGTCTTTGCCAGAGCTTCAGGTGAGCTCCGTTGTTGTAGGAACACTCATCCTACAGCTATTCAGAGATTTAAAGCCTGATATAAGCTTGATACGCATGTAGTGCAAAATAATATGGACATTTTTAAAAAAATATATTTCTCATTTTGAAAGGAAACAATGGAGAAATTGTCGAAGCTGGCCTCGGATCCTGAAGAAGAAAGACTTCCAAGAGAAGAAGAGTCAGACAGTTGTGCTACAGGTTGGCCCTGAATCAAAAAATTTTTTTTCTCCTGTTTACGTGACTCTATATTTTTATGCCTGACTCCTCATGTGGTTTTCTGCTTAGGAGAGGACATGGCAGAGTCAGAGCTTCTCTATGACGATCTGTCTGACGATGATCCTCGGAGAGACGTTAAAGACATAGCCTTTGCACAAGCTTATTTAGAGAAGGTATGTTGGGTTAAAGCACAGGCCGACAGAAGAGAAGGCACGATGATGTCATCAAAATGTTGCTTTATGTTTTCTTCAGCGTTGTTCTAGAAGTATATTCGTGAAAGTGAGGTGCGCGTTGTGGTTTGCGTAGGTGTGTGAGGCTCTGCAGGTGGTGCCGGGGAAGGTGGAGGATTTTCTGAACGTGCTGTACGAGTTTGAGAGTAACCCCGATGGCAGGACCGCAGTGGAGCTCTTCCTGAGACTCAAACCTGTACTGAGCGACTGGCCCGAGCTGCTGCGAGACTTCGCCGCCTTCCTGCACCCAGAACAAGCCCGGGAGTGCGGACTGGTGAGAGAAAATACAAACCTCGTCTTGTCTTTATGATCAGGGAAGTGAGTGGCACTTCTAAAAGAACAGATTCGTTTACTCATTCATTTACTCATGTATTCAAGACATGTTTAATGTCTTGCTGCTTCAGTTGTGACTGGCTTTTTTGCCTCTGTAGCTGGAGGAGCAGCAGGCATTTGAGAGGAGCCAGAGGTTCCTGCGGCAGCTGGAGCGAACTTTCGGAGAGCACTCCATGCACTACAGGAGGGTAGTGAGCACTCTGCAGCAGGGGCTACCGAAAAGTCACAGAGGCTCAGAGGAGGTACTTTAATGTCCAAATGCACTGATGATTGTTAATGTTAGAAAAATGGCCCCTCGTATTTTAATTTAATTTTCCTCAGATGAAGGCTCAGATAGCGCTGCTGTTTCGCGACCACACCCACTTGCTGGAGGAGTACTGGGTGTTTTATGATCAGCTCCACTCCACAGTGCAGCGCGGGTCTGATGATGAAGATGAAGAAGAGGACGAGGTGGAGACTGACAGCATGCCCACTGCTCAGACAGTGCACAGTGTGGAGGAAAGTCAGCGACTCGAGAAGGCAGAAAATCAGAAAAATCAGAGCCACATCCAGGTAATGGAGATATCATTACACAACCAAATAAAAAGTCAAACTGGTCATTTTATTTTAGTATGTTCTGATGTAACTACTTCAACTATCAAGTGTTGGCTTGTGGGCTACATTTTAAGGGGTAATTGTGTGAAATTTCTTCTTTCTGTCTCAGAGTTCTAATGTAATAAGCCCAAATACAGAGAGCTGTAGTGCAGGAACAGAGATGATGGACAAGCAGAGCAGAGAAGAAGATCCACATTCCCACCTCAAAGCCTCACAGAGTCCTGTCTGTGCCAAGAACAGTTCACGCATGCCAAGCGGGGAGAGAATTGTGCTCTGGACAAGGTTAGAAATTCAGTTGGTCAGTTCACACTTTTTCAACGCGAGTCTGGACTTGCTGAATCTAACAAAAAATAATCATGACCTATATGCTGTATTTATGACTAAATCTTCACCATGATGTAACATCATGTACAGAAACACAGTAAATGTTCTGGTGTGCAGTTTTTCTTCTCCTGTTTACTGTGGTTTGTGAAATCTGAAGAAACCGAGTATAGAAGAACACATTCGAGATTCCCTCCCTCATCAGCCTGTCTTTCCAGCCTCTCTTTTTTTAATTAAAGTAAAAATACAGCTTGTCACATTGCCAAGAAACCACAAAGCCCATGCTGGAAAACTTAAAGTTCACATCCAACTGTTACAAAGTACTGACACTGGAGACTCCTTCCATAAAGGCTAAGACGTTCTCCTCACAGAAAACATCACCATATTGACAGTCAGACTGTTATTTAATCAGTTTATGTCGTGCGTCTGCCATCCAGGTCCTTGAGTATGACTTGTTTCCATAGAAACAAAAACATATCAGAACGAGCACATTAATATAAACCTGTGATTTGCAGCCAGCGCTATTGTCAGAGCTGCTGTTATAGAAAATTAATCAACACCACCTGACCAATCAGATTCAAGAATTCAGCAGCAGTTAATTTTATATTTTCGGCAGCTATGTAAACGTGATTCTTCTGTGTCATGGACATAAATGTGTTAAGCAGGGGGATGGATTCAGTGACCTATTTATATCACGTATAGGCATAGACTTGGAGATATTTTGTGTGATTAAACAGGGAAGCAGATCGTGTGATACTCACTACATGTCAGCAGAGAGGAGCCTGTCAGAGCACCTTTACTTCCATTGCTGCTCAACTGGGTAACAAAACGGCCACGGAGGTCAGTCATTTATTTTAGACATTCAACATATAGATGTATATTATAATATATATACATCAATATATCTATACCAATAGTAATTTATATTGTTTGTCCATTGTTGTACTTAGCTTTAATTGGAATTTAATTGGAATTTTAATCAGAATTAATTGTTTAAATTGCATTTTATTTAATTTTATTTTGTTTTTTTGTTTTAGTTTTCTTTTAATTTTAGTTTTTAAATTAAGATTAATTTTATTTTAGTTTTACTTTTAGTGTTTTTTTTAATCACAGCCTGTGCTGAACTTGACCAACAGAGTGTGTAAGTCCAAGTTTATATCAAAAACACCCAGAAAAAAGAATTCAAAACTAAATAACATCCGAAATAAACATCCAAAATTACAAAGAGCTGAATATAATGACTGCACTGGTCTAACTGACCAAAACGCCTTCGTATTATTGTAACTGTGTTCTAATGAATTCTGCTTTTCTCAGTGCATGACTGATGATTTTGTTAAATTTTTAGTGGCATTTTTTGGTGAAGCTTTAATAAAATTTACTGAAGTTTTTTATGTTATTCAGACAGAATCTGATTTTTCCTAGGTTGGAGCACGCTATCAGGACCTCATAAAACTGTTCCACAAATCCACAAAGCAGCATCACAGCAGCCACATGGACACCGAGGGCCAGTTCCACCCGACTGAAGAGAAAGCAGACTAGTGCATGTCTACAGTTCATATCAAATCTCCTGATATATTTATTTAAAATGCTCAAAATGCCAACTCACAAGCCAGATAAGCTAGTCTTAAAGAAGGAGGAGGGTTTGATGTCTCTTCTTAAACCTGTAAGTTTTAGTCTGCTTAGTTCAAAATATTTGGGCATGTAGGCAATTACTACTTAGTTTAAAAAAAAAAAACAACAAAAAAAAAAAAAACTAATTTTGTGCTAAAAACAGGCCCACACTAACAGTTTTTCAGTACAGTTGAAACTGCTTGGATTAAATGTGGACAGACGAAAGTGCTGTCCATGATTGGGATACATGACAGCGAACTTTTGGGAAGGTTTCAACAGACTAGAACATTCTCAATAAGGACGCTGTTCTTAACAAACAGTATCTGGAGTTGTATTTTGGGATTGTTGTTTAACAATGCTTGCTTTTAGCACGAGCTTCATGGAGCTGGTCAGGGTCGCCTATCCCAGGAACACTGGGCGTGACACGGGAATACACCCCAGATGAGACGCCAGTCCATCACAGAGCAGAGCACCATGCAATAACACACACACATATTCACACACATTCACACACCTGGGCACAATTTATCCTACCCAGTCCATCTACAATCCATCCTTTTTTGGGAGGAAACCAGAGAATCCGGAGAAAAGTTATGGAATGCCAAAATGGTGTAATGATGGTTTAAGGTTGTAGCAAGAGTCAGCTGGTCTGATGATATTAAAACGCAGAGACTGTACACTGCTGCTACCTTGAAAGAAACACCGAAACCTTTACCAGATTTTCTCCAGGACGTCATAATCTCAGAGACATGCCTTTAAACATCTTTGGATAATAATCATCAATGCATTAATGGGTTGGAGCTGTGCTGAAAGAGAACTATAGGAGCTGTCTTATTTATATTTTTTATGATCAGTATAAAATAAAAAAAATAATAAAAATAAAAAAAAAACAGGCACAGACTGAAAAAATGAACCTTAGGTGTGAAGAAAATCACATTTGGGAGATGTTTCTGTTACAGCTAACACTTGCATATTTCTTGTGTTTTTTGTTGTTTGTTTGTTTTTGGGGTTTTTTTACGGAATTTTTCATGTGGTGATTTGGTTCAAAGAAATGTGGTAATAAAATAAAAATTCTATAATAATTTCTCGGATAAATTTTATTTCGTGAACTGTGTGATCATTGGATGGTTTTTGATTGACGGAGAGTTGCACCAATCAGTGTCTTACATCTCACGCATTGTAGCTCAGATTGACCAATCATCGTGCGCGCTCCGGGACTTTTTTTTTTTTTCTGGTTTGGTCCCGCCTCTCATGGACACTGGTTTGGAGAGAGAGGAACATAAATAAAGCTCAGGCTTCGTCTTTTCCGCTTTGTTTTCTGCTGTAATTTTAGCCACTTATGTTCCTTAGCTCTCATGGCTGATTTCGTGTGTCGCCTCTTGGTATTTTGTGTTTTCTCGGCTGTGGTTTGGAGCTGTGTGCTGGCCGGGCGCAGTGATGTGATGGAGCTGAAGGACTTGGATTTTGATTACATAGCCGCCGAGCAGGAGACCATGCTGGTCAAGTTTTACGCTCCCTGGTAAAGAAAAAAAAATGTTTTCTTTTATATATTTGTGACATTGTTCTGCTTTGTAGTTAGTCACAAAATGAACGCTTCCCACATTTGCACAGTTCTTGTTTGTTAGGCAGTGAGCTGTCCATGGTATCGGTAACACTGAGAGGGTCCAAGGAAGAAAAGCAAGAGGAAAGTGGCAATTCTGCACAAGCTTATAAAATATACTAACCATTTCCTTCTCAGATTCAGGTTAGATCTCATCCCTTTCATAGTTCAAACGTTTGCCACAGTGGTACTTTCAGAAAACTGGGAATGTGAATGTAATGTATGCTTTAATAGGAACACCTGGATACATGCACAGTCCTGCAATCAACCAATCATGTGGCAGCAGTGCAATGCATAAACTGATCCAGATCCACCGCAGTGCATAAAATCATCCAGATCCAGTGCAATGCATAAAATGATCCAGATCCAGCGCAATGCATAAAATCATGTAGATCCAACACAACGCATAAAATCATCCAGATCCAGCGCAGTGCATAAAATCATCCAGATCCAACGCAGTGCATAAAGTCATCCAGATCCAGCGCAGTGCATAAAATCATCCAGATCCAACGCAGTGCATAAAATCATCCAGATCCAACGCAGTGCATAAAGTCATCCAGATCCAGCGCAGTGCATAAAATCATCCAGATCCAACGCAGTGCATAAAGTCATGCAGATACAGAGCAAGAGCTTGTTCACTTCCAACATCAAAATGGGGAAAAAATGTGATCCCAGTGACTTTGAAAATCTGGGATATTCATGGACAACAGTCTGTAGAGGTTATGCAGAATGGTGCGAAAAACAGTAACTCAAATAATCACTCTTTCCAACCGTGGTGAGCAGAAAAGCATCTCAGAATGCACAACGTGTCAAACATTTGAGGTGGACGCGCTACAACAGCAGAAGACCACATCGGGTTCCACTCCTCTCAGCCAAAACAAGAATCTGAGACTACAGAGGGCACAGACTCACCCAAACTGGACAGTTGAAGATTGGAAAGACATATGAGAATGAATGCATTAATATAAAGCTGATATTTGCAGCTGCACCACTGTCAGAGCTGCTGTTATAGAAAATAAACCTTCTTACCTTCAGATTCAAGACTTCAACAGTGCTGTGATATAAAATAATAAAAGCTTTCTTTTAATGTATGTCTGCGTTTATGTATATTTAGTTCTAACATTAAAAATGTTTGTGTTTATTTGTGTGCAGTTGGGCTTCTGCTGTTACACACTCTGTAGGTGTTAATTTAACACTCTGAGACTTTCTTCCTCACTGGGGGATTTTGCTGTTTATGATCATCCTCGTCTGCTTTGCTGCAGGTGTGGCCACTGTAAGAAACTCGCTCCCGAGTTTGAAGCTGCTGCTACAAGACTTAAAGGCATCGCGACTTTAGCCAAGGTAAAGCTCTGAGAAAACTTTTCAGTATGAAGGTTTTAGAATTGTTACATGTTTCATGAGTTGGCTATTCTCATATCTGTCCAAAAAGGCTGTCGATTTTCTTTTTTCTTGCAAGATAAGAACTTATTTTACTCGTCTTCTGCACAAGTTGTTTTCTTGAGATAATCAGAAAATGCCATTAAAAACAACAATGTATTTTTAACAATCTATAGCGTGATCGTAGTTGGTTTGACTATGAAGCTTCATGTCTTGTTATGGAATGTTTTCTCTCTCTTACAGGTGGACTGTACGTCAAACACAGAGGTTTGCGGCAGATTTGGGGTCACCGGATACCCTACTCTTAAAATATTTAAGAACGGAGTGGAAACATCGACATATGATGGTCCTCGTTCATCAGGTGTGTTTGTAGGTGGATGTTTGTGTGTGAGCGTGATGAGTGATTGCAGACTGCACTTTGTATATGACGAGTGGCCTTCTTCTTTTCTCTGTTGATTTGTGTGACACCAGTTGCGTCTGTCTGTAAGGTCAGGATTTACTTACAGGATTGAGTGGCAACTTTACGTTACAGACATTTAAAAGTTTGTTTAATCATACAAAAAGTCAACCTATTGCTAACTAAATTGCCAATGGATACACAGACAAATTCTTACATTACAGCTTTAGAATTATACTAGACTCTTCCATTGACACACCTATGAATGTTACAGTGTTGTAGTCATTCAGTTTGATGTCTAAAGCACTACAGGACTGTAAGGTTCCCACTATATCTGCTAGTCACAAAATCTGTAGTTTAAAGATTTTTGTGAATACAGCATCTGAATTTTAAATGTGCTTCATTACAGATGGAATCGTGGACCACATGAAAAAGCAGGCGGGGCCCGACTCCGTGCTGCTGAACGATGAAGAAGACCTTGAGGCCTTTATCAACCACTTTGATCCTAGCATAATCGGTGAGTGCTTAGGAGCAGGTATATATTTCATTCGTTTATGCCACAGAGCTGTGGAATTCTTGATTCTGATTGGTCAGACGCTCGTTCTAATTCGTTATCATTTCTGTAGTAACGATTCACACTTGTATGATAGATCCTTCAATTAAACAGATTTAAAAATGTGTATAATTTGTTGATATGGTGATTTAGCATTTTTGAAGGAGTCTCCAGTGTCCGTGCTTTGTACCAGTCAGAAGTAAAGCAGTAAATTTAACTTTAATTTAAATTTAAATCAATAAATGTAACTGTAAATGGATAAATGTATGATATTGAGTCTCTCTTTGTTTACAATGCCCAGGAGTGTTTGAGAGCAGCGACAGTCCTCAGCTGATGGAGTTTCTGAAAGGAGCCAATCTGATGAGGGACAGTTTCCGCTTCGCTCACGCCACCGACATGCAGCCCGGCCTCAAATACGAGCTCACATCAGAGTAAGTGACGGTCAGAGGCGTGACTGAGAGCACATGTTCACATTGAGCCCAAATGGAGGGTGGTTAAGGGCTTGAGGAAGCTAAGGAAAAGTCCACTGAAAGTTTTTAAGCAGAATATAGTTATATATATACATAACTGTGGTTATGTTATATGTTTGGAAAAGGATCAGTCATGATTTGGTTATAAAATTATCCCAAACTTTAAATGTCACACAGAGCAGCATTAAATCCATTATTAAAAAATGGAAAGAACATGGCAGAACTGCAACTCTGACTAGAGGAGGTCCACCAAAAGTCAGTGACTGCATAAAGAGTGGATTAGTTAGAGAAACGACCATGGTAACGCTCCACAGGATGCTACCAGCACCATGCTTCGCTGTGAGGAGGGGTCTTCTCGCGGTGAAGAGCAGTGTTAGGTTTCTGCCAAATGTAAATGGGGAAAGTGGAAACATTCAAGCGTTCTGAAAAAGGCACTGTATTGTAAATGTAGTAAAGATTTGGCAAAGTGCAAAATCAGTAAGGAAACATCTTAAACAAGCTCTCTAAAATGTTGTTGTCTCCGCAGGGGTGTCCTGCTCTTCAGGCCTCCCAGGTTGGCCAGTAAGTTTGAGGACAGTGTGGTAGCACTCAGAGGCTCGTTTTCCATCACTGGTTTACGCCGCTTCATCAGAGACAACATGTAAGCATTTCCTCTCTCTTTATTTGACTAGAAATTGAAGCCAGTATATTATATTGCATTTAAATTGCCGTATGTTCACAGTATATGTTTATCGTTTGTCAGATGCTTTTATTCAATTCAATTCGATTCAATTTTATTTGTATAGCGCTTTTAACAATGGACATTGTCACAAAGCAGCTTTACAGAAATAAATGGATTCACAAAAAATATATTGTAAATATTTGAATTTATCACTGTGAATTTATCCCTAGAGATAACAATAAAGGAAGGTTGAAGGGTGACAAACCTCTGTCTGTCCTAATAAAATTGTCGTCACTGTGTCTGCACTTTTGGTTTTTAGCGCTTCAGAATGCATCAGAACATGATGCTAAAGCGCAGGATTCAGATTTCAGACACGTGAACTCTGTTGTTATTAAAACATAGCTGGTGAGCTTCCATCTCAGATGAGTGAATATCTGAGCACTAGGAAGCAAGTTGGCTTTTCAAGGTCATAGTCAAGCCTGCACGCTGAAATTCTTTAGCAGCACTGAACATCCTGATCCGTGTGTGTGTGTACAATTCTGTAGTTATGGAATCTGCCCACACCTGACCAAAGAAAATAAAGATCAACTGAGGAAGAGAGACCTGCTGACGGCGTATTACGACCTGGATTATCTACGCAACCCCAAAGGCTCCAATTATTGGAGAAACAGGTGAGTAGGTGTCAGGCACCAGAGAGATCTATAAAGACAAAGTTGATGTCTTTTGTAGAATTATACTCCAAGGCTGATGTGTGCTGTTTCTCTCAGAGTATTAAAGGTGGCGTCTCAGTACAAGGATCACGGCCTGCACTTCTCAGTGGCTAACCGGCAAGACTTTTTGGATGAGCTTGAAGAAGAGTACGGTCTGGGTACGACAGAAGGGAGCGACATGCCGTTTGTCACCATCAGGACTCGATTAGGACACAAATACACCATGCGTGAGGAGTTCACGTAAGTCCCGTCACACGTGACTCACGCAACATTGCCATTCAGAAGATATCAGTGATTTCTGAGTATCACTAAACGTCCGATTGATCAGTGGGAGTCAGTCGGCACTCATGTAGACCTAGCTAGTTTAAATTTCAATGTGTTGCTACATACATGCAGGAAATATGATATAAAGATGTTTAGTGTTTCTGGTGCTAATTTGTTGGCTATATTTCCATTATTCCCATGAGACGTTACAGTGGTGTTACATGGGAATTCAACAGATTTAAGATTTTAAGATTTATTAGATCTCAGACATGCGGGATAACGGCCATGTTTTACTGTTATGATTCTGATTGGCTGGTGTGGATTCTTATTTACTGTACATGTTATTCAGAATATTCACATTACCTTAATGTCAGTTTGCTTTTTTTCTGTTGACATCTTTTAAAAATTGATTTTTTTTAGATAGAGACATATCAATAGATCACAGGTGTATTTTGTAAAATGTAAAACTATGATGTGATTCCTTTCCAGGCGAGATGGAAAGTCTTTAGAAAGGTTTTTGGAGGATTATTTTGCTGGCAGACTGAAGCGTTACATAAAATCAGAGCCTATACCCACTAACAACAATGGACCAGTCAAGGTGTGTGTGCAGAGTTTATTAACCTGAGTTTCTGTATAGGCTAAATGACCCATTTTAAATATCTACAAAAAGTGGAATAATTGTTAATATTTTTTTAAGGGTTTGCTCCACGTCTTATTTACACCCCCAGTGTTCACCATTGAGCTCAAGTAAAGATCACACAATAAATATGTAGTAAGAGGATTGTGAAAATCGTCCTAAACTTTCTAAAATCTTTTTATTAAACCTATTAAACAAATTTGAGTGAGCAGACTGCTCAGAATGTAAAAATTGTCACTTCAGAAGTTTTTTGTTCATTTAATTAACCAATAGCTGAAAATCTTATTGAAAAATCATACTGAACATGTCCAATGTAAGTGTTTTTGTATTATGTCATAAAATGTAAGATCCAGTAAGCAAATGCAGGCCATGCAGCACCAGTTTAACAGGGGAGGAGGTTGAGTGAATTATGTTTGCATATTTGTAGAATTTAGATTCGTAAATTTTTTTTTTTTCTTCTTCAAAACAAGTATTATAAGTGTGACTAAAAAAGTAACAAGTGCTTTCAATTTTTCAGTTTCATACACGTCACCCTCGTGCTTTCATGAGTTTGTTTGTATTCAGGTGGTCGTTGCAGACACGTTTGAGGAGATTGTGAATGATCCAGAGAAAGATGTACTGATTGAATTTTATGCTCCATGGTGTGGCCACTGCAAGAAACTCGAACCAAAATATACAGACCTTGGACAGGAGGTGAGCTACCATGACATGAAACATTGCAGCTGATACAGATTTGGTCAACATTATTGCCTACTTTTATGTACAGTTAACTAATTTTGATAAGAAATTAAATATACAGAGTTGTTTGTCTTTCTCAGCTTTCCAATGATCCCAACATTGTGATTGCTAAAATGGACGCCACTGCCAACGATGTCCCACAAGGCTACGATGTAGAAGGGTGTGTATTCAAAACTGTCACTGTTCACAGTTATTAAGTCGTTTTTACTGGTTGCCGTTTTAACATTTTGCTGTTTTTGCAGATTTCCCACAATATATTTTGTTCCTGCTTTGAGGAAGGATGCACCAAGACGATATGAGGTAACATTCCCTATAATCATAACATTATATCTACAAAACCAATACAGATGTTCTAATTTTAAATGTTTGAAATGTGCGTAGGTTTGAATAAATGACTTAATGTTTCCATTTTAAATTGAATTGATTTACAAAAAAAATGCACTTTCCCATAATTTCACAGCTAGTTACATTTTCCCTGTGTGTATTATGTTCTCACTGAGTCTCCATGGAAGTAGATTAGCCTCATTAATCTGACTTTAGAATTGGACATAAAGCATACTGGCATGCATTAGGTGCCTTGTTGCAAGTATTAGAAGTATTATGACTAAGATTATACCATTACACCACTGCCAGTTTAACGTAAATTGGCTAGAAAATAAAGGGATACAATAAAGAGAAAGGGCTAAACACACAAAACGCATATCACACAAGCTAAAAGTGTGTATCAATTTCATACACGCTTATGAAAGTGTATTAAGTGTAAGGTCCTTGTGTGTGAATGTTTGGTTAACATGCTTTGTATGGGTGCCAGGGGGGCCGTGAAGTGAAGGACTTCCTCAGCTTCTTGAAACGGGAAGCGACCAACCCCTTGGTGCTTCAGGGAGCAAAGGAAGAATTGTGATGTATCGTGAATGCGAAGGGGATGCTGGGAAATGTGGTTTGTTTTATTCGTCTCATTTGTCTGGTAGTGCTATAATGAAGGTCACACAGGTCCTCCAGAGGTTTAGCTGTACATATCGGTTAAGACAGAGGAGAGACAATCTATAATCCAATGATGGTATAGATGGTGACAAGAGGAACATGAGAAGCACGTAAGTGTTGTATTTCAGAGAAGAATACATTCTCAGGAAGTGATTGGAGCAACTCAATTTATAAATATGTGGTGGCCTGGGAAAACCATTCATATGGTGAAATTTTAACATTTTCTGCTATGTAAAGTTTTTGTAGGTTTTCTGAACCGAAATATTTATATTATTCAAGTTATAAAACACTTGGGCGGCATGCGGAAAATAATAAACAAGGAAGGTCAAGGACTGGGTGGTGTGATGTGGTCTGATGCGAAGCAGAGTTACTGTTAGCACCTCAAAGTTGATTATATTTCCAATAACATCACACCTTGAAGAGTTTATTCCTTTTACATGCAAGAAGTTTGCCAACGATTACAATTTTTATTTATTAATGTATGACACATCATAATTTTATCCATTTATAGTTACATTTAATGTTGTGGAACATCTTAACAAGTTAGTGCCTGTTATCAGTTGTAGCAGATGTAAGTTAATAAAAACATTTCGACATCATTTTGGTGAAATATATTTGTTTTCTTAAAGATGAGATGTCAAAGTATATTATAAAAAATAATAAAAAACTAATAATAATTGGTCATTTTTTTTGGAGCTTTGCCAGATTTCAGCCACAGCAGCATCTGATGGTTTTTCCCAGACTGCCACACAAATACATTTGAGTTTTCCATCGAAAACCTTTTTGTAGACTGGATGAACGTTTGGAGGTCCCTGTGGCCTTATGCTGTTCCACTGATGATTCCTATTTCTCTTTGCCTCACCACCTGCTGTATTCTTTTACCTCATCAGCTCACAAGTAGCCGTCCATGAGTCACGCCTATAGACTGCACGTTTGGCCATATTGTACATTTACTCATTTCTTTTTTATAAAATGTATTTCTCTGCAATATTCCTGATTAAATTAATCTGATATGATTATTTACCTCTGCCTAACTGTATTGTTTTACCAGTGCACGGGCTGCTGATTTTTCAAACGAGTTTAAAGACAAGGGGAAGAAACTTTACACTGATTTCACAGTACACACCTGAAATGCTCTCTCCGTTACATTCTCCTGCTTTACTAATGACATTTCTTTCTTCTAATCAAGGCAGTTTGTTTCACATGAAAATTATTTTAGTGTTTTACGCATCTAACACTGACATTTCCCCACCACAACTGATATCGTAGTGCATTTCCCGTGTACCTCTTGTTCCAAGACAATATGATGTACATCATAATATGTGATCAATAATCAGGTATACAAATATGTTTAAAGCAGTTGGTTTAAGATTATAGAGTTTTCACTTGCATGATGTGATTCAGTATTATGAAGTTTTATTTTAATGGAAAAAAGGAGTGGGACTAATAGGTACTAAGCCCATATCATCTTCACACCATCACTAAAAAGAGGTGTGCATGTGGTATCAGATTTTTACAGATATCTTCATCTTTTGTGTAGTATTTGCTCTCTTGAATCAGTGCAGTTCTTTTTATAAATAATGAATTTTTAACCCCTACACCAGCAGCACAGTATGAATAAGAACAAGCAAGGCATGCACATAAGTGAAAGACTTGATTAACGCACAAACACAAAACTAGAGATATACATAATGTTTAATTACAGCTCCATATACGAAGGGTTCTCATTAGCTGACTCTCACAGGGACAGAGGAATCTCTTTTACTCCAGTCTGAACGGGCGGGTCTAAAAGACTGTACTCTTCATCAGCGTCCAGATGGACAGTTCTACGAGGAGGGGCCTTGTCAACATCAGACGTCTCGACCTCCCTCCAGCTCACCCTGTGGGACTGCTCAATCATCGAGAATAAAACAAGTTCATCCCTGCTGCTGTCAGAACCATACTGATCATCGTCTTCATCCTCATCAACATAATTTTTGTCATCATAATCCTTATCATCATCATCATCATAACCCTCATCATTGTCCTCATCATCATCAGCATCATAACCCTCATCATTATTGTCAAGTTAGTTGTTATTAAGTTAGTGAAATGTACAGGTTATCATCATCATCTTCCCCACTCTCTGCAGTGATGTTAGTCTGTGATGTTAGGCTTGTAGGATCCTCAAGGCAGTGAGACACACCTGTACATTTCACTAAATTAATAACAGAACTAAATTATATGACAGTTTATGACCTTCAGTCGTGTACAGCAGGAAACGAACCTCTGAACATTGTTTAACAATCTTATAGAAACAGTACATTTTAACAGAGTTAACTGTCAGGTAAGTAAGGTAAAGTAAGTAAATTAAGTTTACTTACTTGTTTACTTTAGTAGAGTAAATTCATGTAAGTAAATAAGTAAAGTAAGGTGAAGAGAGCACACGACGCCTGAGCTGAAAGCACCGTAAACAATTAGCAAATAAGGCTGCTGAGCTCATGCTAGCTAGCTCGATAGCTGTTGACTTACAATTTAACTATCTATAAATGTCTTTATGTGCACAATGAAAAGGCACGAAGAGCTGAAATACAAACCTTAATCACAAAAGAGTAAGTATTGCCAGTGAAACTGAAACTACTGTATAGTTCGTGTTCATAGCTAGATACACATCACAAGCCGAAAGCTAATATTAGGAAGTTAGCTAACAAGCTAGTTAAATTCGGTTCAACTGCTCTGTTAACTGAAGGTCCTGGGTATTTGTATTTGGTGCTACATGTGAAGTTAATGTGTTAAAATTAATTAAATGGAACATTTGCAAATTGGTGTTTTCGACTTGGGAAAGTCATGCGACTGTTGCTACACAAAATGTAAATGCACAAAATGGCTGCCGGACACACGCTAAAGCCGGCTGTTTGAGCAAGGCTAACAATTCAGCTGTGTTTTGTGAGTTAGAGCAAATGAATATAGTTTTCAAGAATTTGTTTGCATTTATTTAAAGACTAATTACACACCCAAGACACGGTTAACATTTAGTTAAAAACTAAAATGATTTATTTTGTAAGAATACATCACGCCAATCAAAATAATGGAAAAACTGTTGCTAGTTCTGCCTCTGTAGCGCTATCAATCTGCTGGAACAGGGGATAATGTGGCATGGTCCTCGAGCATGGAGACACTTCACATTATGCACATCAGGGGCCCGTTTCAATAAGGAGGTTCAACCAACTCTGAGTTTTAAACTTGAACTCTGAGTTGACTTACTCTGAGATGGGAAACTCGGAGTTTCCACATGTAACACAGCTACAGCGGCGAGAGAGAGAGAGTTAGCTTGGGAGAAAATAGCTGCTCGAGTCAATGCGTAAGTTTAAGTAATGTAATTACTGTAATTTAATTTTCCCTTGAAAAAAGTAAGGGATTACTCAATGTTTCTGTAATTTAATGGAAGTAACTTGTGATGCAATTACATTAAATACAGAATTTTATTTACGAATTAAAAGTGTAGTTTTGTGTCTATCCTTGTATTGTGGTTGAGGTTGATGTGGGATTTATAAAGCAACTAGTAATAAATAATCCAATACTTTTTTAGGGAGAGTAATTATCACATTAATGTACTTTTTTTTTTAGAGTAACTTACCCAACACTGCTGTAATAATATCAAGTGAAACTGGAAGAACAGTACATTATTGAACTAATTTTAATTTTAATCCTCTCCCGACGTAAATGTAACTCCCTGCGAATTAATGCAGCCTCCTCAGCTACAGGATCCTCTACACAAAGGACATGCCGTTTTCACTTTTTAGACACTCTGCAAGACGGAAATATGTGCAATGAATGAATGAATGTACCAAAAGAATGAATGAGGTAGGTTACCTCTCTTTCATTCACTGGCTTGACTTACCCTGCTTTCTCGGGTTTGAGATACCTCCGTTTCTGAAACATTTCAGGGTTAACATACTCAGAGTTTTCAC
Source organism: Pangasius djambal (assembly GCA_022985145.1). Classification (NCBI taxonomy): domain Eukaryota; kingdom Metazoa; phylum Chordata; class Actinopteri; order Siluriformes; family Pangasiidae; genus Pangasius; species Pangasius djambal. Next base: position 5,342,657 of record CM041003.1, read on the forward strand.
TTAACCTCCTTTCTGAAACGGGCCCTAACCCTAACACTAACCCTGACCCTAACCCTAACACTAACCCTGACCCTGACAACACCCTCCACCCCTCATAGTCATGATTATCTCCCTATTCTGCACATTTTTGTTTTCTACGGAAAGCCATTAGTTGTTTTTTTTTTTTTTTCTGTACTGTTATCTCAAGATAAAATTTTTCTTGTGCTCAAGCTGACAGCAAAAGTTGTTTTCTCAAGATCAGCTTATATTTCTGATTACGTCGAAATGCATCATCATGCATACCTGTACATCATGGATCCGTTTTTACTTTAATCAGGAACTAACAGGAGGAAATACCTGGTATAGTGGTACAGTTTTGATAGATTTTCCTTAAAATCAAGAAGAATCAGGTCTGCGTTCTCGCTGCTGCCACAACCTCTGTACCAGCCGGGGAAGAGAGTGCCAAAGAAACACACAGTCAGTGTCTCTGCAAAGTTTACTGAGGCAGACAGGGAGTATTTATACAAACAAAAAGGGGGTTTATCTATGAGTTGAGTTATCTATATGCAATATCTGCAGAGACAGAGGCGTCAGATAGAGAACAGAAGTGGCGGTTGGCGTTTCACAAAGTGAGATCATGTCCCCATGTCCAAGCTCAGAACATGTTCATCAGAACAGAGCAGAAGAAGAACAAAAGCTATCACGAGGTCAGCACAGAGCCAACATATATTCATAACATATCAAGTTTCCACCTTGCAGCTCCACGCTCCTAACACACCTGATTCAGCTAATTAACAGCAGTTGGAAGTGGGTGTGTTCGAGAAGGGAAAACACTGACATGTGCAGGACAGGGCTTCTCCAAGACCAAGCTTGGGAACCTGTGCACTACCAGGTTCTACCTTACAGAAAGAGGCTCGGTGCAATTTTTCTTTACAGGATTGTCTTCATCAAACATGATCAGTGACAGTGCTGATAATGCACACTGTAAAACTAAAAATTAAGCGTTGTTAAAACTGTAACATCCGCATATGCGTAAGCTCAAAATGTCACTATTATTCATTTGAATGAAGTACACTTTATGTATGTTTTGTATCATTGACACAAATCACCAGGCGCGTAGACACAAAGAACAAAAAGGCACAAACTATAGGAAAAAAAAAAGTTTATTTTGAATTCTGAACCCTGGTTCCTCGACAGCTCTAAAGGAAAAAAAATTCAGATTTAAAAAAAAAAATAAAAAGAAAGAAAGAAAAAAAACAAAACAAACAAACCCACAGAACCACAAAGCATAACAATAATCATCATCAATGCATTCAGTTAATCTTTATCCTGCAGTCACATGCCATTCTATGAAACCGGAGATGCACAGTTAAGAACAGGAAGGGAAACTAAAACACATTTCCAAAATGTGGACAATTGAATAAATAATGACAGGAGGAACACTGGCAGGAATGAGTGGACAAGGACGTCTGAGGGAACGGCCCACACGCTCACTCTGGACTGACGGAGGCAGAGACGGTTGGCTTTCTGTTTCAGTAAAAGCAGCAAAGATTAAAGATCCGTTCAAAAAAAAAAAAAAAGTACACACTTTAGCTGAATTTTATTTTGAGCTCTCTATTGAGAATTGTAATTGCTAGGAATTAAGCCAACAGGAAAACAAAGTAGTGTCCAAAAACAGACCAACACTAATCTTTCCTGCTTTTTTCCCTTTCTCCAACAGTCTCCGCCTGCCGTAGAAGGGGTGTAAAGAGAAAACGCGTGCATGAGGTGTGCAGGGAGGAAATGCTGACCTATTCCAGTCTTTTACGTGGATTGGTGAGTTGCACTGCCTTTGTGACCACAAGACCACACTCACGATTCATCCATCAACAATTATATAACTTCTGCTGATACCTTGAGTTTAAAGAAGGGAGTTTTTTTTTTTTTTTTTTATTTAAACAAAGAAAACACCAATGACAGCATGGCATCCCCATGCTCGCTCTCTGTGTGTATGTGTGTGTGTGTGTGTGTGTGTGTGTGTGTGTGTGTGTGTGAGAAGAGGAAACGTTTAGAGATTATCCAGCGTGTGTGTTCTATATTCCCACTCTCTTGATGTTGAAACATTTCTCAAATCAAATCTAAGATAAAACAAAGCGGTCTCTTGGTGAAGAGTAAGGTGATGTAAATACAGACACAGATTCTCTCCTTCGTCTCTCCAGCCCTCCCTTCCCTTCTTTCCATGATTTAGCGGATGGCCTTGACAGGGCTCTTGAAGCTGGAGGCTGCCTGCAGCTGCAGCTGGTATGCCATCGGGTGGATCTTGAAACCATAGAGCCTGGATTAGACAAAGTAAAACAAGATAATGTAGATGAGGACAGCAAAGACTGTATCGGAAAATCTGTCTGCAACTACTAATCATTAAGCAACAAGTTAAGTTGTTTCGTTTTCTACAATAATACTGTTTTCCACACTCAGCTATATGGCACTGTAAACGTTATGGCATGTGGCAACAGTGAGACACACCTGTACATTTCACTAAATTAATAACAGAACTAAATTATATGACAGTTTATGACCTTCAGTCGTGTACAGCAGGAAATGAACCTCTAAACATTGTGTACATGCTGCACTGTAAACCAAACAAACTAATAGGTTTAAATTAAATGATTTCCCCCTGAGATGCTCATCATAGTAGTAAAACATCTGGTTTGTACTCTACATATGTTCTATAACTACATCATTTGTTCCACTGTTGCACTGCAGGGAAACCAGCAGTAAACTCAATGGAACAAACTGACCTGAGAAATGATTAGTCCTATGGCATCAATCTTTTCCTATGTATCATCAATCCATCTTGATCTGCTGGTAAGGTAGAAATACACTATCGCCAAAAGTTTGTGGACCCCTGAAAATCACACCCATATGTGCTTGTTGAACATCCCATTTCAGATTCATCCTCCCTTTGCTGTTATAATAAGCTCCACTCTTCTGGGAAGGCTTTCCACTAGATTTTGGAGCGTGGCTGTGGGGATTTGTGGTCATTCAGCCACAAGAGCATTAGTGAGATCAGGCACTGATGTTGGTGAGGAGGTCTGGGGTGCAGTCGGTGTTCCAGTTCATCCCAAAGGTGTTCAGTGGGGTTGAGGTCAGGGCTCTGTGCAGGACACTCGAGTTCTTCCACTCCAACCTTCACACACCATGTCTTCATGGAGCTCGCTTTGTGCACAGGGGCATCGTCATGCTGGAA